>OY787673.1:41906160-42506160 GCA_963678985.1 Spisula subtruncata | reverse complement strand
TAAAATAACACAAACCTGTTTGTATGAGCCTTTATAATTGGTTTTACACCGTAATAGTAGATTCTACTTCTGCGTCACTGTCATCTTACCCTAACTGGAATATAGGTAGGTCACGCCGCCATGTTTGTTTTTGCATAAATATACCACATGACCAAAACGTACTGTCAAAAAAGCTGTAAAAATTTTCAATCACGGGGTGTGCTATAAAATGTAATCCACTTGCTCATAACAGTTAAAATACCTCCTGTTTGTCTATGGGAAATTAACATTATGTAAAAATCGAGGGGTAATAAAAATAAATCAATAAATATGACGGTAATCGTACGACTGAGGCTCGATCAGAACATCGTTTACTCATACCGGACCAGTTGGTATATGACCTTTAATTTTCAAGGTCTGTGGTACGGACTAAATAATGCGACATAGACATACGTATATATTCTTACCGTGCATGTTTCAGCCAACGAAAAGAAAATGTGTGTTCCAGAACATCGGGAAGAACACAATCCTGAGTGGGAGAATACAATCAGGAATTCTTTGGGGTGTTTGTGGACGACATGTCTTTCCTGTTCGATGTGTTGTTATCTTTCAACGCTTGCTACAACTTTTGCTATCATAACATGCAACATACATTTCTAGGCATTATTTCCTGAAATCAATAAAGTATCAAAAATAGCAAAATATATAATAGGAAAACGGCGTTCCATATGTGATATAAGTCTAGTAGGCGTCACACACACATGCGTCCTTCAGCGAGAATAAAATACAGTGTTTATACCTCCCACCAATTCCAACTTCCGAAGTTTCTAAAATAACCGTCGTTTGATTTCAACCACAACGAAAACTTCTTGAATTTGTTATCTTAACGTTGTCTTTGTTGATGTTGCTATATTTCCCCGCGCTTAATGGAATCACGTGATATTAAGAGTTTGTCCAAGTTGTTGAAATCGACGTAACGGTATATCTGTGCAAGAGGCATTGTCCATAAACGGTTCACTTATTTCGTATGTCGTTGGTAACTTCATCCGTATACCACAGCATTGTCGGCATGATAAAATAATTGTCAGGTATATACTCGCACATTGTACCACGGTTTATAGTGCCATCTTCACATTCATTCTTTGAACCTAGTTTAAGAATTTTGACCTACCAATTTGTCACGTGGTAAGACCATGTGGCTCGAGAATGGATGTTCATCGGTCCCATTGAAAGCGACGATATCCATCACAACTAAAGTATACGAGGATTACTTTTTTACAATGTGTATATTTCGTGTTTGATCAGAAGTGGTCTTTGTTCCAATCCAAGAGCAGCTGTACACAATCGGTGAGCTAATGTGGCAGTATACAATGTGTACGAGTGTATGCATCAATGCAATACTGGTTGTTAGTATATATGTGACGTAAAACGAAGATTTCTTTAAATAACATGGGACGAGTCTGTACAAACCACCCAAAACAAACAATTCATTTATCTCAACCTTAGATTGAGTGACACATGTGGACACCGGACATACGTCAACACCCCTACCTTATTGCATAAACAATACAGTATGCTTAAATGCAATGAAATTAAAACTTTTTTTTGGTTGGAATTACATAGAGGATATTTGTAGTTCACCGTGTATGATCGGCTGATAATTCAAAGAGTGAGCAGCTGATGTAATATTTTCATGAGTGGCGTAGTCAGCTGCTCACGAGGTGAATTATCAAACGATCATACACGGTAAAATAGTAATATTCTATTTTATTTCATGCTTCAAATAGCATAAATGATGGACATACTCCACTATATACCTCGAATGTTTTGCGTGACGTCGTTTCCCACCATGCACGCGTCGAGTTTCAATCAAATAGTTCTTCTGCAATGGCTTCAATTTCGTCCATTTGTTTTAAATTTATGTGCATATAATGTTCTGTTATTTGTTAGAGATTAATAGAACAAGTTAAAATTGCTTATTATTTTATTTTTGGCGGCGAAGAAATTTGTTTAGAAAGTAGTCCGTTTGCGTGAAATGATGAACTGTTAAATCATGAACTGTGATATTGTCGGGGAATAATCCACCGTTATTCCGCCGTAAACCACCGATAAGCATGAACTAAATTTAGATAATAAAAATGTATGAAATATTGAATATATAAGTAAATAACTTAAATTTGCACAGCCGTTTTATCCAATTAAAATGTTTTATAAAGTATTATCCGATACAGTAAAGCTGCTTCCTTGCAATATTACATTATTTGTTTACCACAGACAGACGTAAATAAACGAGCTTTAAAAAGCGTTATACTAAGTGCTCGATTAGCGGTTTAGGCGAGCATAGACTTTACTAATTTCTTAAAGAAACTATTTTGTACGTTTCAGATTCCTTTACATTGGACGTTCGATCTGTTTACGAGGCATTTTCAAACATATTCACACAATCACGTAACCAAGGAAGCCAGTCACGTGACAAGCGAGATGCTGGGGAACAATATTCCCAATTACATGTAGATGCATATTCGAAAACAACAAACGATCCCTCATTTGAATATTACGAGAAACAATATCTTTTTAACAAAACATTGGCTATACTTGAACAGTATATCAGTAATTCTCGATATAAGGAACAAATAAATGCAAGTATTTCATCTACTCCCGGGTCTGGTGTAATAACTACTTCCGGTAAATTTACAACAGAACCAGTTAAGCCATCTGCGCTACCTCACGCGGGAAGACGTACAACGGACAAAGGTCGAACAGATCCGATTCTGGAGGCTCAATTGAGAGAACTGGAAAGTTTAACCACGGAGGAGTTACAGTATATTTTCCAACATATGGAACAGAAACGACAAGAAACTATCGAAGTTCCAAGCATTGCGAGCTTATGTTGTCGCTATGGATGAAGCGCGATTGTAGAGGAGTTATTAATGAAAAACAAAAAATGCATTTCTGAATTAAAAATGTTCAAATGAGACATTTTACGTTAGAATTGGAAGTAAAGGACAAATTTTACATATTTGAGTAATAAGAAATACACCTCGTGTATGAATCGTGAAAGCTCGGCCATTTCAGTTTGTTTCCGGAAAATATACCTGTATATTGGCATGCGAGCGGACGTGGTATGTAACATTATCATAAATAGGCCCTTTACCAAAACAAAGTTGAATCTCTTTATAAGGTGAGATACGACCTTTTTGCACCAAGCGGACAATTTTATCTCAAAAGGGTCAACTTGAGGCTATGCTTTGTGCTAGTACTCATATTTGATCTTGAGAGTCTGATACTTGTCCTATTTGAATTCCTAATAGTTACGGCAACAGAAAATGTTCAAAATCATGAAACTATCAAATAATAGGAGAAATGTATTGTGTTACGTCATTGATATCAGGGGTGAGACCCTAAATGATCCTGTTACTTTAATTAGTATATTTATAGATAATAATAATAATGCATAATGTTAACTTTACAATGAAAGCTTCATTTCAGGAAGAACATGTTTGAGTTATCTACATATCTAAATACATATTTGTATTGAATGTATCGAATGTTTAAAGTGCGTTTACAAACAATATCGATATTTCCCCACAGCT
Organism: Spisula subtruncata; assembly: GCA_963678985.1. Taxonomy (NCBI): domain Eukaryota; kingdom Metazoa; phylum Mollusca; class Bivalvia; order Venerida; family Mactridae; genus Spisula; species Spisula subtruncata. Next base: position 42,502,588 of record OY787673.1, on the reverse strand, counting down.
AGCGACTTAGCACAGTTTAGCTGGTTATTTCTGCAGGTGCAATGTATTGTGTTTTGGACTCAAAAATTGAGTGTGTTTTGGGCTGAGTTTAAATTCTGCTGTTTCGCAATATGGTAGATTTATGTGTTTTGGTAACTGACAAGAATTTACAAACACACCATATGTACGAGCAGCGTCCCGTTTATTGCTTTATGATCCACTACAATTTAAAAGTAGCATGATACCTGCAATTAAAACATTACATTTAATCGTTTTCATTGAGTCATAAACACCTTTAGCTATTGTTATTTGATGCTCGAATAAATAATTATTATCGGTTAAAAAACTGCATCGAAAATTCATTTGGTCGTATATCAATTAAAAACAGCTAAAGGTGAAGCGACATCGGTACTTGTCGGTTGTTCGTGCATATACGGGACATTTTATAGGCTAAACATGTATGCTATAACCATATTGAATGCACGATCGTTTTAAATCAAGAAAAAACCTGACCGTTAACGGACGAAATTGCAATTATTTTAAGTGAAAGATTTATGCATGTAATTACGCGAATCTCCACACTGATAAAGCACCCTATGAAACAGTCGAAATCAACTGATACAAATGTAACATGTGAATGCCTCTGTTGTCTTAATATTTGGAGGACATGTTTATTAAATCGATTTGCTATATATTATTCACTCGTTATAATATCGCGTTTATAAAAAGGGATATACTATAACAAACAATTTACAAGTCCTAGATCAGGTACGTGTTTTATTTTCGTTTACTCGGGTGTGGCGACGTTAAAGTAAGAGACAGAAAGGTTCTGTGATAACAGGATCCGTACACGCACCTTGTACTTTACTATTATTTCCATCAAGTGACCTTCCTCTAGAAAAACGTTTCTAAATTGTCCAATACCCCTGCCGATATGTCGACGAGGAGCCACCGGGTTATAGAATTGGTTGTCGAATGTGCTAACCATTCGTTGTATTGTAAAATGTACTTAACATGTTTTTATTGATATAACCTTATTGTGTGTTCAATTTAAAAAGTTAAACAGGGAAGCTTTGATGAGTTCTAGAAACTTGAGTTAAGTTCTGGAACCCGGATATCACGAAACCCGTTTTGGTATCGGCAGACATTGTTTATTAATGAATACATTTACTATCCGACCAACGAGCAAGGTATATCCCCATAAAGATTGAGGATCATACTATGTAGAAGTATGTCCTTACCAATTAATATATTTCAAGCAATACATGGTTCTGTGGATGTGTTTGCTGACTCTCACTCAGACGATCTTAGTTCAACGCTTCTGATAGCCATTTAACTATGCTCACTGGTACGGAGCGATGTCAAAGCGTAACGCAAGTCCAGACGACAGCCTGCTATAGACTCCTCGCGAAAATACCATAGAAACTTTGCACATCAGGCAGCACGCTTTTGAGTGTGTCTTCTTTACAACGATTTACCCCTCTAATAACGTTTTACTTGATGCGATCGTTCAACACATCGACATATAAGTATTTGTTCTAAATGATTACGCTAAAATTATAATTAAACGCGTGTAGTAAGTTTATATTTATACCTGAAGTAGTCATGTTTTGCGAAAAATTAAAGAAAATACTAATTATGTTTAATATATCGCAATATGAATAGTACAAATGAGTCATTATAACCAGATAATGTTCTATAAGAACTATCTTTGCTATGATACGTGTATTGATAAACGTACATGTCTCACAGGCCGTAAAATGTGAAGCTGTTGATTTTTTGGGAATGTCTTGCACTCTAAACGACTTAAAATATTTTGTCGTGGTCTCTAAACGAAAGTGATATAGATAATAGACGACATTCTCAAGAAGGAAATCTCTAACGGATATGGAGATTCGGTTGATGTTAGTGGCATAAATGTCGGCTCATTTATGGATGTAACGACGACAGACATTTCTGAACCACAAATGTTCAGTACGCCTGTAAAGATAGTTCTCCTGCAAGTATTTTCATTCTATGTCCCATCAGCATTTGTTCTATGACATTAGGACTACCTATATATCATCCTGGTAACAGGGATCAGACCCGTATTTTACTGCTCAAGATGCGGATACTCCAACCATTCTGTCGTCGACTTTTAATAACAGGTGTTGTAGAACTACTTTTTACGTTCTATGTTAACACACAATGTTAATGATAACCAAAGATAGTCCATTCAATAAGTAATACCAATGAGGGAACTATCCCGTTAACTGATTTATATATCTTATACCCAGTCAAACCTATATAAACATCGCTTACCTGTTCGTTAGTTCAAAATGTTAAGGCGTTTATACAAAACTTGATGAATTATTGTGATATATAGGTAGTCTTAATGTCATAGAACAAATGCTGATGGGACAAAGAATGAAAATACTTGCAGGAGAACTTTTGTGAAACTTATGTAGTCATCAAACTAAATCGTAATGATAGTCAACAAGAGTTGTTGTGTGCATATGCTTTTTTCTGATTCGATAAGTACTAGGAGTACTATCCGAGTTAACCTTGATTCGATAAGTACTAGGAATACAATCCGAGTTAACCTTGATTCGATAAGTACTAGGAGTACTATCCGAGTTAACCTTCACATGCAGACGAAGTGTTGTCAATGTCATTGAATACCTTGTTGTGAACTGAGTTCGAACTGTTGTTTACTTTACACATCTTTTTTACTGGACTTGTGCCACATTGTTGTGTAGGAATGTTAATTTTTCCTGTCTCCTGATTAATATACACTGATTTCGGATCACAGTTTAACTCACTTCCTGTAATTTTAAAACAACATATTTTGTATTTTAGTTTGTCCTCTGATTTGAAGAAATGAAGATTAGAAATCTTCTCATCGTCGTGACTTCGAATGCAGTGCCTTATTGCTGAATTTTCACTCTCACTGCACACTTCACAAAAGCTGCATTTGAACTTGTGTTCCAAAAAAGTAAAATCATAACTAGTATTAATGATAATAAGAGGTGATGATTTCACTACAATATTCCACTCGGCTAAACAAAACATTTGTAAGGTATATTTTGTAACAGAGATGAGTGGCCATTTCAAACGAGATAGCACACAACCAGTCAACGTATGAAGCAGGCGCAGCTAAATTGAGCAGGGATCATGCCATTATATTAGAAAAAATGTGTTTAAAAAGATGCGTACGGCACATTCCATTGAACATTTTATGTATTTCTTTGTGTAACAATCAAATGATCATTCAATTGAGAGCGCCAATCTCCATGTTAAGGAAATTACAAATGCTAGGACCAGTGGCCGAAAAAAACCCACAAAATACGTATATGACCCATTGGGTCTTATTAACTAAAAGAAGCCACACATTTGTATCCAAGTGTGCATGTGATAAAGAGAGGCATGTACTATTAATACTGTTTTAATAGTCAAATAACGCCAAGCCATTATAATTGCTGATAATATGTAGTTGCTGCAGATTGATATTTGATTTGTGTGTGTATGTAACATGTCCGTTAGTACTTTGAAGAAATAGTGCATTCATTCTCAAGTTAAAATCACCCGATAACAAGTACAAGACTTCCTTACCATTTTCTGTTTCTCTCGATCTCTTCATTACAACGTGTATGCCAGAAATAATGCAAACTCTGTACTCCGAAAGAAATGTATTTTATTAAGGTTTCGTTTAGAGATCACGACACCGTACTTGGACTTCGTATGCAGACCATGACACCGTCTGATCGAAACTATGACATGTATGAATTTTATTTTTTGGAAATAATTTGTTATAAGGTGATTATTTTGCATGGTATTACAAGCATGTCATTTATAGGTATTGTATTGACTATTCAAATGGTATATTTCATATATTAAGATAACATATAAGCCTTTATTTAAAGATATTATGTTTCCGCTGATTACACCATACTAATAACGAAACAAAATCAAAGTGTTAAGCATTTAGAATGCTTGATGGGTACATTGATACATAGGATAATCATTCACTGTTGAACATTATCTTTGTTCCCATAAAAACATAAGAAATAAGTGAAAATACCCTTTAAACCTGTTTTACCCGCCCCAAGGTACTAAGAAGTATTGGCTATTGTCTGAAAGAGTCTATAACAGGCTGTCGTCTGGACTTGCGTTACGCTTTGACATCGCTCCGTACCAGTGATGCTGAGTACATCTAGAAACGCAACGTTTTCATCCTTTACTTTTTCTTACTAACATTGAACATACATTTTTTAATTTTGTGTAATAATATTATACAATCGCATAGAAACATGGCTATTGTCAAAATTTTATCGATCGGGTTACGTAAATCTCGTGCGTCAAGAAAATCACAAAACGCACGAATTCCACGTGCACCATTTACGCATGATTGATGTTGGTGTAAATTGCATCGAGTCCTTTGTAAGGTTTGCTAATGGAAAGAAAATAACAAAAATGCAAGGCTATTAAATTAAGCCATTTGAAGGTGAGTGAAATGGCAAAGTTTTTTTCAATACACTTAAAATAAGCGTAAAATGTTCTGTTGACCGGGTTCGAACTCGGCATGTTATAATTACTTATACTGCAGGCCACGATTTTATTCATATTATTGGTAAAGAAAAATACTGATAATCAACATTTTTGCAGACGATATATAAAGCAAACATTTGATTGTAAACACAGCATGTCGTCACAGCCAGGTATAACTCTAACCCGGTATTGGGTCATGTGCCACTTAAAGTAAACAGGTATAGCTAGTTTGCGATAGAAAAAAATCGTGTTTTTTAAATATTTCTCTGTAATTACTACACCTACAAGTATGAATTTTTGCAATAATAAATGAAATATATCTACCGAATACACACTGAAATTTCAGCAACATCAGAAATGAGTTAAAAAAGTTTTGTTCATAAGTTCTATGTAACATTTTTGTAGTTTTGTATGAAAAATCAAGTTAGAAGACTTGATACTTGCAACAGCCAATTTACGGTCATATGCAGGCGCGTAGCCAGGCATACGCCCGTACGCCCGGGCGTACGCTTCATTAAAAAAATGAAAAAATAAACTGACTCAAAAATGCAATAAAAATCGATGCCGCACAAGGGTTAGGCATAAAATTTAATGTTGGAGGCTCTCCTTTTTGGATTTAGGGCATATTTTAGAAAAAGACGAGCTCGCTTCGCTCGCTAATTAGTTTTCAAAATAAATCATCAGATACAGATCGTGCCTGCCAAAATAATGTTTTTTGCAGCTCGCTACGCTCCCTCAATACTTTACTGAGCATACAAATTGCATGTATGGCCTCCTGCTCAGGTAAAATCAGTATTTTTTCTAGCTCGCTTCTCTCGCTCATAACTGTAATAAGTAAATTCAATCAAGTATAGCACGTGTATGTATGGGCTGCTGCTCAGGTAAACAGTATTTTTTTCTAACTCGTTTCGCTCGCTCAGTACTGTAATAAGTGAATGTCATCAAGAAGAGAACGTGTATATATGGGCTGCTGCTCAGGTAAATTGTATTTTTTCCAACTCGCTTTGCTCGCTCAGTACAGGAATAAGTAAATGTCATGAATAAGTGGACGTGTATATATGGGCTGCTGCTCAGGTAAACTGTATTTTTTCGCTTTGCTCGCTCCGGAATGTAATAAATGAATGGCATCAAGGAGGAAACGTGTATGTATGGCCTGCTGCCCAGGTAAACAGTGTTTTTTCTAGCTCGCTGCGCTCGGTCCGTACTGTTATAAGTGAATACAATCAAGTACAGAACGTGTATGCATGTCCTGCTGTCCAGGTAAATAGTGATTTTTTCTAGCTCGCTGCGCTCGCTCCGTACTGTAATAAGTGAATACCAACAAAATGAGAACGTGTATATATGGCTTGCTGCTCAGGAAGGCATATGTGGTCTGTTGCTTAATGTAATCAGTCACTATGATTTGTCTAGCTCGCTTCGCTCGCATAAAACCTTTATAAGTTTATTTTATTACGTGGTACATGTTGATGTATACTCCCAAAATATATCTGACAACGGGCGTACACTCTGAACATACCCAGCTACGCCCCTGATATGATACGCATAACGGTATATTTACGTATTCGCAACCTACTTAATTTAACACATGCGAGGCCCGTCTGTGAATATGACGAAGTACATGTTATTGCTGTACATTGTTTACATCGACACACCTAAATAAACCGAATAGCAAGGGCCTCCCAAGTCTTGTCTTTATAACAGCAATCTCAATCCCGCTGATCACGGATTGTAACGGTTAAATAATTGATAGTAAATCATCAATGGAATACCAGATTACCTCCCTGCGTTAAACTGTAAATACGCATGTAATTTCAATATGTAATAAAGAATAAATATCTTTTAATTGGTGACTAAAAATTATGAAATTCAAAATGAGACTAGGTAGGAAGTTATTGTAGTTCTGTGTATTTCTTTACCAAAATCTGATGAATAGATTTTTAGAAATCTTTAAAATACACGATTTTTTTCTATCGCAAACTAGCTATAATCCAGGTTTAAAACACAAAAAATATTGGAAAAGGGATTATCTTTTCTAGGCATACCAAGGTCACCACTCGTTGCTTAAGTACATTAAACACCCCCCCCCCAAATCAATTTAATGATAAGGAATTTATGTTTATATTGACATTGCAGATTATCGCATTATAGATAAACCATGTTTTTTTAGCCGTGACAGAAGATTACACTTCTTAGTCATGGTATGTGAATATACCTGGTTAAAATCTCTTTGGGACATGGATTGGTTACTATCATTGATCACAGTATTATATTACTTAATGCATACTATATGTATATATATCCTTTAAAGTTTAAAGGCAAATCAACCGTCCTATTTTTACTGTCTGTAATGGATAAATAAGAATACAAATAAAATAAGGATATCACAGAAATATTGCATACAGATAAATATATATATATATATCACAGTGAGATAGTTAATAGGTTATAGCAAGAATAAATATAAATATTATCACAATGAATTATCGCTACAGTAAATTATTCTCAATCACAATTAGCCTCAATGAAAGCAGATAAAAAGAAAAATCTAAATAAATAGACCTAAACCGAAATTAGTTTGAAATTTTGTTTTAAAGAAATAAAACCAGACGTCTTAGATTGTGTGATGTAAAATAAACTAAATAAAAAAAATAATAATCAATTAAATATTGTCAAAAAGATGTGATTTCAGCGCTTTTTTGAACCCTGGATAAACTGCAATTAATGTTATGTTAAAAGGAAGCTGATTCCACAGTGTACAACTGTTGAAGCAAAACGATTTTGATCCAAAGCTCTTGACTTTACGTATGGTAAAAGCACCTTTCTCTCTAAATCGTGTATTATATGTATGTACTGAGATTTGTGACTTAAAGTGTTCGTTCATGTATTTGGGAGCTGATCCATTATTTATATTAAAAACTTGACTTATTATAATTTGTTCAACTCGTTTCTGTACAAGCCATCCTAAATATTTAAAATGTTGCTTATCAATATGCGTTTTATAATCTAATTCCAAAGCGAATATTATCATTTTATTCTGGGTAGTTTGGAATATATTTTGGAATACTTTAGTTAAGCTATTATACCAAACTGCACATGCATAGTCAAAATGACACTGCACTAAAGACATTATAAGGAGCTTTTTGGTATCTGGAGTCAAATAATTTTGTTTACGATATAGAAATGTAAGCTTAGCATTGGCTTTCTTGAGTATTGAAGTTGCCATGTCAGAAAAGAAGAGGGATTGGTCCAATGTGACACCAAGATATTTAACAGATGACTTGATTCAATATTGCAACCATTACAGGAAATATGTAGATTGGGGTTAGATTCAATTTGTGCAAGATGTAGATATAGTTTATTATTGATAAGCCATTGACTAACAGTGTTTAAGTCATCTGACAAAGAGGTCTCAATTTGAGATTTGTTTTTCCAAGATACTAATATACCGGAATTATCGGCATACAGTAAAAGTTTGTTTTTAACGACCGCAGACATGTCATTTACATAAATTAAAAATAACAGAGGACCAAGGATTGATCCTTGTGGTACTCCACATGTTACAGGTTGACAAGTTGAAAACGTGCCGGAAACATCAACTAGTTGTTTTCTATCAGACAAGTATGATGTGAACCACTTTATGATATCATCACCAAGACCAGCTGCATAAGAATAGAATGATCAAGAGTGGCGAATGCTTTTTGTAGATCTAACAGAATCATGCCTATATAATTACCTTTATCCATTTCCAGTCTTATGTTATCAGTTAAATGGACCAAACAAGTATTGGTGAAAAACCCACTTCTAAATCCTGACTGAAATTCATAAAACAATTTTTTTTTCTTTAAAATAAGTTTCAACCTGGTCATACACAACCCTTTCAAACATTTTGGACATGATACTTAAACTAGAAACAGGTCGATAATTACCAACGTTGGTTTTATCATTTTACTTAAATGGCAGATTTCATATGTTAGACTGGGAAGAAGACGCACCATTCTTGGATGGTAATCCTAACATTTTTCCATAAAGATTTTGAATCATTTTTATGTTCTTTAATTGTGTCAGTAAAATAACTTGTTTTGGCTTCATCGATTGCACACTGTGTTTTATTTCTCATTAATTTAAAAGCATTGGCATTAGATTCAGTTTTATCAGCTATGTAATGATGAAAATATTTGTTTCTTTCTTTTATCAATGAAAGAATATCAGACGTCTTCCAAGGTTCTGATCTCTGCTTGATTCTGACCTCTTTAACAGGAGCGATATTATCAATAATGGACAAGAAAATTAATTTAAAATTATCCCAAGCTTCACAGACATTGTCAGAAAGTAAAACAGAGCTCCAGTCAGCAGCTGGACATTAGATGTTTTATTTTATCTTTTCGATCTTTTTTACCGAATTCGCCAGTAATAATCACGTCTTGGCTTATTTGAATATATGTTTTTATGTTTACTTATGTGGCACAGGTCCCAATACCGCGTAAAGTTACATATCCCTATATAGTTCAATTTTGAACCCTGAGCCATGCCCTTTCAGACGAATCTATTTGGGCGGGTAACCCGCGATTTATTGACTTCAATAGTCATGATTTGAAGATATGATACTTACTAATTTGTGTAATTTATAAATTGACAGTTTAGCGCAGTTCGTAACGTTCAGAAACCCCACTCCGAAGGTCGTTGGTTCGAATACCAAAACTTCATTTTTGGAACTTATGAATGATTATGAGTGGAAAGATTACATGTTTATGTTTATTACATTATTATTTTATTAATTTATTTTTATGATTTATCCGATATTTTTATAATGGGCACAAGGGAAAGTCGAATTTTAATATTTGAAAACAGTTTTGTGTGTGAGCGCAATATACAGTGAACGAATGCTGTTCACCACTCGTTACCTTTAACAGAAAATAAGTTGTTAATATAGCAGTTTCGCTGGCGCGTAGGCTAAAGCGCTGAGCTTGTAGACTCTGTGATGCGAGATCGAATATTGGTACATGAATATGCCATATTTTTTGTACATTACTTTTTATCAAACAATCTTTGACTATCATTACATTTTATTTATTTATTGCTATAATCTATTTCTTCAAAGCATTTTTAATTTTATATAGACTATATTTCTGATTTTTCTTATGCATTTAGTAATTTGTTTATTTCATAATTGCATATAAATCATAGGACTGAGTTTTATTTTAAACTTATGAATTCCTTACTTAATGTCAACTACTGCATTCAATGGAATAATATGCACATTTTTCTCGTACAAAGTGTATACAAACAAGCGATTAAAAAAAAAGAGAACTTCTCCAAGTTTCGAACGTCCAATTGCAAGTTTCTGGAGGTAATGCCTTATTCTTTGGGCCATGTATTTGTTATTGTCATTGATTTGATCCCAGATATTGTTTAAGTCATATGCATACCCTATACCTACCCTTTGAGCGCAAATCAACACTACTGCATAAATACGTCACGGATAAACAACATGTTTTATCCATATTATTGTATTGGGTGAGCCAAGATGTGTATAAAGTTTATATATCATGAAGTTAAAACTCTTGAAATACAATCTACGCTCACCAAGTACTTCGAAATTATTTTTAAGAACCAGGGTAAATTATTGTCTTGATGTTAATAAATGGAAATTAATTTTATTATAAATGTTTTTGTCTATAACTCCACCACCAACTAGTACTACGCCACATTTAACACCAACACCAACACCAGTGTTAAAAATAATTTTAACAAAGGCAGTGGCTAGGATTACGGTTCCGTAATCCTAGACCCACAGGCTAGGATTAAGGAAGTTCCGTAATCCTAGCGAGTCCTAGCTAGGGCTGTCTAGAATTACGGAAGTTTTTATACTGAGTGCATTTAAGCTTGCAGTTCGCCTTATATTGCATGATGTCATCGTTATTTCATGAAATTATACAAATATTTGTATATTTATAGACAAATTAATAGAAATATCAGTATTTCATGCTTCGAATTTTACTTCGCTAATATTGCGTTTTTGCAGGGGGAGAAAATAGAGGCAGTCCGAATGTTTATAAATTAATTAATGTACGTGGTCGAATACACATATGTAGGTCCATTGGAATCAAAGACGTCCAACACTGGATATGAAAGTAGAGTATTTCTTAGAGCATTTCTGATTAGCTGACCCGAGATTATCAGTCACGTGATCTACCTACGTCACACGATTGAAAAAACCGCTATCCGCCATCTTGGATTTTTTCGGTTGAGAGAAGATTTTTATTCGTTTTAAATCCGAGTTTGCAAGTTCAATCATCAGTCAAACTGAACAAATATGGGCATTTATTGATTATAAAATATGTAATCTATGTTTAAGTTACAATATTTTGTATGAAACGTTCGATATATCAAAATAAACCTCAGATTTGTGCGAGTCATCGAAATGGAGTTTTCGAACCGACGAATCGGCCCGCAACAAATTAAGCGGTTTGTTTTTTATTCTTTTAGAGCTATTCGTACCCGCTATTTTATGGAATATTACTTTTTGTAATCTTTGGACTGTCTTTAAAATACTTGTGTTAATGAAAAAACTTCGTTTTTCTATTTGAGAGGGTAAAATTGAATTCTTAATCGGGCGTCCAAATCCAAATTTCGTTCGTATTTCTGCTCGTGATCAATGTGTGAAAAACATAATAATTTCCTATTTTAATCGAAGTTTCGGTGTATAAAACATTTCAAATGACAATAAACATGTTAATAGGGTATTTAATAGCCAGCGAAGCTGGCTATTGAAAATAGCCACACCAATAACGGGTCCACGTGCCTGTCTTCGTCGAGTCTCTGCCGGTACTAATGCTTTCAAAAAAAGTTATTTCCGGTCAAAAATTTCAGGCAGTTTTCCGAGGTGAATAATCTTGGAAAATAAGAAAATTCTTAATCTCGAAACGGTTGAGCCCAAATGTTTTCTTTTGTATTCTTCAATTTTTAAAAAATATTCTATGAAATGAAACTAAATTATTGAATCAACAAAGGGAAGTAAACACTCCGAGGAGCGGAGCGACGAGTTTTAGACCGTTCCCTTTTTCAAAACAAAACAAAAACATCGTGTGCTGCAGTTAACTTTAGCCAACTTAAGACGTTAAGTAACCAAAACGAAAAAGTATATAAAATATTTATTTATATGGATTGATTCCGGATTAATCGTCAACCAGGTTGAGCACTTCGATGTTGTTGTAAATTTGCTTCGATCGAAATTGGAAAGAGAGTCGCGAAATCATGTTCCGGATGAGCTGATAGTCCGAGAGTCTACACACTCACTGTATGCAAGCTGCGAAGCACAATTGTGTGATATTTGTTGTGGGTCTAGATCTAGTGATATATACCTGGGCCCCATCAAATATCGTACGGTGTCGCTTTTGTAATATCTTCGATTTTCCAAGCGGATACAGTATGGACGAAAGACAAACATGGTTAGGTAGGCCTGGGAGGCTGGAAATTATCTATATTTCGGGACAAAATAAAACCTCATACAGTAGGCCTACACTATTACAGTACAGTATAGGTATGTCGTTGGTTTTATTGATTTTGAATCAAATTGTGACAATTTCAATGCATTGAATTGATTTGTACAATGATAGTTTACAAAACGTAGTGGTAAGGGAAGAAACTCCAGACTATGTACAATGCTTGCATACATTTGTTATCTCCCTTGGATAAAGCATATATAGTACCAACTGGAACCCGTTTGTATATCTTCAAATATAGCCTAGCTGTCATCTAATATTTATTAAATACCGATTTAGGCGATGCCTTAGTTCATATTACTCAATCAAATAGCCAATTTGTCTCAATAAAAGTCGATTATTAGACATTTAAACCACCTGTCCACTCCATTAAAGATGGCCGTTTTCGAAATCAATATCGACGGAAATTAACGGAGTTAACCAAACGCGGTAAAATCAAGGTTTAACGGAAACGGTCGATAATTACCGAAGTGTGCGCAATGCATTGTGGACCATCCAAGATTTTCGGTAAAATTGATGACTTTCAAATCCAGTGTTGGACGTCTTTGATTGAAATTGATTGTCATGATTGAAACAAATTGTGTTGCTAATTTCGGTAATAGATCTGATATGTTTGTTCGTCATTCGGTCCTCGAAATAAACATTAAGTTGCTATAAACCGTTTGCTGATTCGCAATTTACATAGCCTGCTAGTGGATCTACGTTGTGACAGCGCGTAGTGATACGAATTCCAAATATGGTCATATTTAGTTCCTTAAATATTTGTTTTAATTTGTAACTGATTACGCTTTTCAAGTCATTAGGAATCTTTTAAAACTAGAATTATGTAAACAATCGATCCTGTACTGTATGCATTTTTAAAATAAAATTCAACGGTGTTTTTTGCTCCACGAACGTATATACCTGTGTGTATACATACGTTCGTATTTACTCTGATCACACGAGCGGCATTCATGATATATGTTGAAGTATTCTTGTTCAATCCTGCTATTATCTGTTATACCAATATATTTTCCGAATTTTAATACCTTTATGCGTAGATAAAAGTACATGCTTTATAATACAGTATCAAAAGTATTTGCATTTGGATATTTTCCGCCGTTTATTATCTTTACCATACTGTATATCTTTACCATCACCAAAACTGATTACTCGATGGTAAATATACCAATATTGGTATAAATTTATGAAATATTAATGTCAACATGCAATATTAGGCGACCTGCACGCTTAATTGTACTCGATATAAAAACTTCCGTAATTCTAGACAGCCCTAGCTAGGACTCGCTAGGATTACGGAACTTCCGTAATCCTAGCCTGTGGGTCTAGGATTACGGAACCGTAATCCTAGCCACTGCCTTTAACAAAACTAGGGGCAGAAGCAACATAGATAAGAAAGGACACGAACGTACACATAGAGAAAATGCACTGACAAAGTCCCTACTTCCAGTTTTTTATCGATGCACTGACTGATAATACAAATGTAACCCAAAAGGTGACTATAACGTATGGCTATGTGGTTATTTCATACGCAGCATAAATAAAATAAGAAATTGAACTTACTAAGCTGACAATGTGGCTGTTAAGCAAACAAATATGTGAATGTCTGTCATTGATCTTAATCTCCATGCGGATTCCTACATAAACTAACAATCTCTACGTGTTTATATTCACCCCTTTCGATAGCTATATGAAGTATACTTAGCAACTTTTCTAAGTCCTCACTTATATTTTGGTATAGAACTTTGTCAACCCAGTTTATAACTCAATGAAATTTGGCTATACTATGCGTCAATTATCAGTTGTCAAAATTGTACAAGAAAAAGTTGAGTTTGATATGCAATTATTAAATTGAATCAATTTTCACATATCAACCAAGGGAGGTAATAGTCACAAATTCATATTTTGATATATTTGGTGACCATCATGTAGTCTGATTTTTCCACTTGCAGTCATTTAAACGAGTCACAAGCATCGTTGAATGTACTTATTTGAAGATTTTTACCATCTGTTATCAAATTGCAGTCACGTCTCCGAAAAACGCAATATTACGTCTTAACGTCACTTTAATACCAAAGGCTCTCGCAACCAGCATGGTAAATCTGACAAAAAATACGTTAACCTTTCATAGTATACTTACAAACATGTTTACGTGACAAATCAATCAACCAGTGGCGTTTGGGGTTAATTATTCGTACACGTCGTAAGAATATACCACTAAGCACCTTTAAGACGTCACGTCATCTTTGTTCTGACATCATCTGACACATTTCTGTGATGTTATAATTAATTTTCGAATGTTTTTCAAACGTGGTGTCTCCTTGGACATAATTCGGAAGTGTTTTGAACAAATTCTGTGCATGTGTAACTGAGTGGAGACAGAAAAACATGAAACGCACGTGCATCTCAAACCGAACAAACTACGTGACGTATGGCCAGTTTCTGACGCGAATTATTTTGACTTTCTTGTATGAACTTCACTTGCGAAATTTTGGCATGTTACTACGAACAATAAAAATGTTATGAATCAATGAAAATGAGGACTTAGAAAAGTTGTAAAGTATATTATTGTGTTTTTTTTCTATTTTTGTAGAATATGGCGGAAGGTATGTATTGCATAAACATACACATCGCTGGCTTAAAATGAGATCGATAATGTTAGAAAACAAGAAAAACACTTCCAACTATGCTTTACATAATTATGGTAAAATAAGCTGTTTCAAATTCAGTTTGGTCAACATAACATGTTCAGCATTTTATGAAAACAGGATCACAAGAAGTGACTCGTGATATATATTTCTTCTCTCTTCTCATTCTAAGCCAGCCACATGTACTTGTTATAGTTGGGTTGGCATGTTTAGTCAGTTATACACTCTAGTGTATCTTATGTCACAGTAACAAATGAGCCCAATGTAAATGTTTCGTAGTTTGTGTGAATAGACTGGTCTGTGGGTTTTAAGAAGAGTAAACTTGTGACCAACCACGGTGTCTATATTTTATTTGTGTGAGGAGTTTGTCTGTGCAAATGTCATTTAAACATTTAGATTTCGCATCCTAAACTACTTGGTTGATTTCTGGTCCACTCATTCATTATTATGTTGCTATAGTAACAAAGCAGAGATAAATAATAAGCGTCAAAAGTACACTTGTATATTGGTGTTTATCCAGGCATGATTAATATGATCCATTTTGTCGACAATTCAATAGGCTGTAAACCTACATACATAAAGTCATATAGTTGACAATTAAATTCTATAATGATAATACCAATACTTGTTTCGAATTTAAGAAAGCTGTGTCTTTCAGAACATATGCACTTTTTTACACATTTAGTGAATATGTAACAAGTTACAAGGGAATAAGCAGAACTTTTAAAACACCCCTCGTACGCTGATACAGGTGATGAATACAGTCCTTTATCTCACAGACCGACACATGTACGTACGTGGATATATCTAAAAGTAATGTTACTGATACTATAAAGTTGTGCATAATGTCAGTAAAACCACGGAATGATTCAAACCGTAAATTCTGAAATCATGCAGTCATTTTCAAGACCTTTAAAAATTGTGCAACCCACCCGACATTTACTTTCTGCTTGTTCAACTCAGTTTAAGTGTCCTCTAAATGGTCAACATCTAAAATTTTAATCATCACATTATAATCACTGTTGACGTCGGGTTGAATTGGTGGCATTATAAAATATAATCTTGTAGTTCCTTTTTGGATCTGCTACTAACCGTTCTTAGGACTCTCTGTTGACACTGATTTGGTTACACATGCCCCTTAAAAGCTTATACTACAGGTTCACGAGAATATGTTGACGCCAAGTATAACGCTAAGTTTCAGTAGGTGGCATTCCTAACTTTTAGGAAAAGCCCATTACTACACGCAGCGTCATTTTGTCGCATATGTCATGGTTACGCTAAGTAATCCGTGCGTAAAAAGTATATATTGCGAGTCTCAAAATAGAGTGACGTCAATGAATTTTTAGCAGCAGATAATAAGCATTTGTTGCATCAAGTCACAAAACTATCGTCTGTTTTCGAAAATTATTTTTCATGATAACTCATAAACGAAAATTATTCAGATTATGAAAAAAATCGAAATTTTCTTGTGCGGCGGTCTGACGTCGCAGGTATATTTTATATGTACGTATATCTTACATGTACACATGACTTTAGTAGGTAAAATTGTCTCTCTGTGGCAGCTAGTGCACCTAAAATGACCACGATGTAAATAAGAGGTCTCCTCTTTTATTGCGCTGACCTTGGTGTGATTGTGGTGCGTTAAAAATAAGCAGTTATAGGGTAATCATGTTAAAACGACAAAAACAACATGGATCGCGTAGAGCACTTTCAGGATTCCTGATCATATATTCTTGTAATTGTGAGTTAAGGTTTAAAAGTCATAATTTATGATGTCTTTTTAAGAAAGTCAAAGGGAAATAACTCAAAATGGACTGAGATCGGTTATTTTGCGCCGTGTTGTAAACAAAACTAAATTTCTAATAAAAGTAGTTATAATTAATTATTTAAGTCAAATGTTCATTAACTATTGAAGTAATGACAAGTTATTTAATATAATTTTATATAAAATATGAAAATATAATCACTTTATTTCATTTCTTAATATTATTGTTTTCATTGTTTGTTGATCACCTTAGAGACTAAAAATATTTTTGTTATGGCCGTCGGTTCGATTTAGAACTGAGAATATTTTGATAAATACCAGTATTTTGTTGCATCTAAGCGACATAAGGTATAATCATGCATGCCGAGGATGCAAGATACTTGAAAATGTTCTTGAAACGTAAATTCTTTACGTGTCACAGCATACAATATAAAAATATAGCATTATCAAACGTCAAAATTTCCAAAATATTAAACAAGAAAAAGAAATATCTTCACTTCAGACATGTTGTCCAACACGTTATCATGACAACTGTTACCTAAACTCATGCTAATGAGCTGTGGTCCACGTGCAGGCTTAATTCATGCATCAGTACCCCAGTTATCTCTGTTGAGACTAGAATGTCTGATTCGCAAGCAGGGGTCATGGGTTCGAGCCCTGCACTGGGTGGACACTTGTTCAAGAGGTATAATCGATGTTTATCACACAAATACCGTGATGTTGTATATGTAACAGGGGAAGAAAAATATGCAACCAGACCGGGGCTCGAACCCGGCACCCTTCGCTTACAGGGTGAATGCTCTACAGACTGAGCTAGCCGGCTACTTACACAAGTTGCATCCCTTTAGTAAATATGTTCAGACTGTGACGTGCTCCCCCGTCAGAATGAAATTCGTCCTCGAATTTCTGACAGGTCTATAAAACATTGTGATATGTTATCGGAGTATATACAGTCACGGCCCCACGTTGGTTAACGTATGAAATTCATTAGATGAAGCCCCCGTATGAAAAACGTACGTTAGCTTTCATATTAAATTCATACGTGTAACGTATGAAATGGCCCCCGTATGAAATACGTACGTTCGCTTTCATATAAAATTCATACGTGTAACGTACGTTTAACGCATGAAATGGCACACGTACGTGTAACGTATGAATGATTTTAATGCATTTACTACTGAAATTTTGCGGCTTAAACGTACATTTTTCATACGTTTAGGTCCTAAACGTACGTTTTTTAAACGTTAGTCCTAAACGTAGAAACATTTATACTTCATTCCTACATCCAGGTTCAATTATTTCCAAAAGATCATATGACCATCTAATACATGATAAATACATGGGAATGCCACGTAAACCAGATTTTATAGCAGTCAAGCTACCAACACAGCAGTATTCATCATGATATCTCAATGCACAGCAGCACACTTGAGTGGAATAAGTTAGTCTTTTTTACGTATTGCTTGGCCACGATGACACGAGCCTGACCTATTGATTAACATAATTTAACGGTCGATATGGAGGATCTAGTATCTACGATTATAACATCGATTGTATGTTTTCATAGTCGGGGAGTATCACGAAGACGCTCGAGATGTAATACAAACACAAATATGAGATACCGATTGTGCACGATTTGCTTGCGGAAATTGATATATTCAAAGCAAGGACCTTGTAATATATTCTTGCATAAAGGTCAGGTTCAGGTCAAAATAGCCAAGCTATAACAGTGACATTGACCTACTGACCCTGGGTTCAATACCAAGTGGCCCAGTGTCAACGAAGAGTGGATGCTCCCAATCTGCCTTCTGAATCTGAAATCGCCCTTCTTATAACCTTTTTTTCGTCAGAAAATCTGGTTAAATCCATTCCAGTGATCAACATACACTTACTGCTGAATGGTCTTTTACTGATATACAATGCTTCTAAAGACACTGGCAGACAGTGATCTCAATACCTAGATTCTTATGACGCTGTATACCACAGTTGAATTAGAGACATACAATTTATACAAACCAAGTATTTGTCTTAATTTTTTTTCCAGTGTACACGAAATTTCACATTAAAACACACTGAGTATTCTTTTCTCTTCGCCTCAGGCTCTGGACCAACCACAAACTGGTAAACAAGAAATCAGCATATAGTTACTTAAAATCAACGACCTTTTGTCGCTTGATGGAATGACAGAAGAAATGCAGTTGATTTAAATGCAAAATTGAACCATTTACTTCTTTTTAATGGTAGATGGAAATAAAAGCTCTGAGTCAGATATGTTGCCTGTCACACAAAGTAGAATTACAGTTCTTGTGCACTGGACTTCGAATCATTCCAAGCAATGTGCATACCAAATTTGAAGTAATTCATTTGTATGATAAAGTTATGCTGACCTGTGGACACGAAATGCTTTGATAAAACCAAGCAAAGGGAAATAATTAAAAATATCACACAACAAAGTTATGCTTTGAAGAAGAAATGCTCTATTTTCTTTATTAACTTAATAAGCCGTAGAAGTTTAGGCCCTACTTTGAGCTTTCTTCGGTGTAACTCATAAGATAGGATTTTATAAAAAAGATAAACCAGGTTTTCTGTGGTGTGTCCATCGTATGTGGCAGTCAAATTTCAGTGTTTGGTATATCTCTGTGCAAACCCTTTTTCTATTGTATTAACGGTGACCTTGACCCACTAATTCCAAATATTATTCCAAGCTAGGTCTCCTGTAAGCTAGTACCTATATATACAAATTGTCATGAAAATAGAATGATGCAAACTGAAGTTATGATAGGATTTTTTCTTGCAATATTTAGTATCAGTGATCTTGACCCCAGGTTCCCTAAATATGTCTCCTCTCAGTTTACTAAAGAAAGTTTCATGAAGATGTGTCGAAGCAAACTCAAGTTATTGACTGTAATTTGTTTCTATTTTTAGTAATGGTGACCTTGACCCCACTGTTCCCAAATACAGCCCTAAGCTAGGTCTCTATGCATGCTTGCTATATTCAAAGTTTCATGAAGATATGTCAAATCGAGCTTTAAAAAATTATTGACCAGAATCACCACTGATGGGCAGAATTTTGCTGCATATTATAAAAACAAATTTTGTCGAATTAATTCTGATTTGTCATGTAAATTTCTACAGATGAGCTTAAATCGATATACAGCTTTTATACCTTATAAACAAGAACACCGCAAACAGGTGCTGGACACTCAACTTTATTCCAATGGTTAGTAAATTTAAGAATTAAGAAATTATTTATCAACAGTTATATTAGTGTTATCTTGAATTAATGAAAACAAACAAACCTCAAGGTATGCGGATGCTGTACATCTCATAGAGATGCATGTATATTTAAATTCACAATAATGCAGGCCGAAGGGTTTGCATTTTATGAGGAAAGTGAAGTTTTGGAAAACAAATAATTAGGAATTGCAAGCAATGCAGAAATCCCCTACCTGGTTTCCATGTAGTACATTTTCGTTACCATGGTAACCACAAAGTTTGTCATAATCAAATAATAATTAGACATGCATAATCTCCTTATTGTTCCCGATCCACATACCAAGTTTCATAAACCTAGCTTGAAAAACTGTTTGATTTATGGCAGGAACAAGATTTGCTTGACAGACAGACTGACATACAGGCTGACAGACTGAAGACAAACCCAATCCCCTCCAGCTGGAAACCAGTAGGGGACTTTAAATGTCAATTTTGACTTTTTACCTAGTGACCTCAAATAAGATGAATGTTGTCGATGGCATTGAGGTACATATACATGTGAAGTTTCAAGTTCATACCTCTTGTAGTTGTCAAGAAATTGACATTGACAATAAACTTAACCAACGCCAAAAAAACAGGCAATGACAATAGATGAAGATTACTTTTTCTTCGTTAAGTTGAGCTAATGACAAAAAGCTTACCTTTTCAAACATTTTCCTTATTACTGACCAGAACACATTCAGATCATCGGCAGTCCTCCCCTTACTGTCTGTTCTGTAACAAATTATCCACTAATACGAACTTTATAGCCAAAAGGTCATTTAAGAATTATTATTAATTGTATTAAATATCATTGCCTTGAATCTTATGGACGTTCCTTTTTTATACGTAGATTATAGTTCTGACTATCTTTGAAGACAAAATTTATGATAAGTGATGAGCGGCTCCAACGATAAAAGGTTATCAACTTTTAATATTGATCTGGAAGTTACAAAAAATATTTTAATTACTACAAATGTTCTCAGCTTTGATCAAGGCTAAAAGCACATTCTAATCCAGGTCTCGACCCTAACACTGGTCGCGTGTCCGACCAGTGAAAATTAGGAAGGACCAGTAGCTGTTTTCTTATCAAATTTTATTCTTATATATTGTCGGACCAATGCCCAATATAATTATTAGTGTCTATCCCTGTGATCAATATCTAAACTGTACACCAAACAAATTTGTATCTGTTTTGTAGCAAACAGTTTGGATCCTAATCAGACTGCTCTTTATATTATA
The DNA here is from genome assembly GCA_963678985.1 of Spisula subtruncata. Lineage (NCBI taxonomy): Eukaryota > Metazoa > Mollusca > Bivalvia > Venerida > Mactridae > Spisula > Spisula subtruncata. Next base: position 42,481,673 of record OY787673.1, on the reverse strand, counting down.
GACTGGTCTAAATCCAAACTGATGGATTACTTGAACCTATTTTTTATTTGAGTGGCTTATGCTTATGCCTTCAAGAGAACAGGAGATGAAGGACAGTCTTATCAGGATCCAAACTATTCCCAATTCCAAAGGACCCCTTTTCCCTCAGAATGACTTGAATATCTTGTCATCACAGACAATTTGGTTAAATATTCTTACCATGAGCGGACAGGCTCCTCTTTAGCATGCGTAAGTTTTTCCGGATTTGTATAAATGTAGGTGTTGAACATCTCAGTGGGTGCTAACAGTGGCAGAGCCATCCAGGTTGGGTATCATCAGGGTCGGTGAATGTTTATAAAATTATGTTAATAAACTTCACTTTGAGTGCGTTCATATTAATGAATAAATTATGAAGCTTAAGTATCACTTATTACATTATTCATTGAGACATAATCACCAGTTATTCTATCGATGAGTTCCTCCAAGCAAAAGGGGACTTAGTGATTCAGATTGCAACAATAAACTTAACTAAAGGTTATGGTGACCTTGACTTTTGACCTGAAAGTAGGTGGACTGAAGGTTGCTGCTGTAGATAGCATTGAGCTGTAGATAGCATTGAGCAGAGGTACATGTATGCTCAAACAGAGAGTTTCAAGTTAATACCTCTACTAGTCCTCTAGTAGTTTCCAACACAGACGACGATGATCACGACAAGGCAATGATAATAGCTCTCGTTTTTCTTTGAAAAGTCTATATATAAGCTAATAAAAGCATATGATTTCAGTACTGAATGATTTAATCACAGATTCACTCCAACAATTTCACTCTATTTTTTTATGTTCACACAATTTCAAGCAAGAAGTAATTTACCAGCATTTGAACCATTCATCATGACCCTTGCAATCCAACATAGTCATTAATAGATAACATGTTTACCAATTATATATTTCTCTGACTATATGAGCTGGTATAGCCAGAGTATTGATTCGGAAGGGTACACTGTCTTTTCCACAAGATCCCTGTAAAGAAAGCAAATTGTTTAAATTTATCCATGTAGCACCACCAATAAACTGATACATCATACACGTACAGGTGTTTCGGGTAATTCTGTGCACCGTAATTTTCTAATTCATATACACTTTGCTGGGTCGATTTCATTTGATCTTCAAGTGTTTTTGTAGATGTTTGTTACTTATATGTGAAGTTTTATCATTACAACAAAATTGGAAAAGTATTTCTACGAAAAAAATAAACAAAATGACTATCATAGGTGATTTTATTTTGACGTCAGAGCCGTTTTTTTTCCGTATCTTCAGAATTGGAGGCTAAAGATACGGGCCCGTATAATGCACTATCACAACCTTTTCATTGTCCGCAAGCCTTTTAGTTCAGGAAACAGTTGAGTAGCAGGGAAATATAGCTATGATTTTAATTCTGTTCAATTGTTTGGTTTTTTGGGGGTTATCATTTGTATCAGTGTATAACCCGGTCGGTGGATAGCCGGGCAAATGACCATCTTTTCACCTTCCGTCTACCCTGCACTGTCAGGGAAGTGTTGCCGTGTGGGATTTTTTCTCTGAACCAAAAATCCAGGGAAAATATTTAGTAGTCGGGGGCTGGGGAAATACCGGAGGGCTTAACCACCAGCAGCATTCAACTGTAATGTTTGGAGATTTGACAACAAAAACATGAAAAGTACAAATTACCGCCAATCCCCGGGAGGCGGCCGTGGATTCAATTGACTTGCGCATTACCTTGTTGTGACTTTACAACTATAACAAGTCAATGGTGGAATATAGAATAACATTAATTTATGAACGAATAAGACGAAAAATCGTCAAAATTCCAAAAGTGAAAAGAACGCCATAATGGCGAGTCGACAGCAGGCGCTTTTTGAGGGCAAATTCAATTAGTACTTTTGAAATAGTTACCAGCTGGGCTTCTTCACAAGCATTCTTAAACAGGAAACGCTAGTAAATTTCACATTGAAATAATTTAATTGTCCATTAGATATATATAGATCTAGTGGATCTAGATTCTACGGATCTTAAAGTAAGAGTCATTTAATTAGTATGTAGGCTACATTTATGTAGGCCTTATATACAGTGTAGGTATATGGGTCTAAATAATTATTATTAATGGGACTTTTTCCATCTATAATGCATTATGAGCAAAATTAAGAGAAAAAAAATTGCGTAAAAATATTTTTTTTAATTGCTAATTTATTCTTAAAAGTTTTGGGAAATGAAAATCAAATGTTTAAACCGCAAATTTTTTAATGTTTAACATATAAATTTCATACGCTAAAATATATAACCTTGTTGAAAACCTTGTTAATTGCCCTATTTTTCAATAAATAATTAAAAATATTTTTCACGTATGAATTTCATAAGTTAAAGAATTTCATACTCAAAATGTTATGAAAATCAAATGTTTTAACCGCAAAATATTTTGACGTTTAACATATAAATTTCATACACTAAAATATGTAACCTTGTTAAAAAGTTGTAAATTGCCCTATTTTTCAATAAATAATTAAAGAATTTTTTCACGTATGAATTTCATACATTAAATAATTTCAAATGTGAAGATTTATTTGAAATACGTAAACTATGAAAAGTTCCATACGTTAAACGTACGTTGACACTCACGTATGAATTTCATACGTAATGTATGAAAATCCAAGCGTATGAATTTCATACGGGGCATTTTTTCCTGTGTACATGGTATAAAATACCTGTTATATTTATAATGAACACATATACGACCATCATTCTGGAAAATCCCAACAGTTTTGCTCGTTTTTTTTTTTTTTTTAGATATTCTTGGATTTTGGGAACAGTCCCTAAAACTGATAATTGTAATTTACCGAAAAAGTTTTGCTTTCATCCTCATAAAATTTGGTATACATGAAATTTCGTATATAAGAAAGCAAACAGTAAATTTTATGTTATACTGTGCAAGTTATTTGATTATTTCAATAATACTTTAAAATATGTAATTTCGTTTTTGAGTTTAACGTGAAAAATCTTTGAACAACATACTGTTTTCATGCATGCAACAAGTAGAGTGACAAATATTGAAGTTTCATTCAAACTTTCTTGACATTTGCTCGGCTTGTTTATTTTAAATGCACTTTTATTGACTTAAGAAATGCTGAAAACAGGGGAGGTAACAAAATTAATCAGCGTTTTGTATCCGTTGTATTCAGGTTTGGCGATTATTATATTTTCAAAAAATAGTGCATAATTCAAGTTGCTTACGGTTTTAATTCGTGTTCTTTTGCATGTATTAGTTTATATTCTTCAGAAATAAATGCAAAAGAGCTGATCTCTAAAATATTCGGGAATCTGTTAAAAACTATTGAATAATTTTGTTATGGGCGCAAAGAACTACGTTTTAAATACGCTATAACCAATTCGTTAGATTAGGTGTTTAATATCATTTGGAATAAATTATCCGTAGGGGTTGAGCTAAGGGTGTTTCAGTATTTTCATTTAAAGTATATAATTGTAATAACTATTCAGTACGATTGCGATTTTAAGACATATAGACTAATAGGAAGATGCTGAAAAATCAATTTTAAGCATTTTGTATTATTTGATCTCGGTAGTCAGACGATCACAATACACCTTAGAGACTGTGATCTTTAACTCAGTTCAAATATCGTATTTTTTGAAGACACAGGCCAACATGTATCACGTTATTTATAGGCGATGTTTGAAAAGTAACGGTACGATAGATTCTGAGGTGAAGATACTGTATGTATTATATCGTTGAAATCAGTGATTATTACTGCACCGGTTGGGTGTAACAATGGTTTATAAATGGACTTCCACAAACGGACTTGCTAATTGAACACAATAAATCAGCTATCAATACCACAATATTAAAAACTGTACCCGAGAGGGCCCAGTCCTAGTAATTTTTAACGTCCGTCACATGTATATAAGTCAATTACAACAGTATTTCTAAATTTGATGAAAACACAAACGAGATATTTCTCTTTTCAGTTGACTCCAGTTGTTTATGAAGGGATTTGGATCAAATTTGGCATTTGCATGCATACATATCTTTTGATGTTATTGTGATTTTGTATTAAAATCAAACCATCGCAAGTTAGCAATAATTTCCAACAATCAAAATCACTGTAAACTGACAAGTGACAGAAATAAGACATGAAAAATGATGAAAAAATGGGTGAAATTTATACTAAAAGGTTCATCACAGTAAAATGACCGAACATTGATATTACAGTTAATGTTTCTTAGCGTCTTGAATTTCAATTCATGTCGTTAATGATGTATTTATATATGCAACATCGATGATACATAGTTCCTGATCAATATTTGGGTTACATTAAACAATTCCTACACGATTACCTGTTTTTGTAGATATTGTAGGGTTAGTTATCGGGAGCAAACACATCTCCTTTCAACTTGTTGAAAATAAAATTTAAATTCGAAGACTCTGATGATAGTGGCATGTTTTGTTTGTTGTTATTCTTCAGTATTGTTGTTCTTAACATGCTGTGGGACTAAGGCTCCGTTATGCAGAATTGTCACATTTTACAGTGACGCTCATTAATTCGTTTCATTTATATCTTTCAATGAACTTACTAACTGAAAAAATCTGGAAGACATTCAAATATTATTACTTAGTAGTTTATTTACATCCCAATTTTGAACCAGATCCGTTAAATGATAGTCGAGAAATCATGGGTGTTGCGTTGGGAGTGTTCGTAAGTGTAGGTGTCAACTAAAATACTAATTTTCAACTTGGTATTTTAAATGAATCAGATTTTATGTTTACTAAATGATTAATGCCTTTAAACTGTGAACTCTGTACCTCTATTGTATCGTATTTCGCATACTGCCTACGTCTCGTAACTCTTAAAAGATATGCATCAATGTATATATAGTAAAAACTCTCTAATCCGAACTCCCTTCGGACCGGCCAAAATATTTGGATTAGGGAGGATTTCGGATTGGAGAGGTTTTACCTATTTAGTGTTTATAGGGAAAACTTATATCGTCAGCTTAAAAATATTGTTGGTAAAGTATGTCTGTATTCTGAAGTCCATGCTACATTAGGGTTTCCGCTGCTATTCACCATTTCCGCTTTTGGCGGAATTTTTTTGAGATTGGCAAAACCTTTTTTCAAACCTATTTTTTATTTTGGTGTAAAGGTCTGTATACCGGACACCAATAAACAACTGACTACTGGTAATTGCCTCTGGCTACACTGCAAACAGGCAGTTTATCCCCCTGTCAGGCAATTAACAGATTAAAAGGTGTGATTACGATCTCCATTTCTGATCTTCGTATCGGGTCGTGTTTAAAATCAACCTGCGTTCAGTCCTTCGTGTCTAAAACCAAGTGCAAAACCGTCTGATCTAACCTCATTCCGACTATACGTCGATACAAAAACTGTCAATAATAAGGGTAATTACGAATCAAATCTTTGTTTAAACTGGCACATGCCGATCAGACCTTCGGTATGTAAATGAGTATTCAGAAGGCGGCGCTTGTCAGGCTGGGTCATAACTGAGGTATAAACACAAGCAGACGAATTGTGGAGTCCAGTGTGAAACAGTGGTGTTTCTCACAATCACTATAGGATACTACTTTCAAATTGTTGATAAAACAGATTTTCAACATTAATTTATTTGATCTTTCTCTTAGCATGACCACTACAAATATACAGTAACAGTAATATAAGAAAAGCAAATAAACTTTCTGATATAGTACTTGTAGATTTAGATAAGATCTGGATCAGTTCCGTTTCAGTTTAACAGTAATTTAACCGTTTGTTTCTCAGTACCTTGTTGTTATCACATGGTTTTCAGATATTCCATAAAAGCTAAATATTGATTTGCTTATAATCATGTTACTGTCCTTAATGCTACAAAGTGATGTTGTATCATGTTATTGCTATTTCTAAAAATGATCATGTTTCCTTTTCAACTTTTACAGTTTTATTTTGCGCCCTAAATTATCCGATCCAATGAATAAGAAACAAGTGTACTTGGCCTGGTCAGCCCTTCCTCATACGTAGCCTTGACCTAATGAAGCACATTACTGGACCAGTTCATTCTTGGAAAGGGAAAGTCAAAATGATGAACACATTTAAATTGCAGAATCATGTTTAAATTTCTCATTGATACTATTTAAATGTAGTAGCATAATGTATGTACATGTCACAACTGTACATATTAAACATGTTTGACTGCAAACCCTACAACAAAATGTAACACAAATATTCATAACATTTTTATAGTTGAAATAAAACCCCTTTGAATGGAATCCTAAGAGTATGTCAAGGAGAATTGGCGGTTTGTCATTCTTTATGATTTCATTTTGAGTACAAGATTGAACATCAGAAAAAATTGATTTTACGTTTAGTAATGTGACTTGAGGAATATAGATTAATAATTTAAGCACTGCACTATTTTTACAAGCATACCTTGGAATTATTTATCTAAACCATTCACTGGAGTTATGAGAAAGTATTGGTACATTTAGCTCAAGGTCATCAAAAAATTAGACCAGGCAACAGTGATTATCAGGAGTTTATGTCTTGGACTGATGGATCTGATAGTGTGACAGATGATGAAGGAACATGTAAAGGGTTTATTTGCTCGCCATGTGTGACAACCAGTTTACTATCCTGGTTTGGACAGGGGAAGCACTTCATGACAAAAAAGATGCAAGAAAATTTGGCAATCAAAAATTAGGTCAATTAAAGCTGGATTATCATAATGATTGGAGCTGTTAGAAACAATTAATTGAAAAGACTTATGTCATGAAAATAGAAATCTAAGTGTTGACTTTATACATATCTATACAACTGGGAATAATGTCAGACTGTGCTCACACTATCCAAATTTTGAAGGGTAGCCATACACTGGACATTCCTGGTTTATGTAATGCAAATTTATGCATACGTAATTTTTATATACATTCAAAGTAATTTATGGTGCAAATAACAAGATCAGAATTTGAAATACATGCCATATTCACCTGAATGATTACACTAAAATGGGGAGAACTATGTTTTAAACATGTACAGAAAATCAACCTTCAAAACTATTATTACATCATAATATCTAAATACAATATACTCAAGCATAGTGCAAGTGTGTAAATAGATTTTGTGTCTTTTGCCTATTCAATTGGATTTACAAAAAAAAACCATTTTACTGTGGTGTACAACTGGTAAGTTTTGCACGGATCATGCTTGTGTTTCCATTTTCCTATACACCATGTGCTACTGTTTACTAACAAAGATCATGTGATCAGTAATTATTCAGACCCCTCCCACAAAATTCAAAATTTGAACTGACATTGAGGTATTTTTTTACACAAAGACACCTTTTTTTCAATTTGAATGTCAGTTTGTAACCAATTAAGCACTAAGTACATGCTAAGGTATATGTGAGAATTTTCTTAATTTTTTTAAGCCATGGTTAAAGTTAAAATTCATCAAAAACCATCATTGAACTGAAATATGTTCAAAATATAGGGGAAACAACCCATCCGCCATTTACTTCCCTTTATACCCCAGGTGGGGGATTAAGTGAGCCACAATACATTTTAATGTACGAATGTAATTGTTTTTGAACAAATAAATGACAAATTAAGTTGAACTTTTTTCTCCATGGTGATTTATTTACAAAATGACGAATTATCAACAAATTACCCCGTGCCCTACTATACGGAAACACTCGGATTGATGCTAAAAGCAATTTCACGAGTAACGGAACATTTGCCGAACAAATAAACCGTTTTTGTATAAAAATCATAACAATTCCGGATCAAGCGTTAAATTCCGGATTGGGGAGTTTAAATAACACTGTATATGGGTAATGTCAGAAATAATGAAGCCAAGAATGACATGGAGTGAAAATTTTCAAAATGAAATGAGTCAATAATGTTTTGTTCCTTGCAAATGGATAGTGTTTGCAGTTTATGTACGATAATATGGTTTTGCGATAAACCTGCACGTTTTTAATTATTTACAATTTTCTTTAAATTAATTCATAAATGCAAAATATCCTGAAACAATGTAATCAAGTTAATTATTTGGTCAAAGCCAGTTATTATGTATTAATGGTGTATTTTGACTAAAACAGTTTTAAGGTTCCTAAAAATGTAATTTTTATTTCGATTTAAGTTATTGTTTGAGAAAAAAAATGGAATTTTGTGTCTTTTATGACCCTGATATTTTGGTTATACTCACAAATGTTTTCTCTGAAGACACATTTTTCACACAAAACTAATAAAAACTTGTAACAACCTGTATTGATGGTAGCTGATCAGGTATTGAAATTTTCTAAATACTGCTAGTTTTCAAAAGAAAATGACAGTGAGTCAAATTTAATCTTAAGATTTAAAAAAAATGTTACACTCATGACACAATAAAGTTGAACTTAAGACGTTTCGAAAACCTATTATATGAACTACTGTCATTGACCATTGTTTTGTTGTAAAACATCATTACACATATTAAATAAGTATAAGAATTGATTAACATAGCCAATTTGTCATTTTATAACAAATAAGAAACATAAAATTATTTCAAATTTCCAGGGTAACCATTACATACATTCTTGTATATGATATAAATCAATAATTGGATGTAACCTTAACATTTTTTCCTACATGTATTGACAGCTTTTAAACTGATTTTAAATATCCAATGTTAAAAATAATTTAACTACATGTATTTATAAACTTTGAAACTTACTTTGTAAGCATGTAACTGTTACACTCATGATACTTCAAATATGAAATATGCAAAAATGGTATTTTTGGAATGCTTTGCAAACCAAACATGTAAAAGACATTATTTACTGTAATCAAACATTTTAATTTGATTTCCGACATTTTGTACTGGAATCTTTACATGCATAATATGTCAAAATATAATATATGCCCAATCTAAATATTGTTTGCATTTAACCATATTTTGATAAGAACAAAGTATTGATGCATACATGTTTTTAATGCAAAGTTCATTAGAATGAACATTGTAGAATGTGTTCATATGCTTAGTGTGAGTTAAAATGTCTAGCAAAATACTGTATGTAATTATGATTGTTTCATTCTAACTTTTTAACAGGAGTTTATGGTATATTTAGTATTCTTACCAAAGTTCTAGTTTATTGCATTTATACCATTTGTTGTGTTTTGTCAACGCCAATTCATTTTGTGGAGTCATAAATTGTCTACCAGATGTGAAATAAATTGCAGTTGTGATGTCATCAATGACATGATGTCATAAACACTTGTGTGACCGTTGGGTTCTGGGTCAAAATATGGTGGTAGATGCTGTAACTTTTATGGCTTGGTTTTTATCATGCTGATATAGTTTTGTATGTAAAGTTCCTTAATAGTTTTTCAAAGACAGTGCCTCTTTAAATTAACGTGGTTAAAATGATGTTGATAGTTTATGCAGATGCCTGTTATGTGCTAGTGTATTAGAAAGTGTGATTTGTTTGGTTGATGTTGATGATGTTATAGTTATCTAGGCAAGCATCACCTATTTGGCTATCGGTGACCTACCTGCTGTTAAAATTAAATTGAATGTTTAGTATGTAAGTATGGTTCCTTTTCTATTCCCCCATCTTTATAAATGTACTGCTTTGCCCATGTCTGGTGGTCTGTCTGTCTGTCTGTCTGTCCGAAAATAGACCAAATGGTTTCCGTTCAAATACCCAAGACTGATTTGACCTAGGATATTCAAACTTTCCATGGAGGTTGGCTAGCAACACTAGATGACCCCTATTTATTTTGAGGTCAGTAGGTCAAAGGCCAAGGTCTATTAGACCTATACAATATTTAGACCAATTTTTTTTTCAATAACTCAAAAACGCTTTGTTCTAGAATAATTAAACTTTACATGGAGTTTGGTCAGCATGGGGATGATCGCTATGTATTTTGAGATCAGTAGATCAAAGGTCATTGTGACGTTTACCATTTTAGACTATTGGGATGCCATGGGGCATACCTGTATGAGTTTTAGAAACATTTCTTCCATTGGAAAATCTGGTCAACAAATCCATTCAGGAAAACATTATGCAATTTCAAACTAGGTAAAAATCAGGGAATTGTCCGGAAGTTTTATCAAAATTCAAAGAACATGGTTATGTTCTACTGGTAGCTTCTTTTCCTGCCTTTATAGAATAGATATTTCTTCTTAATACTGTTAGCAACATGTACGAATTGTAAGATACCTCATACAATGATACACGCAATAATTGGTTTTGCAATGAAGGTACGGTTGTAAGGCAAGATCGAATGTCATATTTTCAGGTGTATCTAAGTTACGAACACCTTGAATAGTCAGGAGAAATCCCCTTTCAGTCGCAGATAAATCACGGATTCATCGGTGAATTTCATTTTCTGTTGTCTTTAAATTAAAGGTTTGGCCTGAATAAGTAATCAGATTTGGTTGATGGGAGCAGTGAAACACCTTTATATCCATGGAAGTTTGGCTATTGGTGATATTTTGACTTTTGAATAGCGGAAAGAGTATATCTTACTTCAACCGTCCTGTTGTAGTGTTAAATGTTAAAATTTGCAGCCTTAAACAAGTTTAAATTTTAGCAAACACAGAAATTATAAAACAATGTCATGAGTGTAACACTTATGGATAGACTAAGAAATGACATCATGACAGATAAAAAGTGTAACACTTTCAGTTTCCGTGTGCGTTTTTAGGTACACTGAACAACATTTTACTAATCCAGTTACAACAATGGGAAATCTTTTTGAAAATTTCTCACTTTTTCTCTGTTTTTTGTTGTGATAATGGGCATTTTTATTTTAAAGTGCCAAATAAAATAATTATATATCACTTAAGCATGTTTTTATCATGAATTAATTTAATTCCCATACCTCGCCTGATAAAAAATGCATAACATCAAATGCTAATCGAAAAAGTATAAACGGTAGACAGGAATAAAGAAACAACACAAAACTTCAAATTCAGCGTTTCACTCATGACATAAAATAAGACCATGTTAGAAAAATATATACTGGGTAAAACCATGAATAATTGTTACTGATAGCATCTCTGTGATACGAACTACAATGCCAGAAAGCTGAAAGTTGTATGAAGAGTTGTCTGATTTCAACATAGAATGTTAAACTCAAAATGTTACACTCATGACACTTTCATGGACAATTTTGTTATGAGTCCCCTACTCGACAACGATAGTCAACATAAAAAGTATTAACATTTCTATATAGAAGATACACCAAAGAAAATGTTTGAAACATGCACAGGATTAATTTGTACATATGTTAGAAGAAATTGTGATAATAGTAAAAATGCAAAGCAAAAATTAGGTGTTTTTTCCCGAAGCAGCAACTTTATAATCATGTCGGTTAAATCTTATCTATAACTATCTGAACATGGAAAGGGATATGCAGTAAAAGCCAACATATTCCACAATGCAAAACAATTGCAATTTTTATGATTGAAGACCTTGAATTTTCTAAGTAAGTATTACAAAACAAGATTCTTAAAAAATGTCACGGAAATTTGTTACAGACTGTACACTTATGACATTTTTTACATCCTTTTTTGTCATAACTTTTTTTGTACTCATTCAAATTTCATAAAACTTGGCAATTTTTTTCACATTTACTAAGTGAATCTTGTGAACACATTTATAAGGCAATTTAGGAGTATATATTGATTGGGGAATGGTTGGAAGGTAAAGCTTCATTATTTCTGACATTACCCATATTTGCATTCCGGACCGTAAAAGTAGTCCGGTCTGCGGTGTACGGAGGTTTCGGATTGGGGAGGTTTTTTCACATACCTTTTAGAAGGAACGAATCAGGACCGTGAAAAATTCGGATTGGGGGGATTCCGGATTAGAGAGGTTCCGGATTGGGGAGTTTCTACTGTACTGCTTATATATGGATACCTTGATCATTGTTGTACCATTTAACACTTCAGATTTGTGGTTCCACACACTTTATAGAAGATTTGAAGACGGTGAATGGCCGGGTACAAATGCTGCACTCACCAAACTATTGCATAAGTTCTTATCCATATTTATAGAACGTTCATTCGAGGAATACCTCCACGCGTATTGCTCCGTAAATGACACACACGAAACATCAGAGGATCTTATAACAAAACTGGACAGTGAATTGGAGAAAATCAGACTATATCATCCTTCTTCTCATTATGAATTTAACCCCGGTACACGACTTGGTCATAGACAACTGATGCTATACACAGCAGCGACATTTATCACTCCCGAATACGTGAGTGGCTCAATGATCCTATCGCCTTCAGACATTGCTACAAAGACTATTGAAGATTTAAATGTACCGGCTTCATTTAACATTATGAAGAACTGTTCACTCTTTGGTAGTAGCTGGGAGAATATAGACTATATCTTTGAGGTAAGTATTTTAATAAAAGGTACCTGTACTACCATCATAATATAGCGTACATTATTATCTCTAAGATGGGAGTATAGAGAATATATCTTTCAAGTTAGTATTTCAATAAAAGGTGCATGTACTACCATCATAATATACTTGTACTATACATAATAGTAATCCAATGGGTGCGAATCAATTACACTTAACTTTATTTTACTTACCTTCGTTAGATCACTGGAACGATATTTTAAAGAAGTGCAAATTGATAATGTAGTGATATGGTTCATTATAGAAATATTGAAGATAAATTACGATACTAAGTATATTGAACGGTTATTTCGTATTGGGACAATGTACTCACCTTCATTCAAATCCTCACCAAAACTCACAAAACATTTTGTTCGTATTCCCATTTTTAGATTGCTGTTGCTTACAACCAAATGCAGTATGCGGATCAATGGCGTCACACTTCAAAACTTGAAGACCTTCGGTTAGCAATTGAAGGATTACTTCAGCCAATAGATGATAGATTTTTGCCAAATAAATCTCATTTTCAAAAGCAGGTATAGGTCGTTGGACTTACAATAAATCGTATCAATTTATAATAGTTTCATCATAACTTCACCCATTCTAAAATTAATTATTTTTTACTACATATTTATTTAATCAAATTCTTTATTAAATATCAGACAAAACAAGAAACGCTTACAGTAAATACATGTATATGGTTCATGTAATATATAGCGCTTATGTTACGACTACTAGAACTAAATAATTACGTATAAGGCCTTGTATTTGTAAAAGTATTGTAAGGGGTTTTGCTGTATCCAAAAGGTCAAATTCATTCATCCTTGGTATAACTAGGCATTCGCGATATTCACTTCGAATTCAACTATAGGATCAATCTTTTTAAAAAATAAAACTGTTTATCTAAATTTCAAGCTAAGAGATGTGGAAGCAATACTGACTCAGTGTGGTCCGGTGTGTACTGACGCTGAGTTGAAGAAAATGCAAGATGCTCTAGACGATACAGAATCTAGTTTGAACGAAACGCACGATAGTTTGGATAAGACGGACTCTGATTTAAAGGAAAAGCACGACATTTTGGCTACGACAGTCTCTGAATGGAACGAAAAGCAAGATACTTTGACTAAGACAGTCACTGAAATGAATGAAAAGCAAGATATGTTGGCTCAGAAAGTCTCTGAATGGAACGAAAAGCAAGATACTTTGACTAAGACATTCATTGAATTGAATGAAAAGCAAGATATGTTGACTAAGGCAGTCTCTGAACGGAACGAAAAGCAAGATAATATGGTTATGACAGTCACTGCATTGAAAGAACTGCAAGATACTTTGGATAAGACCGACTCTGAATTGAAAGAAAAGAAAGATACGTTGGCTAAAACAGTCTCTGAATGGAATGAAATGCAAGACACTATGGTTAAGACAGTCTCGGAATTGAAAGAAAAGCAAGATACTTTGATAAAGACAGTCACTGCATTGAAAGGACTGCAAGATACTTTGGATAAGACAGACTCTGAATTGAAAGAAAAGAAAGATACGTTGGCTAAAACAGTCTCTGAATGGAATGAAATGCAAGACACTATGGTTAAGACAGTCTCGGAATTGAAAGAAAAGCAAGATACTTTGATAAAGACAGACTCTGAATTGAAAGTAAAGCAACAAGATTTGGCTAAGACCGAGACTGATATAAAGGAAAAGCAAGATGCTCTGACTAAGGAAGTTAACGAATTAAAGGAAACACAAAGTGCTATTAAGCAGGCAGATGCAGAGTTAAAGGAAAAACAAACATACATTGCGATCACACTAAATGACATCCAAAAACATGTAAGTAGATCTCGTTAATTCTGGATATATATCACCTCAAACGATATTCAAGTAAATAATTACACGTGCTTGTAACTATAAGCCCTGTATCATAGTAACTATTTTGTTCCATGCTAACATTTGCAAATGCATGTTGTTAAATACATGTACCATAACAAGTCATTATATGAAAGCAACTATATTGACCGACACTATTTCTTGAATGTTTCAAAACATTGGAATTTAATAGCTAGGTTATGTACATTGTATAATGATAAAACAATCACTTATTTTCAGTTCTCCTCTTTGGATGAAATTTATGATCCAATTGCAAGAAGTAAGATAGCCACAAGCGTTGCAGGTAATGTTCTTTTACATTACATATTTCATAAACATCAAAATTTAAATAATTACTATACTAATAAAGATGTCTGTTAGTACTATTTGCTCATAAATATAGAGTAACATGTATTCCAGGAACCGTTAAAGATATATCACACTGCATAATATAATCGTAAAAAAATCAATAACCCTGTGATAAAGCGTACATATGGTTAGCGGTCTCTGGCCGCTTCATACCAAAAACGAAATAAAATACTATAACTGTAAGATTCCATTGCTTGGCCTTCAAGGACAAAAGGGAAACCGGGATTCTGTCTGTCAAGGCAAATGATACAGGCATGAATCAAAAGTGATCAATCTAAGTTGTACTGTAAGCGCTTGTCTCACAATCGAACTAAATATCTTTTCGATCTTCCAAAGGTATACATGCCGATCTTCAAACACAGACATACCACAATTGGATAAAAGGAACGTTAACGTTGAAATATCTTAGTATGGGAACTCGATGTTTCGTTTTTATGATGTTTGAGAAATTCCAAAGACAAGGTTTTAAATTACCAGAAGAAGGATTACATTTTGACAATGGAGAAAATATACAAAGACTCGCAGTGGATGGAGTCAAATGGATGGGTTCAAAGTGGAAGTACCTACCGAATAATAGTCACTGTGACGCGTGTAAAGCTTTGTTTGACGCTGTCAAAATGTGGCATCGACACTTTCAATCGAAAGCAGTTTTCACAAACTGTCGTAAGGTCCAAGTTGATGGTGCCTGGGGCATTGCGAAACTGTTTATGCCGCACCATTGTATGGATGTCAGATCGCCGGATGATTTAGACGCAAAGGCATTGTTTACAACTATTCAGAACTGTGGTAGGTTCATCAATTTCACAGTTATTGAAAAGGTATGTTGACTGTTTTTATATAAAAAGTATGCAAAAAGAGTAATTAGAGTAAACAGATACGGTATATCTCACTGGCTTAGAATTAGAAAGTCGTATCAACAAAATCCATATTTTGTATAACTGTCTAATAATCACTCTTTACTTACGGTAAAACAAGCTTGATCAACTTCAATTCGGTCAACATAACAAGTTCCGCTTTTTATTAAAACAGGCTCAGAAAATTGAATAAGAAACAAGAAAAAGTATTATTTCCACTTGTTCTACCCTATCAGGTGATACAATGGATCTGGCAGTCACTATTCTTTGCATATTTGTAAGGATGATTTATTTCTTGAAATAATAAATATGTATGGAAGTCAGATTTTAAGACTATTGCATACTTGAAATCTACATTATAATGTGCTTCTTATGAGCATACTTTAATGAAAATCGGACATTGTCATCATGACCAAACTGAAGTTGAAAAAACATATTGTCAGACAATTTTTCATGTTTTCTCAAAATATTGATTTTGTAGTTAGGACTTTCTCATTTAAGCCAGCGATATATGTGTTAAATGTTGTATCAGAATGCCCTTGTTCATCTATATTGTTTAGGACGTACCCACTAATGGTCGGCGAGTAGTTTCCGACAGTTTTGCATGTTTTTTTCGCATTTTCTCGAAAACTAGACGGTTAAAAACTAAACAACTAACATTTTTGTGATTCTGAGCTCAAGACCGAAATTATAGCCACAATTTAACATACGTGACGTCATACATGTCGTAGAATATGAGTCGCAAAAGGGGTCACTATTGCAGGCCGTAAATTAGATTTGGAGCAGCAGTATCCGACATTTCACATTTGATAACGTTTAAGACCCTCTTTTCCACGTTTTGACCATCTCAACTAACAGGAAATTACCCCCCGTTGACTGAACATATATTTTTAGAGTTGTCTCTCTTTTTTTTGGTTTACACATCGTCATTATAATTGAGGCCTAATAGTTAGTGCGTTCTCCAATTAGTAAAAATCATTGACGCCATTAATAATGACGTCAATGTTGACGTTTTTGTCAATATTGATCTATAATCGAGTTTCGTATGGATCGCCGATACCACTCATACCAGTTGTTGCGCAAACCCTTGCTTTGTCAAAGACAAACCCGTGGCTATTAATAGATGAACGTGTTTGTTTCTTCGTAAATAGATGACCCCCAAGGGAAAGAGGTGACGATTATCATTTCATTGCATGTATTTCGTGATACAATTTCTTTTCATTTCAGTGAACTGTACATTTTCGGACACATATTTGTTGCTTTGATCTAGTTCCTTTATTATATCCAATATCTTAATGTTAGAGCTACGCTAAATATGAAAAAATATCAAATGTCGGATACTGCTAGCCATCGGGAACTATTCGCCGAGAAGTGCATTCGTGTCCACTCGCACATAAAGCTGCTTGTTTCTGACCAACGTTCACTTATATTTAATATATACTGTATAGAATACCACATTTACACATAGATATAACCAGTCTATGTCGATAATTATATTCTAGATCATCAAGTTGCGCAATAAGATGATGCACTCACCAGACCTTACTATGTCTGATGATGAACTGGACGAGCTATACCAATGTGCAAAGACGTTTGCAGACGAGGCAGTAGTTCAAGTCACTTCTGACCTAGATGTTAAAGAGAAAGTTGTATCATCAAAGAAAGCTATCGATGAGGTATATGTTATCATAATGTGCTAGTGTAAAATCCTTAATAATCGTAGGGGGTTAAATTTCGTGAATTTCGTGGTTCATCTTCTACCACGAATTAAAATCCCATCGACCAATAATTTTGACAATTTCATCTATTACTAGAAATGCAACATCCACGAATTAACGTCACTTCGAAATGGAATTTTTTTCCAAAATCACGAAATTTCGTTTCGTCCCATCGAAATTAAATAATTTATGATATTATTATTATAAGGATGTTTTTATTAACGTCAATCGAAATTTGTGGGTTGATATAAGTATTGACTGTGATGATGTTACTTAAACAGGTTAAATCATAATATTATGTATGCTCCTAACACAACTAGGTGACATGAGAAAGTGCTTGATCTCATCTGGTATATCAATGAAAAGCCATTATTTAATATATAACATGGCTATGTCACTATCATGCCAAAACGATATGAGGACATCGGACAGGGAAGGTAGCACTCAAACAGCCGAGCACAGAAAACATACACTACAGAACATAACACGACACAATGCCAATACATATAGTACCCTAACAAGAACATGAGCTACCCAAGTCCAAGTTGAACAGAAGCTGGATAACCAAGTTTAACTTTGACTTAACAATGTTACTGTCCGCGGACGACCTCAGGTACTTTGCCAAAACCTGCGAAAACTAGCGAGCTACCAGAGCCATCAAATGTCACAGGAATTACTATATTTGCTTAAAGTTTTTATACATGCAAGCGTGCGTTTGTTCATGCGTGACCTTATAATGGAACCCATTGCCTTTTAAGGGCGCTGACCAGCGTTTTAAGGAAGGGCTTTAAGTATTACGTGTTTGAAACGACACGCTACCATTACTCGCCTATAGCATACCGTTTCCAAACACTTATACAAAGGTTCTCTTTGCTGCATATGAAATAACGCTCCGTCCGCTTGGTAGTACTTTTTTAAGAAAGCCTTTTCCCATTATAGCACTATCGAGCACTCGTTAGCGTCTTGCACTTGTTTTGAACACGATTTGTATTGATAAATGCGGTGTTTAACATTACTGGCCCCCATCTCTCGATGCATCTCAAGATGAAATCTCATCCCAAAAAAAAATTGTTGTTACAATGCATATTGTGGAAACTATCGTAGAACAAATGTAAAAGGTTCAATCGCTGGCTTAGAATGAGAAGGTCGAACTAAAAAGATCCATACATATCAGAATTCGACATCACACCGCCCGTCGTACCGACCACAAACATAATTTCATGAAAATTACATCATGTTTAGTATCACCAAAAATAAGCAATTTATATTTCATTGACAGGCGAATGAATGCGAAATTGAAATCAAAGCACTTCTAAAGCTTGGTGAAGAGGCGATGGAACATGAAACCGAAGAGTTAAACAAACAGCCAATAGAGAAAGAAACTGAAAGTCAGATACGAGACAAACAAACAAAGATACAAAGCAAGTTTGAGGATTACAAACGTGTTGAAGATTTACCGTTAGATAGTCTACAGAAAACAAATACCGATGTAGTCGAAGACATGAAGCTAACACTCCATAACATAATGGAAACTATAAAAGTTCTTGAGAAGACAAAGCGTGATTTGGAAGATAAAATCCAAATGGCAGAAACGACGGATGTGCCAAATTTAGCTGAATAACAATAACACTATTGATAGTCAGGCAGCGAAAGTTGGTAGATCAACTGAAGCTGATACAATCTGACATAGAAAATGTTTTTGCGGATTCTTGTATGGGACAAACGTTTATATATACATATATTTGAACAATTATCAACATTTATTCGGACACTTCAATATCAACAATTATTTGACTCCATGATAAAACTATTTCTATGTTGTGGTTCTAAAGTGTGCTGATACAAATATCGCCCCTAAGTTGAAGCGTCCCAGTTAGTATTTCGTAAATCACATCTACTTGTTAGATATTCTGCGAATAATTGTATTGTCTTGTGTGAATGTGGAAGAGTATAACTTCATGTGACGTATTTTTGTATCTGTATAAAATAGTGGTGTACAGTCCAGTTAGGATAAATATCCAGTGAAGCAGTGGAACAATCAACTAGTAAGGTGTAAAAACAAGTATAAAGGATTAAACAAACAGTTCAATACCAAACTAAACTCTACCTACCGGTATTTAAGCAATGGTTTTAATATTTTGAGTACACATAAATGATGACGTCACTGTCACAATATCCTAACTGGACTATAGATTGTTGCATATGACCGATATCCAAAATGATGCTACTGTATGTTAAAGTATCTTGATAATGTGGGCAGAATAACCTGGGGAACACATGCAAAAACCATTATTATTTTTCTACGGGCTTGGATTTATGTGGGTTTCCTACGACGCATATATGTGGGTTTCCTACGACGCAGGTAATAGTCGTATTAAATTATGTATGCATAATTTTAAGCACAGATTAAACGATTGTAATAACCAGGAGTGGAATCGGTCATTGAAAGAATCAAGTAGTTGATGCGATTATAGACACTATAGAATATTACTTGATACTGAACGATATCTTATCATTGAACTATCTGTTAACTCAGAATAGACATGTCAAGTTTCGTTGCTTTAGTCATACGTTACATATAGAAACTGGTAGACATAATAACATTCCATTTGAATCACGACTGTGTAAATATTGCTGTGAAGTAAATAACATCAGAGCTCTAGAATGTGACTGCCATGTAGTTTGTTCAACATTTTACTAATAAGAGAAAACTTTCATATAAATTGGTATTCCTTGAGTACAAATATTCAGGATTTATATAGACTTTTCAGTTCAAGTGACGAACAAAACTATTCCGTGTGGGTTTTTTTTCAATGTCCAAAAGTTCAACTTATACGAGAAAAATTGCTTCTAAATTGGTATACCTCGAGTACAAACATTCATGATTTCCTTGCCTTTAAAGTTCAAGGGACGAAACAACTATTCACAAAATCGCCCTGTACATAAAAAACTTTAATTTGGTTACTTCCCTTCAACAGAAATTTAATATATTATGATGAAACAGTCTTGAAACAGTAGATTAATTTGGTTACTTACCTTTGCCAAGCAATTTAGTATATTATCCTAAAACAATAATATCCACTGACTCTTTGTCATGATGTTTTCTTTTATAATGTAAATATATGGGCAAACCCTTTATGTTGTATATCTCTATTTGTATTGTTCTTTATATTTTGGACGGGTGGCCTATGCTATTTTAAAAATATTGTTTGTTCTATGTATCCCTATTTGTATTGTTATATATTTTGGACCGATGGTCTATTCTATTTTGAAAATAAACTTTATCATTTCCTATGGCTATGGAGCTAAACGCAGAAACTTTTGTGTTTAACATTTGAACATAAAAACAGCAAATATTGCTTGCCTCACCATTTTGAATAATTTGTTTCCCAAATGTATCATTTCTAGTAGGAATTAATACTTAATACATGGATCAATAAATAATTAGTATGCCATATGTTATTTTATTACAGTATTGATAATGATATAAGGAGAGAGCCGTAACTAAGTTTTGTACATTGTGGCTCGACCCTTCACCTATGTGTATTATATATAAATGTGTATGAAATAGGTTGTATTCATGAATGGGTAACAATTTATGCTTAATCTTGTAGAAATTAACAATTTCTTCACCTTTACTCTGATCCTCCTTTTTAATACAAATGTAGATTCTTTAAAAGTAGTGCTATGACGTATAACCGTATATTTCTTGTTCATAACATTAGTAAAATGGGAATGTTTTTTTGAATAACAAATTGCTTTTGACTAGCAATTATGAGTAAGGCTGGTACATTTCATGCATTTTAAACACTTGGTTGAGTCTGCTGTTTACAGTTGCTGATTCATGTTTGATTTCCTAAATGGGCAGCGTTTTATTATCATTTTGGTCACAAGACAATGTTACAGTACATTGCATATCGGCGTAACATTGATAAATGCAGATTTCAGCCATCGTGATAGATTTGGGGCAAGTAGAAAAACATACTCGTTATGTCATCAAAAGCAAGTGATGAATTATTTTGTCCAGTAATTATGCCATGTGACAGACTGATTTCAATGAATAAATTGGAGTACACATTCAAAAATGATTTTCAGTTAGCGTGATATTGATCTACATGTAGTCCAACATCAGTGGATGGACTTGTGGCTCACTTTGCCAAATGACCTTTTGATCTTTCTCATTTTCTCTTTCAAATCGGATAAGAGTATTGTTTGACCATGCGTTGATTTCTATTTGCAGTGGGTGATTCCAGGCGTCCACAGTTACATTTGCATTACATTTACATATTTTCACCAAGCAATCTTTAATTTGTTAGGAACATAGAATACTAGTAATTGGCAAAGACACCCCCACGTCCATCAACTGATTATGGACTGCTTAGATATCAAGCAAACTGAAAATCATAGTTGGATCAGTTCATTACTTTGGTAATTGCTGTTCATATAAATGTCAATGTTTACATCATTATATTCTTTTTCTACATTTGTATATAAATGGCTAAAGGTATATTTATATACCGATTTGCTTTGAATAAATTGTATTGTAAATATGACAAGCATCACTAGCAGAACACTAAAGCAAATAAAAAAAAATGACTGAAAGGCTCACACAACCTTTTTCATTTCTTCTCCCAACTGGTCGCTTTTGTTCTTTTACCTTCTTTTAAAGCATTTCAGTACATATACTAATGACCACAATCATAAAATTTGAAAGTTTTAAATACAATGTGCTAAATGATGTAGTTGTTGTTGAATGTATTGAACTGTTTTGATATGTCTGTATTTATTTGGAAAAAATGAATAAAATATATATACAAGATTATCGACGTTTTCCTTTCATTTGAAACATTATGTGAAGCACCACATTTATTACCAAGATGAAAAAGTTTATTCTTAGTTTCTTGGAAGATAAGAGCAGTTCTTTTTGCAATGGACCTTGAATTTTCAAGGTCAGAGACATGTGCTAAATACGGCGTCATATATATATTCATTACATGTATGTTTCTACCAACACAAACAAAATGTGCGTTGCTGAACATCGGGAAGAACATCACCCCGACAGAGATAATGTTTTTCAGGTAACCCTTTTGGGTGCTTGTAGACGACATGTCTTTCCTGTTCGATGTGTTGTTATCTTTCAACGCTTTATACAGCTTTTGAAATTAATGTCTGTTATCAAAACATGCAACATGCAATTCCAGGTATTATTTCCTGAATTCAATAATGTTTCAAAAATATCAAAATATGTAATAGGAAAACGGCGTTCCATAAGTGCTATACGTCTAGTAGGTGTTACACACACATACGTCATTCAGCGTGGATAAAATACATTGTTTATACCTCCCACCAATTCCGACTTCCTAAGTTTCTAAAATAGCCATCCATTTGATTTCAACCGCAATGTAAACTTCGTAAGTATGTTATCTTAACGTTGTCTATGTTAATATTGATACATTTTCCCGCCTAAAGGAATCACGTGATATAAGTTTGTCCAATATTTAAAAAAAAACAATGGGGCACATTTAATGCCAAGAAGTCACAAGCTCTCGGCTTCGTCGAATTTAACAACCTTATATTCACTTCGACCACTTAAAGGAGGTAGTCAAAAATAATTCATACAAGTTGTTAAAATCGACAAAACCGTTTACCTAAGCAAGGGGCGACGTCCATAAATAGCTCACTTATTTCGAATGTCGTCGATAACACCACCCGACTACTTTCGCATCCATAGAACACAACATGTGGCCATGATACAATAATTGTCCGTTATAAACTCGCACAGTATATCACAGTAACAGCCAATAGACAAAAGTATAGAACATGCGGGGTGCGGAAGTCACATTGATTACATTTATTATCTATGGATTTATCTATAGGGACAAGAGACTTTGAACCACGGTTTCAATTGCCATCCTCATTAATTCATTGAAACCCAGTTTAAGACGTCGAACCTACCAATTGGTCACATGGTTATACCACGTGGCTCGAGAATGGACGTTTATCGGTTTCCTTGAAAGCAACGATTGCCATCACAACTAGAGTATGAGAGAAGAGAAGCATTTTGCCTTAATTGAATTCTTTTTTTTATTTTGTGTCGTGGTTGATGTATTCAAGCCTGAAGCCTAAAACACAATCAGTGAGCTAATAGTATACAATGTGTATGGGTGTATGTATCAGTACAAATCCGGCTGTTATGTGACGCAAAACGAAGATTGTGTAAACAAACATCAGACAATACTGTACAAACCACCCGAACAAACAATTAGTTTATCTCGACCTTAGATCGAAAGGTTTATACACCGGACAAACCTTAACATACGTACCTTATTTATACAAGTCTCGTAAGAAAACCTGAAGTATAGTTCGGACGTACAACACAGTGACCAGATTAAAACGCAAATATAAAATAAATGAATAATTGAAGGATTAAGTGAACAAGTGAACATTAGTCGGTAATTATATACATCAGCGGAGTTATCAAGGATCAAAATATTCAACGAACTGTCGTCCGAAAACGAACAAACGAACGTGCTTGAACATGTACTTTGCATTACGTTAACGTAATTTTCAAAACTAAAATTATAAGAGAAACGCAGATTCTGAAATCCTTTTGTAACATATCGTTTGTCATCACTGGTGCTAGAATTCTACTGAAAAAGTGATTGTTTCAGGAATAATAGATTGACTTAGTGCTCTATGTAATATCTAATTCGGAATTATTGCTACAAGAGACATTCCGAAGACTCTTTCACCAAGAGTCAAGTCATTAAAGCATTGCTACAAGACGAAAATCGGAAGACTATTTTAGTAAGAGTCAAGCCTTTAAAGTGTTGGTTGTAGCACAAACGCGAACTTTCTGCGAATAATTTTGTTGAATCCTTAACAACTGAACATTTTCAGAAAATGATGTCACATATATCTATGATCTTACTCACAGTGATGGTCATTCTCGTAACTACGTTTGGTCAACCAATCCAGGCTTTCAGACAATCTGCAAACTTCGACAACAAACATGGTACAGACATGGATCACACAGACTGTAAGTATATCGCTGGCTTAGAATAAGAAGGCCGTACGTACCGTTAGTACTACTTACGACCTTACAAGTCTTATACTAGCATATAAATATTTTAAATATGCATTACAATGTATTTCACATATATTTTTATAAAAATTGTAACTTGTCATGTTGACCAAACTGAAGTGTAAATACGGTGATGTAAATCCACTAACGTTAGCTTCTATTGTTAAGAGTACATCACTACCTGTTGCTCTCTATGGTGCAGAACTCTGGAATAGTTTAACCGCGCAAGACATCATAGTATTGGAGCGTTTTATTCGCCTTTGTGCTAAATGTGCACAACACCTACCTTCACGGACAAGAACCGATTCTGCATTGTCCTTGTTAGGCTGGCTACCTATAATAGCAGACGTAGATAAAAGGAAACTGTCTTTTTTCTATAAACTGTGTACTATGCCTTCACACTTAATAGCACGTAAGATATTTGATTACAGAACACAGCTATTTGTAATTCGTGGCTTTACAAATCAATCCGGATTAATTCCAGACATTTGTTCCATACTAGTTAAATACGGATTAAAGCGATACTTGACTTCTTACTTACAAACAAGTACACTACCGCCAAAACCAGTGTGGAAACGTATAGTAAATAACGCTGTAAATTATCATCACCAGTCGGCATGGTTACGGCGTACTACCAATGACACGGACTTCAGTAGATTAAGATGTACTCAGGATAGAGTAACACCGTCGTACTTCTGGTACTGTGCCATCTCCAAGAGTGACATTATACATGCTACTAGTATTACAACCATGAAAGTGATAACATTTGCATACAACAGAACAGAGACACAGCGGTGTCTTTTATGTGAAACACAAACTTATGACATAAAAAGACATATCATTACAGAATGCGTTTGGCTAAGCCTTATTCGCCGAAACTATATCAACTGTGTGTCAAGTGACTTTTCAAATGAATTAGGTGCGCAGTTGATGTTACTTCACGGTGAAAATCTCTTACAAAGACTATTTAACATAGATTATATAAGGCAATACTTCATTGATTATGATGCGGAACGCATGTTCGTCGGGCGCTTGTGTAAATTTGTGTATGATATTCTTACAAGGTACAAGCATCTGTCGTACACAGGTTAACACAAGCGTCTGATTAACATGACAAGGACTCCTGAAATTAGTTAATTGTCATCATATTTTTGTTGTTGTTATTTGTTTTGCCTACGTCTGCATGTGATAATATGATATGTATAATATGTCATTCATCCATATATGTAATATAATGATTCATTTTCCATTCATCTATATGTACTAATGACTGTAAGTATGCATATTAATTTGTGACGTTGCTGCTTTGTTTGATTTAGCAGTTACTATTTGTATGATTATGTTTAAACCATTTATCAAATGTTTATAATACATGTACTATGTAAAATCACTGAAAAGTGGAAATAAAGAGTATATAACAACTACGAATATAAAAGACATGAAACAATATACATTAACTAATGGCACAAACAATGCAGCATGCTTATATCAAATTACATTAAAAATGTTCATTGGTAGAACATACGGAATCATGTATACATATACAGATCCAATGTGGGGAAATATATAAGTAAATAACGTTGATGTTCACTGCCGTATTAGCCGATTAAAATGTTTAATACAGTAAAACTGCTTTCTTGTGATATAATATTACTTGTATATAAACGACAGACCTAAATAAATGCGCTATAAGTAGCGAAATACTAAGTGCTAGATTCGCGGTTTAGGTGAGTATTTAAACTTTACTAATTTCTTAACGAAACTATTTTGTATGTTTCAGATTCCTTCACATCGGATGTTCGATCTGTTTACGAGGCATTTTCTGACATATTCATACAATCACGTGACCAAGAAAGCAAGTCACGTAACAAGCGTGATGCTGCAGAACAATATTTCCAATTAGATGCGGATTCTAAAACAATCAACCATCCCTCATTTGAATATTACGAGAAACAATATCTTATTAACAAAACGTTGGCTATACTTGAACAGTATGTCAGCAATTCTCACTATAAGGAACAAATAAATGCAAGTTATTCATCTACTTCCGGATCTGGTGTAATACCTACTTCCGGTGAATTTACAACAGAACCAGTAAAGCCATCTGCACTACCTCACGTGGGAGAACGGACAACGGACAAAGGTCGAACAGATCCGATTCTGGAGGCTCAACTGAGAGAACTGGAAAGTCTAACCACGGAGGAGTTACAGTATATTTTCCGAAATATGCAACAGAAGCAACAAGAAAATATCGAAGTTCCAAGCATTGCGAGCTTATGTTGTCGCTATGGATGAAACGTGATTGTAGAGGAGTTATAAAAGAAAACCGATTTCCAAAGCAACCAAAATATATTCCTGAATCAAAAATATTCAAATGAGACATTTTAAGTTAGAATTTGGAGTAAAAGACAAATTGTTGCATATTATATTGAATGTATTCATTAGAAGACAACGGTTGTCACGGCAACATAAAGTGTCAAAAATCAAATACATGTAACAGGAGAACTTCATTGTGTTATGTCATTGATACCAGGGGTGGAACCCTAAATACCCCTGTTACTTTAATTAGTATACTTAAAGATAAAAACTTCATTATGAAAGCTTCTTTTCAGGAACAACATGTTTCAGTTATCTAATTACATTTTTGTATTATCGAATGTTTTAAAAACATCTACAAACAATGTAGATATTCCCTCTCAACTAGCGGTTAAGTATCACTATGCTGATGTACAGAGTTTGTGCATTTGTATAAACATAAAAACTAGCGTTGAAGTGACGTTGTTGTTGTGAAATTAAGTTCATAACATTCGATTAACTTGTTAAATCAACATAACGTTAACAACACGCTTAAAGGTCGCTTAAATTTTGTTTGACTTAATGAGGCATTCCTGATTACTAGCATATTTTTCTCTATCACTAAAATACTAAGTTAGGAAGGAACATAAAATAGACGTTTCTTATATCTTTGATCGTTGAAATCGATTCAGGAATATTATACATTAAAGAGACGTTCCCTATATCTATGATCGTTTAAATCGATTCAGGATTATTAAACATTAGACGAGAATCATTATTGCCTAAGCTCCTCAAATTTTCAACACAAAGCTCCCACTTATTACCGAGAAAAGAATGAAAACATATTTCAAAATAGTCACGAGGTGATTCCCTTTGACCACATAATAATAAATCGCTGGAAGCGATAAATTATTATTGGTGAATTAAACATATTTTTGACATTATAGAGACATATTTGCGTACTTTCTTCTGACAAAGTATGATAATTGATAGTGCTTTGTACATTTAGCTCATTCAATGTGATAGTAGAGAAAAGAATGCTAGTTATAGGGAATGCCTCTTTAATATACCGTCATTATCAGCATATTAATATATAAAACACTCGTTTAGTTTCCTTTATGTTTAATATTCTGACAACCGAGATTTAATTATATATGTAGCCTGGTGTATAGGATTTAATAACTAATATGGGGAGAAACTTGTGTAGGCAGCCGGCTAGCTCAGTCGGTAGAGCATTCGCCCTGTAAGCGAAGCGTCCCGGGTTCGAGCCCCGGTCTGGTTGCACAATTACAAAAGTTAACAGTCGAGTTAACATGCAAAACCTCAAAAAAAAGCAACGGTCTTCTTTTATGGTGTCTCTCCATGCGACGTGCAACCTGAAATGATATTGAAATGGTTGTAATTATTCATAAAGCATGTTTTTTTGGGAAAAAATATTTACCGAAAGTCATTATCGAATGATTTTAAGGAAGGTTCCTTTTATCAAATGAACACCTGACTGCACCATTCCATCGACTCTCCCTCTTTCTTCAATAGACATGCGAGCAATATTTTATGTTTTTATGTTTTGGTATAAAATACCGAAACGATTGAAATATGCCGACCTAATTGTGAATAAACTGGGTTCATGACCTCACCAGCAGAAAGAGCACTACACTGTACTTCTGGATAATAACGTCATAGAATATTCGATCTACAGTAGTGCAAAGTGACTTATTTTCGAATGATGTAGTCGGTACAAAAATTTGACAAAAATCGCCTGCACAATTTACGAGAAATTTCATGTTCGTACTGGCGGTTGATAACTTGGTTTGAGTGTAGTTATTTCTGATAGTTATAAGGAACGAGATTATGATTAAGCTTAGCTTTCTACTCAATCCTTGTATAATTATGTATATCTTGTTATGATAATAAAAATTGTGTAAATTTAACATCAAGAAAATAAAAGGCACACAATTTAAGAACAGCAACAAATCAACTGTTATAAAATAGCCTTAGCAAGTAAAACAGATAAACATGCAATTTCCGTCGGCTGTTTACCGCAGTTCAGTCACTCAACCAACCTTTGACATTTTAAACTGCCCTGGTCGTTTGGGCTACTTAATGAAACACACATTCGATTCTTCATGTGGAGACTATTTCTCTCCTGTGTGTGTGTGGCAGTCGACATCGATCTATGGCGCCCAGGAATAAACACTGCCCTAACAGGTACCAGTTAACACCTTGGTGTATTGGAGCATGTGTTTTTGCTCAGAGAAATTAACTAGTCGTCCAGCCCCAGGGTTGAACCCGGGACCTCTCGATCCCGAAGCACGCACCCTACCTCATGTTCGACTTGAGCTAGGAACATATCTCATGAAAATCGGTTAAAGAAAAAAGATAATTATAGTTTTTTTTACTTTGTTTACATATTTTACTTGTTGATCAAAACGCCACATCCACCCTGACTTACGACCTACTCATTCGAAGCCAGAGATATATTTTTTACTTTGTATGTAGAGTTGACGCAATTTTCAGTAATTTGTTCATGTATTTATCAGTTATTATAAAACTATTGATAAATATTAGAGCCAATCCTTAACCGAAGAAGTACTTTATTAATAATTCGGCATCAATGGAGTTTTTATATCGTGTAATTAACTATTAAGATGTAACGTGGACTTTTGCTATTGCTTCCAGCAGCATCGCTATTGTTCAAAATAGTTCACTTATCACATAAATAATGCGATATGCTTTGTGATAACAAATGACGGAACAATATTCTCCAACACGTGTGGTAAGAAATCCACGAAAACGTAACGTCGCCGGTTTAAATTCGTTAAATTACTGACTGGGTACTAAGGTTATATGGTAAAAAGAATCCGTCATTCGTTGTCTTTCAGATGAACATTTTAACTTCGTCACGAAAACAATTTATTAAGCTCGCCACAAGGCTCGCTAAATAACTTGTCCTAAGACAACTCATGACTGATCCTATATATATACTCGTACATAAGCTTTAAGGAAATGTCGATGAATTATTTGATCATCGACATCGCCATAAAGCTTACTTGTAAATGCTAGCTCAAAACTTAAAAATAGTTACATAATTAAATTAAAACGTCAACGACTAACGTGTTTACTACGAATAACGTTTGTTTCTTATTGTGTACTGTAAAAGTTTAAACCTACTGTTTGCTAAGTTAGTATATAGCTCATTTAATTATGCAAATAAGTGTTGTCATTTTATATAAACACGTGCGTCAAATGGCGTTCTCGGTTACCGTAACGTACGATAATATGATTACAACGTTACGCAATTTACGTCATCTCCAAGCGGGTTCAAGATAAAACGTATAAACCAACGTAATTAAACGGCTTGGTACAAATCTTTTATCAAAACATTATTAAAAATGGCGTTTTTTTAGTCTGCATTGAGTCATATCGAGTAAATATGAGTATAAATAGGCCAAACACTGCACAAACGTGAACTGTTCAAATGCTCATCTACAATTAAAATCATGTACACACTTGGAGTAATCATTTTCGCTGTAAGTTCTTTAAGTTGTATATTAAATTTCATAGAGTTCACGATATTTAGCATCCGAAGAATATAAAAACAAATCATTAGTTTTTCTGTTTAAACATTATGTAAATTAACCTATTAATTCATGTATAAATTACTGGTAATATTAGAATATTGATATGCATTGTTACAGTAGGATTATTAATGTTCGCGAACAGTTGGTTTTCGTTAATGTCCCATACCACTAAGTTCTGCTTCTACTGTACGCCTCCGTGTGATGTGAGGTCTTCCACGTTTTCGCTTTCCTTCGGGAGTGCAATGTAATGCTACTTTCGGGTTGACGTTGTTTTCTTTTCTAATGACATGTCCTAGCCATTTCCATCTTCTCCTGAATAATATGGCGGTCATATCTATTTGTTGACGTTGGTGTAGTAGGTTTTCATTTGAGATAGTATTAGGCGAATATATTCTCTCAAACAGTTTGTATTAAATGTTGGTAGTTGGTGAAGATTTTTTTGTTTTTGTCATTCTCCAGCGCTCTGATCCATATAAAAGGGTTGAAAGTATGCAGCTCTGGTATATCTTGAATTTGGTGTGTTTGCTGTATTGAGATGATTTCCAAATGTTGTTTAGTGCAATAAAGATGCTTCTGACTTTACATAATCTTGAATAAATGTCATATATAGATAAACCATGGTTTTTTTAGCCGTGACGGAAGGTAACACTTCTTAGTCATGGTATGTGAATAAACCTAGTGAGAATCTCTTTGGGCCATGGATTGGTTACTATCATTGATCACATATATTGCTTAAGCCTTAATACAAACCTATATCTATCCTTTGAGGGCAAATCAACCTTCCTGCATAAATTAGTCATGGCTAAAAGAAAACATGGTTTATCTATACTATTGTGCGTCCGGGATAACGTACTGTGTACAAACATTGACCGGATTGTCTACTATACCGTTGCAAAATCGGTTTCTTAAATAAACACATACGGTCAATAAACCTACTCCGGATCTCCACTAATCTGTAGGTACAAATAGAATTTTACCATTATAATCCTTGTGTCACTTGAATGCTCATATCTGGACAATAGAGTTTGGGTCAGTTGTGTTTGCATATGAATACAAAACCAGTCTAACTAGGCCAGATTTGTTTGTACCTACTAGTTTTAGAAAGGCTCGGTTTTAACAATGTATGGCTTTTTCAAGGAGTTGGAAATTCACAATATTTTATAAAATTATTTAAACTTAGAGTTAAGGACAATTTTATACAACTATGGAATGAACAACTACGCGATTCTTCTAGAGCATGCTCTTATGTATTGTTTGCGAATTTCGGTTTCAAACCATATTTAAATATTATTGATATTAGAAAATATATTACTGCTATATGTAGAATAAGAACTTCAAGTCATCGTTTAGAGATAGAAACGGGCCGATGGCATAAACCATTAAAAATCCCTAGATCAGAGAGAAAATGCCAATTATGCAATAAATTAGAAGATGAGTTCCACTTTATTCTAGAATGCCCTTTATACTATGAAATACGAAAGCAACACATTAAATCATATTTTTGGAAGCGACCAAATGTTCCTAAATTTATAGAGCTTATGTCATCTGAAAGCAAAATTACCATTATAAATCTCTCTCAATATATCTATAAAAGTCTGAAACGAAGGGATGCTGAATATTACGTACGCTAGCACTCTTCTCCCTACTGTAAAACAATTATACATTTTAAGATAAAAAATATTACATGACTAACCGATACGCACGAAACTAAAAATTTAATATAACATACTTTTGTACCGGAATTGAAATTAATAATATGTAAACATTCATGTTTTGTTTGTGTAATTTGTGAAACGTATATTTGTATATCTGTATGTATATATGACATTGCATGTTTGTTTGTATTTGTACATGTGAAATCATGGGCATATTGCCTAATTTTCGAAAAAATAAACTATCTATCTAAACTATCATGTAAATTAAGGGGAAAACCACCTTACACAGAGTTCCGGATATCAACTATTGTATACTAAAGCTGCGTACACACAGTAAGTTTCGGTGGTATAAGTCGAGGAGGTACGCTTTGCCACGTGTACAATATGCCCATACATTTTCTTCATATCACTTGGTAACAATGAAGGTGTACATCTCGACAGAATGTATGGTAGAAGCGTACTACTATCCGACAAACGATTTTTGACAGTTACGTCATTTCGTAAACACTCTATAAATAAGCAGGGTATATCCCCAAAAAGATCGGGATCATATTATATAGAAGTATGTCTATACCAATTCATAAATTTCAAGCAATGCATGGTTATGTGGATATATTTGTTGACCCTCACTCAGGCGATATAAGTTCAAAGCTTGTGATAGCCATTAAACTATAACATTTTTTTCTTGTATTATAAACGAAATATGTATACCATTGGATGATTTGATAAGATATTCATTTTGAAAATAAAGTTTTTGCCCTATTCTTGTTAAATTTAACCCGTGTAATTCGTGTAATTGAAAATTCGTTCAAGATAGCTGTTGGTTTCTCTTAGTTCTTCAAAGACTCGATCCCTACTATAATTTAAAACTTGTTCGTCGCTGATAAATTAAGTCATTTTAAGTTGAGTGAAATGACCAAGGCGTTTTTTACTCAAGCAGCATTCAAGTACACTTGTATGCGACTGCAAAAAAAAAAACAAATACAAAATGAGCATAAAAAGTTCTGTTGAAAGGGTTCGAACTCGACACATTTTAATTAGAAATCTACTAATACTGCACCGTTATCCTCTCGGCCACGATTTCATGCAGATTAAAGGTAAAGAATTATACTGATAATCCCCATTTTACGATATACAAAGTAAACATTTGAATGTAAATACAACATGACGTCACTGTCAGGTATCCCTGGTCGGACTGTACACGTAACTACACAGTACATCTTGACTTATGGGTCAAGATGTATACATCAAAACTTACTGTGTGTACGCACCTTTAAATAACACTGATGAGTCGTGCACGCTTGATTTTTTAACTTTTGCGAATTATTCCAATTTCCCGCATTTCTTGTTATCCTGGTCCCACTATAGATGTTTGCTATTTATTTATCAGACATTGACTGTATGCATGACCTTACCGATGTCAGATATGAACAATGACGACATGGAGAAGTTCAGTCAGAAATGTGTAAGTACTTTGTTAACCAATCTAGGAATTGTTGTAAGTTGAATGATATCTTATTTTTGCATCAT
The DNA here is from genome assembly GCA_963678985.1 of Spisula subtruncata. NCBI lineage: Eukaryota > Metazoa > Mollusca > Bivalvia > Venerida > Mactridae > Spisula > Spisula subtruncata. The sequence continues at coordinate 42,448,311 of OY787673.1, read as the reverse complement.
AGGTATGTCTAATGAAAGTTGCGACTGACTCTTGGCAGGTGCTCGCCTCGCTGAGTTGATAGAGTGACAGACTACGCGGTGTTTATTTGTGTACTCGCATACATTTACGCAAAAGTATTGAACGTAAGTCGGGACTCATTATAACAAATATAACGGTTACCAGAATAAATGAATATACATAAACGGTCGCTCAGATTTGATGTCTATTCACGACCTTAAACAAGTGACGGTCTTAAACAACATGCGACGGTCTAAAATTACATGCGACGGTCAAAAATCAACAGTGCGTGTTAAAACTATTTACTTACGTTCATATTTGCCATTCAGTGTTGCCCAGTCTTGGCGTAGAAATAAGCCAAAGCTTACGACAGAAAAATAACTAAAACATCTTTATAAAATGCATTTACGCAAATATTATCGACGTACGCACTATTTTAGGAAAACTTAGGTTTACGCTAGCGTAAATGCTTTGATAAAACAGTGCCCAGGAGTCGTTTAGAGCTAAGAGCAAAGACCGATTTAAGTGCACGCTTTACATACAGGTGAATAGCCAAACTACAACATGCACTAGAGAACGTAACCTCTTTTGGAATGTCGTCAGATCTATAACAGCGTTAAACATTAATCATTGTTCTATTTTTTCATCAGTCACCCGGATGTGAACCTACCCAAATATGTGCACAACTGAACCACTGCGTGGATAATGATAGAAGATCCTGTTGGGCCTGCATTGAAATGTCTAGATAGGTAAGAGCTTGGCCAATTTGACACGAGTCTGACCTTTTAATTAGCATAATTTTACAGTCGAGATATTGCCTACCTTTTATAACACCGATTGTATGTTTTCATAATCGGGGAGTATCACGAAGACGCTCGAGATGTAATATAAACACAAAATTGAAATACCGATATCGCACGATTTGCTTGCAGAAATTGATATATTCAAAGCAAGAACCTTGTAACATATTCTTGCATAAAGGTCGGGCTCAGGTCAATATAGCCAAGCTATGAGAGCATGTGGACTTTGTCGAATAATTTCACTGTCACTCTTTGACGAATATTTTCAAATCATAATTATGAACCATCATTGAGGGCCAAAATATCAAATGTCATTCTTTACTTTGCATAGTTAATTTTTCTAGTTCACTGTTCATTGTTGAGGATCTTATGGAAAATTGAGTTAGTATATTGTCAAAACTAAATAAAGTATCTATTATTATCATTATTATTATGTCACTATATAGTGAGGAGCGATGTCCTAGACTTAGGGTGCGCGCTTCGGGCGCAAGAGTTTCCGGGAACATCGGAAAGCGATTTGTAAACAAATTCGCAGAAACATATCTTACACTACCCAGAATCATCCACTTTAAGATACATGGATTTTGTGCAATAAAATAAAAAAGTACATACCACGATGCAAATTTGTTATTTATTTCAACTGAGAGTTGAATGCATTACATATACGCGCTTACAAAACATACAGGGTTTTTCAAAATATATGTTACAGTTTCGTGAGGTACGTTCGTAATAAAAGTCATGATATACTTACTATCTAAAAAGCGAAATTCACACTTGAAAGGGGACATTTCAAAATTTAATTCCATTTATAACAATCCAACCTAGTTTGAATATGTACTTTCATCAAGTTTGCGTTTTAGTAAAAATATCAGGTTTATACATGACATCATATATTTTGAAATACCCTCTGCACTCAGCATTGGTTTCTTTGTTACACATCAAAAGTTCTGTAGATGTTAGAGATAGGACCGAATACTCGAATATTTGAATATTCGAAAATTGAACGAATATTCGAAACCAATTTCAATATTCGAATATTCGTAAAAAATAAAGAAATATTGTCATTTTCACCAAAAATTGATACTTGTAAATTCCAATTATTTTCGTATGCTTAATAACAACATAATTTGTGATATGTTTAATCAAGTCCTTAATTGACACTTTTATGACATGATATCGATATATTAACTGTATACTCTGAATAAACAGTATGACACTTCTCCAATATACTTCCGTAAAACGATTGCATTTTAGACACCCGAAACGCTTGCATTTCGTCTGCATTCAAGCGTCGTAATAACACGGATTTTGCATGCTAAATCAATTACCTGACAAATGTGTGGGATTTTTTAAATTCGGGGGTTTCGTCCACTGTATGATTAGCTGTTTGCATAGATGAATAAAGTTGTAGTTGTTAGTAAAAGTGTCAACACATTGTCCGCAGTAACGGAGCCAAACACCCATTGAATGATGACAATGATTTTTAAAACTGCGTAGTCGTAAAGTAATTTCACGATCTTCATTAGAAATAACAAAACAATGAAACTTATTTAAACTTTATTCACACGGCCCTGAAGCTCGAAAGGTAAAGAAATACCACGATTTACAGATCAAAAATAGATATTGTTTCTCGTAATATTCAAATGAGGGCTTATATTTTTATCATTTTTCCAGATAAATACAGACATATCAAAACAGTTCAATACATACAAAAACAACTACATCATTTAACACAATGTAATTAAAACTTGAAATTTTATAATTGTGGTTATAAGTATATGTACTGAATTGATTTTAAAGAAGGTGAAAGAACAAAAGCGACCAGTTGGGAGAAGAAATGAAACAGGTTGTGTGAGCCTTTCAGTCATTTTTTTATTTGCTTTAGTGTTGTGCTAGTGGATTTTTAATGTATATTAAATCCGTTCCATTTGATTTAAAAAACTTCTAGTTGACCTGTTTTTGCTGAGATGATTCTTTCAATGCATATGCGTCTTTTGATATAAGTTTGAATGCTTATATGGAGTGAGCTGATTTGTCATATTTACAATATCATATATTCAAAGCAAATAGGCAAATAAATACACCTTTAGCCATTTACATAGAAAAAGAATACGGGCTAGCTAAACATGGACACATATATAAACAGCAATTACCAAAGTAGTGAACTGATCCAACAATTATTTTCAGTTTATTTGATATCTAAGCAGTCTTTAATCAGTTGATTGATTTGTGGGTGTCTTTGCAAATAATCCTATATTTCTAACAAATTAAAGATTTCTTGGTGAAAATATGTAAATGTAATGTTAACTGTTGATGCCTGGAATCATCCAATGCTAATTGAAATTAAAAATTGGTAAAACAATACTCTTATTCAATTTGAAAGAGAAAACGAAAAAGATCAAAAGGTCATTTGGCAAAGTGGCCCACAAGTCCATCCACTGATTTCGGACTACATGTACATCAATATCAAGCTAACTGAAAGCCATTGTTGAATATGTACACCAATTTATTCATTGGAATCAGTCTGTCACATGGCATAATTACTGGACAAAACGATTCATGACTTGCTTTTGCTGACAAAACGAGTATATTTTTCTGCTCATACCAAATCTAACACGAATAGTTGAAATGTGCATTTATCAATGTTGCGCTAATATGCAACGTATTGTAACATTGTCTTGTGACCAAAAAGATAATAGAACTCATTTAGAAAAATCAAACATGAATCAGCAACTGTGAACAGCAGGTTCAACCAAGTGTTTAAAATGCATGAAATTTACCAGCCTTACACGAAATGGCTAGTCAAAAGTATTTTTTTATACAAAAATACATTCACATTTTACTAATGTCATGAACAATATATATATGGTTAACGTCATAGCACTTCTTTTAAAGAATTTACATTTGTATTAAAAAGGAGGATCAGAGTAAAGGTGGAGAAATTGTTAATTTCTACTAGATATAGCGTAAATTTTTACCCATTTGTGAATACAAATTCTTTCATACACATTTATATATAATACACATAGGTGAAGGGTCGTAACTTAGTTATGATATACATAGGTGAAGGGTCGAGCCACAGTTCACAAAACTAAGTTACGGCTCTCTCTTTATACCATTATCAATAATATAATAACATAACAAGAACATATGCCATACCAATTACATATTTATGCAGGTATTAAGTATTGATTTCCACTTGGAATGGTACATTTGTGAAATTTTTTATTCAAAATGGTGAGGCATCCACCATGTGCTTCTTTTCAAAATGGTTAGGCATCCACCATGTGCTTCTTTTATGTACAAATGTTAAACCCAAAAGTTTCTGCGTTTAGCTCCATAGCTATAGGAAACGATAAAGTTTATTTTCAAAATAGAATAGGCCACCGGACCAAAATATAGAACAATACAAAAAGGGATACATGGAATAAACAATATTTACAAAATAGCATAGGCAACCGGCCCAAAATATACAATAATACGAATAGTGATACATAAAATAAACAAGAGTTCGCCCATATATTTACATAATAAACGAAAACATCAGAACGACGAGTCCGTGGATATAATTGTCTTATGATAATATGTTAAATTTCTGTGTAAAGGGAAGTAACCAAGTTAATCAACTGTTTTTAGGATTTTTATGTACAGGGCGATTTTGTGAATAGTAGTTTCGTCCCTTATACGTAAAATTCAATTTAAAAAATCGTGAATGTTTGTATACCAATTTAGAAATTTAGAAGGAATTTTTCTCTTATTAGTTGAAATTTGGACATTTCTTTTTCGTCACTTGAACTAAATTGTCTATATAAATTCTGAATATTTGTACTCGACGAATACCAATTTAGATGAAAGTTTTCTCTTATTAGTAAAATGTTGAACAAAATACATGGTAGTCACATTCTACAGCTCTGATGTTATTTACTTCATTGCAAATTTTACACAGTCGTGATTCAAGTGGGGTGTTATCATGTCTACCAGTTTCTATATGTAACGTATGACTAAAGCAACGAAACATGGCATGTCTATTCTGAGTTAACAGGTATAATGTAGTTCAATGATAAGATATCGTTCAGTATCAAGTAATATTCTATAGTGTCTATAATGGCATCAACTACTTGATTCTTGCAATGACCGATTCCACTCCTGGTTATGACAACCGTTTAATCTGTGTTTAAAATTATGCATACATAATTTAATACGAGTATTACCTGCGTCGTAGGAAACCCACATAAACCCAAGCCCGTAGAAAAATAATAAGGTTTTTACATGAGTTGCCCAGGTTATTCTGCCCGCATTATCAAGATACTTTAACATACAGTAGCATCGTTTTGGATATCGGTCATATGCAACAATCTATCCAGTTAGGATGTGGTGACAGTGACGTTATCATTTATGTGTACCCAAACTATTATAACCATTGCTTACAGACCGGTAGGTAGAATTTAGTTTGGTATTGAACTGTTAGCTTAATCCTTTATACTTGTTTTTACACCGTACATGTGTACTAGTGGATTGTTCCACTGCGTCACTGGATATTTATCCTAACTGGAATGTGCATCACTATTTTATACAGATACAATAATATCTCACATGAAGTGATACTCTTCCACATTCACACAAGACAATACAATTATTCGTTGAAGATTTAACATGTAATTATACTTTACAGAATACGAACTGTGACGCTTCAACTTCCGGTGGATATTTGAATCCCCAAACTTTAAAACTATAACATATAAATAGTTTGATCACGGAGTCAAATAAATGAAACAATTGATTGATATTGAAATGTCCGAATATATATTGATTACTGGTAAGCCTGTGAAAATAATATTACAAAATATGTGTGCATAAACATGTTTGTCCCATATACGAATCATAGAAAAACATTTTCTATGCCAGATTGTATCAGCTTCTGTTGATCTACCAACTTTCGCTGTCTGACTATCTATAGTGTCATTGTTATTCAGCAAAACTTGGTATCCCCGTCGTTTCTGCCTTTTTGGATTTTATCTTCCAACTCACGCTTTGTCTTCTCAAGAACTGTTATAGTATTTATTATCTTATCGAGTGTAAGCTTCATGTCTTCGACTACATCGGTATTTGTTTTCTGTAGACTATCTAACGGTAACTCTTCAATACGTTTGTAATCCTCAAGCTTGCTTTGTATCTTTGTTTGTTTGTCTCGTATCTGACTTTCAGTTCCTTCCTCCATTGGCTGTTTGTTTAACTCTTCGGTTTCATGTTGCATCGCCTCTTCGCCAAGCTTAAGTAGTGCTTTGATTTCAATTTCGCATTCATTCGTCTGTCAATAAAATATAAATTGCTTATTTTTGGTGATACTAAACATTTCTAAGTACAACAACGCTGAAAATACTCATTACTTATGGAAACACAAGTTTTTTTATTTCAGTGTGGTCAAATTGACATGATGCAATTTTTATTTCATAAAAATAGGATTATAGCCGGTACGAGTGGTGGTGTGATGTTCATTTCTGATATGTATGGATCGATCTTTTTAGTTCGACCTTCTCATTCTAAACCTGCGATTTAACCTTTTACATTTGTTCTACGATAGCATTTACAATATACATTGTAACAACGGCCTCTATCTCCTGAATTGTTTTGATAATCTCTATGGGGGATAGACTCACAATTATCTCCAGAACCAGCAAACACTATTTTAGTCTAAATAGTTTCTAGAGCTCTTACTTTAGATTAATCTCAAATTCAGAATTCATCCGGTTGTAATAGGAATATCGATTATGTTACGATTTACCCAGTTTAAATAAAATTATCACAGCCAATACTTGTTAAAAAATTCGATTGACGATAACACGAACCATCCTTTGATAAAACGTCGTACAATATATAATTGTGATAACATATACCTCCTCTATTACAGACTTTGACGATAAAACTTTCTGCTTGACATCTTCGTCAGAAGTGACTTGAACTACTGCCTCGTCTGCAAACGTTTTTGCACATTGGTATAGCTCGTCCAGTGCATCATCAGTCATAGTAAAGTCTGGTGAGTGCATCATCTTATTGCGCATCTCGATGATCTAGAATATAATTCTAGAAAATGACTGGAAATATCTAGGTGTACATTGGTATGTAATATACATGATATATAAAGGTATAAACATACACTTTACGTTTGTCTGAAACAAGCAGTTTTATGTTCCAACGGACACTATGGTAGTAGTAAATATGACATTTTTTATGTTTATTATTCCAAGAAATAAATTATTCTAACGATACAATTTCAAAAACATGCAAAGAATAGTGACCGTCAGATCAATTGTGTCACCTGATAGGGAAGAACGGGAGCTTATCAAATAATTCATGGATTTCTTATTCTAATATCTTTTTGAAACCCTTTTTTACAGCTTGTGAAGTCAGATATTCACTCTCTTCATTTTATAGATATACACATGTTTACTCTAATGATGGTTTTTGCATACGGTTTATATTAAACAATCAACATACCTTTTCAGTAACGGTGAACTTGTTGAAAATACCACAGTTCATAATGGTTGTAAACAGTGCATAAGCGTCTAAATCATCCGGAGATGTAACATCCAGGCAAAGCGACGGCATAAATAGTTTCGCAATGCCCCAGGCTCCATCAACTTGGACCTTACGACAGTTGTTGAAAACTGCTTTCGATTTAAAGTGCCGATGAAACATTTTGACAGCGTCAAACAAATCTTTGCACGCTTCACAGTGACTATTATTCGGTAGGTACTTCCAATATGCACCCACCCATTTGACCCCATCCACTGCGAGTCTTTGTATATTTTCTCCATTGTCAAAATGTGATCCACCTTCTGGTAAGACTTCTCTCTGGAATTGCTCAAACATCATGAAAACGAAACTTCGAGTTCCCTCACAAAGATATTTCAACGTTAACGTTCCTTTTATCCAATTATGGTATGTCTGCGTTTGAAGATCTGCATGTATACCTATGGAAGATCGGAAAGTGATTTAGTTTGATTGTGAGACAAGTGCTTACGATTTATGTTGCTCACTCTTGATTGATGCCTATATCACTTGCCTTGACAGACAGATACGCGAATTCCCTTTTGTCCTTGAAGGCCAAGCAATGGAATAATACAGTTATGTTTTTTATTTCGTTTTTGGCATGACTCGGCCAATGACCGCTAACCATATGGACGCTATATCACAGGGTTATTGAGTTTTTTTACGATTATATTATGCAGTGTGGTATACCCTTAACGGTTCGTGGAATACATGTTACTCTATATTTATGGGCAAATAGTACTAGTAGATATATGTATTAGTATAATAATTAATTAAATTTTGATGTTGTATGAAATGTGTAGTGTAAAAGAACATTACCTGCAACGCTTGTGGCAATCTTACTCCTTGTCATTGGATCACAAATTTCATCTAAAGAGGAGAACTGAAAATAAGTGATTGTTTTATCAATATACAATATACATAACCTTGCTATTAAATTCCAATGTTTTGTAAATTCAAGAAATAGCGTTGGTTAATATAGCTGCTTTCATATAATGACTTGTTATGGTACATGTAGTAAATAACTTGCAGTTGCAAATGTGCAACATGGAAAAAATAATATGAAACAAAGCTTACAGTTAAAAGCGCGTATAGAGAATATCGGTTGAGGTGTTCATTATATGAGCCGTAGAAAAACTTCAAACCTATGCGAAGTGAATCAGATATTTTTTTACTTATATACTTGAATATCGTTTGAGTTGATATATATACAGAATTAACCTGATTTACTCACATGTTTCTGTACGTCATTTAGTGTGATCGCAACATACGTTTGTTTTTCCTTTAACTTTGCATCTGCCTGCTGGATAGCACAGTGTGTTTCCTTTAATTCCTTTGTCAGGGCATCTTGTTTTATTTTCAAATCAGTCTCTGTCTTAAAATAAACATCTTGTTTTTTCTTTAATTCAGCGTCCATCTTAACCAATGTATCTTGTCAATTCAGATTCTATCTGCACCAATCCATATTGCTTTTCCTGCAAACCAGATTCTGTATCGTCTAGAACATCTTGCAATTTCTTCAACTCAGCGTCAGTACACACCGGACCACACTGAGAAAGTATTGCTTTCAAATCTCTAAGCTTGAAATTTAGATAAACAGTTTTAATTTTTTTAAAAGAATGGGCCTTTAGTTGAATTTGAAGTGAATGTTGCGAATGCCTTGTTATACTAAGGATAAACGAATTGTACCTTTTTGATTAAGCAAAACCCCGTACAAATATGTCACAAATACAAGGCATTATATAAATGCTGTCATGTTATTCTTGATAGTTATGGTGTTTTCTGTTCATCAGCAAAAGGCATAGGAAAAAAGTACGTACTAGCAGTTATAGCAGTCACAAATTGAGCGCAATATACTACATGAACCATATCATTACTGTAAGTGTCTCTTATTTTGCCTAGTTTACAATTAAGAATACATGTAGTTTAATATGAAATAAAAATAATGAAGTTTAGAAGAGAGTTGGTAGGATGAAACTGTTGTTCTATGAAAATTGTAACACAACATATGATGTAAAGATTTTCAAACATTTCAAATTGATACGATTTTTTGTAAGTTTAACGACATTTACCTGCTTTTGAAATTCAGATTGATTTGGCAACAATTTTGCATCTATTTGCAGAAGACATATTTCAATTACTGACCGAAGGCGTTCAAGTGCTGAAGTGTTACGCCATTGAGCCGCATCCTGCATATGGCCGTAAGCATAACCAATCTTAATATGAAAATACGAAGACAATGTTTTGTGGTGATGATTTGAATATAGATGAATAGCTTTGAGTGTATGGTATCTTCCCAATTTGTAATTATCATTTATAATAAGAATAGTAATTTATCTTCAATATTTCTATAATCAACTATATCACAACATCATCAATTTGCAGTACTTTAAAATATCGTAACAGTGATCTAACAATGGTAAGTAAAATAACATTAAGTGTAATTGATTCGCACCTATTGGATTACTTCGGAAAGAGTTAATTATGTATAGTACAAGTATATTATGGAGCCAGTACATGCACCTTTTATCGCAAAACTAAACTGAAAGATATAGTCTCTATACTCCCATCTTAGAGATAATTATGTACTCTATATTATGATGGTAGTACATGTACCTTTTATTAAAATACTAACCTGATAGATATAGTCTATATTCTCCCAGCTACTACCAAAGAGTGAACAGTTCATCATAATGTTCAATAAAGCCGGAACATTTAAATCTTCAATAGTCTTCGTAGCAATGTCTGAAGGCGACAGGATCATTGAGCCACGTACTATACTGGGAGTTATAAATGTCGCTGCTGCATATAGTATCAGTTGTCTATGACCAAGTCGCGTACCGGATTTAAATTCATACTGAGAAGATGGATGATGCCGTCGGATTTCCTCCAATTCATTGTACAGTTTTGTTATTAGATCCGCTGATGTTTCGTGTGTGTCATTTACGGAGCAAAACGCGTGGAGGTATTCCTCGAATGAACGTTCTGTATATATGGATAAGAACTTATGCAATATTTTGGTCAGTGCAACATTTGATCCAGGCCATTCATCGTCTTGAAATAATCTATAAAGTCTGTTAAAGCACAAATCTGAAGTGTTAAATGGTAAAACAATGATCAAGTTAACATATATTAGCAGTATATACATTATCGGATGCATACTTTAAGAGTTATTAGACGTAAACAGTAGTCGAAATGCGATACAATACACTTGTTAAATGTTATAAGTACACCACCATGCAATATGTATATCTTTTTTATTATACATGATATTATAGTTTTTTGCTTGTCTTCATGCCAGAAGCATAGTAGCAATATCCGATGAAATCGATAATTGTAATTTGCCCGCTACGAGCAGTGAACCGTGAATTTTTAAATTATGCAAAATGCACGTGCACAATAAATATTGTTCGCACGAAGTCTCAAAACATTGTCCATCAATATCCATACCAAGAAAGCACAAAACCGGAATAATTACGATAACAGAAAGTACAAGAGAGGTTTGTGAAACATACACGTCTAATTGCAGTTAAAAGTCTAGTGTATTTGATGTCACCACGCCCTTGAAATTTGACCTGTTGACCTCAAAATTAGTAGGAGCCTATATCTGATGATAAGCAACCTTTACGTAACGTTTTACGATCTAAGATCCTATATTTCTGAGGCTGTAGACCAAACATGGTTGGTTATTCAAAGTTCACGGTGAGTTTGACATTTGAACCAAATGACCTTGAAATTAGAGTGGGCCGCCTGTGAAGGATGTATAATCTCCACTTAAAATTGTAGAATCCTAGTTTCACCCGTTCTGGAGTTATTGTTCGAAAACCATAAGGCATGTCGATCGACCGATCGGCAAGCATGCGCTGTTCATAAGAAAACATACAAATATATACCGGACATAACAGTCACATAAATACTTACAAATTTTAAGATGTTTAAACATAATGTGTCATTAACGTAATATACAACAGTTCTAAATGCTGTCATTTTTAGGCTAGACAAACTTAACAAGCACTATTTGCACGTACCGCTATGTACTGGGTTGGTGTACTTACAATGTATAACATTTAATGAGTATAGAATTACAGAGTTTACACTTTAAAGTAATTAATAACTTTGTATACATAAGATCTGATTCATTTACAATACCAAGTTGATAACTACACATTTTGTATATATGCAAGATACGTGCTTGGAATCCATGTATAATCACTTCTATCATCGAAGTTAACTGAAAAGTGAAATATCTCGTTTGTATTTTTTATTAAATTTAGAAATACTGATGTTATTGACTTATATGAGGGACGTTAAAACTTACTAGGACTGGGTCCTCTCGGGTACAGTTTTTAATAACTTGGTATTGATAGATTAATTTAGCAAGTCCGTTTGAGAAAGTCCATTTATAAACCATGGTTACACCCAACCGGTGCAGTAATAATCACTGATTTCAACGATATAATACATACAATATCTTCACTTTAGAATCTATCGTACCGTTACTTTTCAAACATCGCCTATAATAACGTGATACATGTTAGCCTGTGTGTGCAAAAATACGATATTTGAACTGAGTTGCTGAATTAAGCCGAAGTTGAAACCCATGAGGGACAATATCGGAACGCGAAAGTGACGTCACCGGAACACCAAGATGATACACACTAGACATCGTATGCAATTATCGTAAATACAATGGGACATATTTCTGCATTCATCTCTTCAGTTTTAGAATGTCAAAAAGGAATTAGAGATGGTTGTTCTGGCGTGAAAGAAAGATTACTGATAATCATAAAAACGTTTGTAACGTCATGTACCGAAGATCCGAAGAAAAGCATGCAATTCTCACAACATATATGAGGGTATATCCAAATGTTCTCTCACTCCTCTCGTGGTTTATTTGTTTATTAGCGGATATGCATAAAACGTTAATAAAATGTGCAGTTTATCAATTCTTATTTAGGTGTTTCGCCGTTTTTGAGTTTGGCGGAAGTTTAAAGATCACAGTCTCTTAGGTGTATTGTGATCGTCTGACTACCGAGATCAAATAATACAAAATGCTTAAAATGGATTTTTCAGCATCTTCCTATTAGTCTATATGTCTTAAAATCGCAATCGTACTGAATAGTTATTACAATTATATACTTTTAATGAAAATACAGAAACACCATTAGCTCAATCCCTACGGATAATTTATTCCAAATAATATTAAACACCTGATCTAGCGAATTGGTTATAGCGTATTTAAAACGTAGTTCTATGCGCCCATAACAAAATTATTCAATAGTTTTAAACAGTTTCCCGAGCATTTTAGAGAACTGCTCTTTTGCATTTATTTCTGAAGAATATAAACTAATACATGCAGAACAACCCGAATTAAAACTGTAAGCACCTTGAATGATGCACTATTGTTTGAAAATAGAATAATTGCGAAATCTGAATACTACGGATGCAAAACGCTGATTAATTTTGTTACCTCCCCTGTTTTCAGCATTTCTGAAGTCAATAAAGGTGCAATTAAATTAAGCCTAGCAATTGTCATGAAATTTTAAATGAAACTTCAATATTTGTCACTCTACTTGTTGCATGAATGAAAACAGTATGTTGTTCAAAAAAATTTTACGTTAAACTCAAAAACGAAATTTACATATTTTAAAGTATTATTTAAATATCAAATAACTTGCACAGTATAACATAAAATTTACTGTTTGATTTCTTATATACGAAATTTCATGTATACCAAATTTTATGAGGATTAAAGCATAACGTTTTCGGTAAATTACAATTATCAGTTTTAGGGGTTGTTCCCAAAATTCAAGAATATCTAAAAATAGAACTAGCCGAGCAAAACTGTTGGGATTTTCCAGAATGATTGTCTTATATGTGTTCATTATAAATAAAACAGGTATTCTATACCGTGTACAGAACAATCCAATACTAGTGAATCACCTTAATACAGAAAATGCTACATTATTCGATTATCATAATTGTATTGTATCAAATGTACATTCAAAGTATACCTACGACGTCATACCGCCGCACAAGAAAATTTCGATTCTTTTCATAATCTAAATAATTTCGTTCATAATTCTCGGAAACAGACGATAATTTCGTGACTTGATGCAACAAATGCTTTTTGTCTGCTGCTAAAAAGTCATTGACGTCACTCTATTTTGAAACTCACAATGCACTTCTAACACACAGATTACTTAGAGAACCCATGGCATATATGTAAAAAAATGACGCTGTGTGTAGTAATGCGCTTTTCCTAAAAGTAAGGAATGCCCCCTTCTGAAACTTAGCGTTATACTCGGCGTCAACATTGTCTCGTGTACCTGTAGTATAAGCTCTTAAGGGGCATGTGTAACCTAATCAGTGTCAACAGAAAGTCCTAAGATCGGGCTGTAGAAGATCCGAAAATAACTAAAGATTATATTTTATAATGCCACCAATTCAACTCGACGTCAAAACAGTGATTATAATGTGATGATTTAAATTTTAGATGTTGACCATCTAGAGGACACTTAAACTAAGTTGAACAAGCAGAGAGTAAATGTCGGGTGGGTTGCACAATTTTTAAAGGTCTTGGAAATGACTGCATGATTTAGGAGTCTTCAGATATCATCAGGGATTAACTTTTGCAAAATGGGTAGGTGTCAGCAAATAACTTCATTATGACGTCGTTGACATCGGGCTTGCGGCGATGTTCGTTAGTATGTTTCATGTAAATGTTCATATCTCAAGAATTGTTCTGTGCATTTTTATGATTTTTTTATCATATTTAGATTAGACTGAATTTACGGTTTGAAACATTTCGTGGTTTTACTGACATTATGTACGATTTTATAGTATCAGTGACATTACTGTTAGATATACCCACGTACATGTGTCGGTCTGTGAGATAAATGAATGTATTCGTCACCATTACCTGTATCAGCGTACGAGGGGAATTTTAAAAGTTCTGCTAATTCCCCTGTTAATTGTTTCATATTCACTAAATGTGTATAAAAGTGCATATTTTCTGAAAGACACAGCTTTCTTAAATTCGAAACAAGTATTGGTATTATCATTATAGAATTTAATTGTCAACTATATGACTTTATGTATGTAGGTATATAGCACATTGAATTGTCGACAAAATGCATCATATTTGCGCTTGGTAGTGGTAACATAAATATTAACCATTTCTTAAATTTTAACAAAATTTAATTGCAATTGACACATACCATGTAATATATACATGCAGGATGAATATTCATGTTATAACGGTAAACATGTCTTACGATGTACAGGGTGTCCCATAAAAACGGGGACCTAGGATAAACAACTGTAACTTTTTTCTCAATTATAGATATCACAATATTAATATGTCAAAACAATAAGGGAAGAATACAGTTCAGAATACTAGCATCACTGTCGTGATTATTTAGTTCAATACCCAGAGTTACATCCCCTGTTTACAATCGCATGTTTCAGTAAAATACCATAAACTGTAGCAGGGGTTTCAAAATTAATTGAGATATATTTCCATGCTGACCTCAAACATCATCTCATGTGCTCCAAATCATCGTTTATGGCTCGTGATACATTAGTTCATTGTGTATAGCAAACAAGTTCACTATTCGGATCAAGTTTGAGTAATTTAAGGTCAAATGGCCTGTGATATGAGGTAAGATGTCAGTACTATTTCGCTAACATATCCTGATTTTGCTGCTGATTTATTGCAAGAAGAGTTTTCTGCTAGCATATGGTACTTTTTTATAATTTCTGACACACACAATTACTCCAAAATATGTATATGAACAGCTCGTTTGGATAAAACTTTACTTTTCGCTCCTTTCAATAGTCTAAGCTTTTTTGGTAATAGTCCTTGACAATATTTATTGTTTTAATCATTGAATGATTGTTGATGCTATTTTGGAAGGTTTTCCTCTTCCCCTTTGATCAGTAAACTCGCCACACTTTCCTCTGTTTTGCTATTTCTTGTCATATTTGTTTTATTTAAACAATATTTTGATCACCCCTTTAACTTTAAATGCTGTTTTCTAACAATAAATGTCCCAACATTAATGCCCTTTTCTTATAATGCCCCTTTTCAGGGGATTAAGCAAAAATAACGTGAAATGTTGCCATAGTGAAAATGGTGACGTCACTTCCTGTTTTGAAGCTCAATATTTAAACAAGCACCCTTTGTAGAAGTGGGGATCCCTTCCATACACTTTCACAAAATATCAGCTTAATACATCAAAATATGAATGAGTAATGAGCGTTTAAGGTAGGTCCCCGTTTTTTTGGGACACCCTGTACATGAGATAGACCGAGCCTAAAATTCTCCTGAAAACAGCCATTTTACTGGAAATACGCCAATAACGGGCTATTAAATTGTTCTGCTGGACGTATTATATAAGAATGCAACATATTTGCCCATTTTGTACATTAGTAAATAAAATGAACAAGGTATCCATTTGTGGCAGTATACATTACTGGATGCATACTTTTGAGAGCTCCTTGACGTATTTAATAGGAGAAATGCTATACAATTGAAGGGCAGAGTTAAGAGTTTAATGTAATTAAATATTTTGCATACATAAGATTCATTTGAAAATTCAAGTTGAAATTTTGTATCTTAGTTGACATCTACATCTTTTATATATATGCAAGATACGTACCTATTTTCGGCGAAGAGTCATACGCATCCTCTGAGTCATCGGAGTCAATGGTGTCATCTGAAAAGTGAAATATCTCGTTTGTATTTTCATTAAATTTAGAAATAGTGGTGTTATTGACTGATACAAGGGATATCGAACCGGAATCATTGTGCAGTTTTTGTTCAATATCGGACTGAAATTATGCTTGGATAAACACCAATATGCAAGTATACTTTTGACGTTAATAATTTATTTCTGTTTTGTTGCTATAGCAACACGCAAACACATGAGTGGACCAGAAATCAACAAAGAAGTTTAGGATGCGTAGTCGTTTAAATGACGTTTGCAAAGACAAACTCCTCACACAAATAAAATATAGACCACGTGGTTGGTCACAAGTTTACTCTTCTTAAAAACCACAGACCAGTCTATTCACACAAACTACGAAACATTTACATTGGGCTCATTTGTTACTGTGACATAAGAGTGTATAATTGACTTAACATGTCAACCCAAATATAACAAGTGCATGTGGCTGGCTTAGAATGAGAAGAAATATATATACGAGGCGCTTCTAGTGATCCTATTTTCATAAAACGCTGAA
Organism: Spisula subtruncata; assembly: GCA_963678985.1. NCBI lineage: Eukaryota > Metazoa > Mollusca > Bivalvia > Venerida > Mactridae > Spisula > Spisula subtruncata. Next base: position 42,431,718 of record OY787673.1, on the reverse strand, counting down.
CTTGTTATGATGACCAAACTGAAATTGAAACAGCTTATTTTACCATATGTAAAGCATAGTTTTTGGAAGTGTTTTTTTCTTGTTTTCTATCAATATCGATCTCATTATAAGCCAGCGATGTGCATGTTTATGCAATACATACTTGGATAATATCCTTTCGTCAAAGTCACACAGTGACCTGTATAATATCCTTCCGCCATATTCTACAGAAATAGAAAAGAATAATTAATACAATATAAGAGTTCACATAGCTAGTGATAGGGTAGACATAAACACGGAGAGATTGGTAGTTTATGTGAGAATCCGCATGGAGATTAAGATCAATGACAGATATTTACATATTTGTTTGCTTAACAGCCACATTATCGGCTAAGTAAGTTCACTTTCTTATTTTATTTATGCTGCATATGACATAACCACATAGCCATACGTTATAGTCACCTTTTGGGTTATTATCAGTCGATAAAAGCCTGTATGTAGGGACATTGTTGGTGCATTTTTGTTTCCATGAGTACTTTCGTGTCCTGTCTAATCTTTGTTGCTTCTGTCCCTAGTTTTGTTAAAAGCATTTTTAATACAATGGTGTTGGTGTTAAATGTGGCGTAGTACTCGTTAGTGGTGGAGTTCTAAACAAAATCATTCTAGTAAAGTTCATATCCATTTATTAACACCACGACAATAATTTTCATAGGTCCTGAAAGTAATCGGCGTTCGAATAGCACGCACACCGGCTTGCCTAAAAACGTACTTCCGAACGGTTTCCTAGAACAATCTTTATGTACGGGTATTTATGCCCAGCTCCAAGATGACTGCGTATTGATCAGTCGTGCAACAATTATGTCGTGATATGCACTTTGCCAACATAAATATTTATACATAAATATGGGGGTCACCTCGGACGGACTGCTTAACCAAAGTCTGGCTATTAATACGATAATTTATAACGACACATTTCCTACATCAATAGTTAATGTCATCAATTAATGATCGGGACTTAGAGCGCATATGTAAACCAAGGTTACCTTACATTAAATTATATCTCCAAACTCGTTTACAGTGGAATTTTACGATCTTATAATTTCAACTAGAAGTCTTTATGTCTCAATATTCGTGATAAAAACGGAATCAAACAAAACCTCAACTAATTCATAAATCCACCTTGGCTTAGACAAAACAAGCAACACAACGTACATGCATAACCATATACAAACATTAACATGGGTGCGAATAACACGGATGAATAAAATAGTACAACGATATATGGATTAAAGAAATTCAGACCCCGGATCAAAATGACCAGGTCCTTTTCATGAGAAAAACATAAATGCTATGGCAACACAGTGACCTTATTGTATCAGTTCTCCCCAAGCAAAGTAGGTATAGATCTACAACAAGCACTCGGGCGTAACTGTACTTTTAACATTGGAGTTAACCAGGTTATAGGGGTGTATTTACCCATAAAGCATGCATAAAGAAAGGTCTTATCAAGTAGTGCGCATAGCGCAGTCGGCTAAGCTACTATTAATACGAGTGCATGTACTTCAAAACTGAACGAATGAGTTCGAATCGCATTCTGGTATATATATATTTTTTAATTTTGCTCAGCAAATATGTTTCGTGCTTGTCTAATTATGCAGAGATGCATAATTATAAAAGTTGCAGTGTGTAAAAAGCACATAAGACATGTGTCATAGTTGGTACACAGATTTAGCGTCCACGCGAAAAATCTCGTCGAGAAGTACATAGGTTTTGTATGGAGGAGAAGGAAATAGGAATGTTTTCGCTTGTCAGTGTGTGGGTTTGACACATTGTATAATTGATATGATTTCATGTAGCATTACATTTAAGCATAAATTTATTAAATATAAAAAAAAATGTTCGTTAGTAAGTCCGACACAAACCACTGACAAGATAAACCATTAGCTTATTCTGACGCTTCTACAGAACATTCTTAAAATGTTGATTGCAGCGAAGCCAATGACTCGAGTTATTTGTAATTGAATCCAACTATATATCATCAGAACATGAAGATGAAAATGAGCAATAAATACAATATCCAGACTAAATCAATGTAAAGGAAACAAATCATTTTTTATTAGTTATAAAACGTGAATTTAGCAAAAATTAAGAATTAAAATATACACTATAGAAATTTAATTATTGAAAAAGAGTATAGCAGCGGACTCGAACCCACTGCCTATATAAAAAGTATGTTTCTGACAAGAGACAAGTTTATCCACTAAGCCACGTTGCCAACTAGAAGTTAAGTGATTTTTTTTCAACCCTATCCATATTTTTTCATAAAATAACGGTAAATATCGTTTCAACCTTGGCATATGGACTCGTCCAGGGGTCATATTTCGAAGGTCGTTGTAGATCTATAGGCTACAACTGTAAGGGGGTGTTTACATAACATATGTCTAGTTATATGTATAACTCTAACGCGGTATTAGGACCTGTGCCACTTAAATAAACAGGCAGATCAGGTATAACAACATATAAGAATTTTGGAAAAGAGATTATCTTGTCAATGTGGCCAAGCTTTACCGTTATCTTAATTTTCTTGGTGAATAGAAGTGAGCAGGTAAAATACACTTCCGCTCTCCCTAAATCGATGAAATGGTCAGTGATTTCTGTTTATATTGACATTGCAGAATATCGCGTTAGACTTATAGTTCTGAATGGCTTAAAAGTATATATATATATCATTGAAATGACCTTGTTTGGTTTCTGCTCGTTTAATTGACCATTGTTAACCAACATTCATGGATGTATTATACTTAGACGTGTGTGGTCACTTTATATATATATAGGTTACCGTCTTGGTGTGGACTGTATGGTTGTATTATACTAAGAGGTGTGTGGTCACTTTATATATATAGGTTACCGTCTTGGTGTGGACTGTATGGTTGTATTATACTAAGAGGTGTGTGGTCACTTTATATATATAGGTTACCGTCTTGATGTGGACTGTATGGTTGTATTATACTAAGAGGTGTGTGGTCACTTTATATATATAGGTTACCGTCTTGGTGTGGACTGTGTGGACTGTATGGTTGTATTATACTAAGACGTGTGTGGTCACTATATATATATATAGGTTACCGTCTTGGTGTGGACTGTATGGTTGTATTATACTAAGACGTGTGTGGTCACTATATATATATAGGTTACCGTCTTGGTGTGGACTGTATGGTTGTATTATACTAAGAAGTGTGTGGTCACTATGTATATATAGGTTACCGTCTTGGTGTGGACTGTATGGTTGTATTATACAAAGACGTGTGAGGTCACTTTATAAATATAGGTTACCGTCTTGGTGTGGACTGTATGGTTGTATTATACTAAGACGTTTGTGGTCACTATATATATAGATTACCGTCTTGGTGTTGACTGTATGGTTGTATTATACTAAGACGTGCGTGGTCACTATATATATATAGGTTACCGTCTTGGTGTGGACTGTACGGTTATATTATACTTAGACGTGTGTGGTCACTATGTTTATATAGATTACCGTCTTGGTGTGGACTGTATGGTTGTATTATACTAAGACGTGTGTGGTCACTATATATATATAGGTTACCGTCTTGGTTTGGACTGTATGGTTGTATTATACTAAGACGTGTGTGGTCACTATATATATATAGGTTACCGTCTTGGTTTGGACTGTATGGTTGTATTATACTAAGACCTGTGTGGGCACTTTATATATATAGGTTACCGTCTTGGTGTGGACTGTATGGTTGTATTATACTAAGAGGTGTGAGGTCACTATATATATATAGGTTACCGTCTTGGTGTGGACTGTATGGTTGTATTATACTAAGAGGTGTGTGGTCACTATATATATATAGGTTACCGTCTTGGTGGGAGCTGTATGGTTGTATTATACTTAGACGTGTGTGGTCACTATATATATATAGGTTACCGTCTTGGTGTGGACTGTATGGTTGTATTATGCGAAGACGTGTGTGGTCACTATATATATAGGTTACCGTCTTGGTGTGGACTGTATGGTTGTATTATACTAAGACGTGTGTGGTCACTTTATATATTTAGGTTACCGTCTTGGTGTGGACTGTATGGTTGTATTATACTAAGACGTGTGTGGTCACTATGTATATATAGGTTACCGTCTTGGTGTGGACTGTATGGTTGTATTATACTAAGACGTGTGTGGTCACTTTATATATATAGGTTACCGTCTTGGTGTGGACTGTATGGTTGTATTATACTTAGACGTGTGTGGTCACTATATAGATATAGGTTACCGTCTTGGTGTGGACTGTATTGTTGTATTATACTAAGACGTGTGTGGTCACTTTATATATATATATATAGGTTACCGTCTTGGTGTGGACTGTATGGTTGTATTATACTAAGACGTGTGTGGTCACTATATATATATAGATTACCGTCTTGGTGTGGACTGTATGGTTGTATTATACTAAGACGTGTGTGGTCACTATATATATAGATTACCGTCTTGGTGTTGACTGTAAGGTTGTATTATACTATGACGTGTGTGGTCACTATATATATAGATTTCCGTCTTGGTGTGGACTGTATGGTTGTATTACACTTAGACGTGTGTGGTCACTATATATATATAGATTACCGTCTTGGTGTGGACTGTATGGTTGTATTATACTTTGACGTGTGTGGTCACTATATATATAGGTTACCGTCTTGGTGTGGACTGTATGGTTGTATTATACTATGACGTGTGTGGTCACTATATATATAGATTTCCGTCTTGGTGTGGACTGTATGGTTGTATTACACTTAGACGTGTGTGGTCACTATATATATATAGATTACCGTCTTGGTGTGGACTGTATGGTTGTATTATACTTTGACGTGTGTGGTCACTATATATATAGGTTACCGTCTTGGTGTGGACTGTATGGTTGTATTATACTTAGACGTGTGTGGTCACTATATATATATATAGGTTACCGTCTTGATGTGGACTGTATGGTTGTATTATACTTAGACGTGTGTGGTCACTATATATATATAGGTTACTGTCTTGGTGTGGACTGTATGGTTGTATTATACTAAGACGTGTGTGGTTACTATATATATATAGGTTACCGTCTTGATGTGGACTGTATGGTTGTATTGTACTTAGACGTGTGTGGTCACTATATATAAATAGGTTACCGTCTTGGTGTGGACTGTATGGTTGTATTATACTTAGACGTGTGTGGTCACTATATGTATATATAGGTTACCGTCTTGGTGTGGACTGTATGGTTGTATTATACTTAGACGTGTGTGGTCACTATATGTATATATAGGTTACCGTCTTGATGTGGACTGTGTGGTTGTATTATACTTAGACGTGTGTGGTCACTATATGTATATATAGGTTACCGTCTTGGTGTGGACTGTATGGTTGTATTATACTTAGACGTGTGTGGTCACTTTATATATATAGGTTACCGTCTTGGTGTGGACTGTATGGTTGTATTATACTAAGACGTGTGTGGTCACTATATATATATAGATTACCGTCTTGGTGTGGACTGTATGGTTGTATATTAAGACGTGTGTGGTCACTATGTATATATAGGTTACCGTCTTGGTGGGAGCTGTATGGTTGTATTATACTTAGACGTGTGTAGTCACTATATATATAGATTACCGTCTTGGTGTGGACTGTATGGTTGTATTATACTAAGACGTGTGTGGTCACTATATGTATATAGGTTACCGTCTTGGTGTGGACTGTATGGTTGTATTATACTAAGACGTGTGTGGTCACTATGTATATATAAGTTACCGTCTTGGTGTGGACTGTATGGTTGTATTATACTAAGACGTGTGTGGTCACTATATATATATAGATTACCGTCTTGGTGTGGACTGTATGGTGGTATTATACTAAGACGTGTGTGGTCACTATGTATATATAGATTACCGTCTTGGTGTGGACTGTATGGTTGTATTATACTAAGACGTGTGTGGTCACTATATATATATAGGTTACCGTCTTGGTGTGGACTGTATGGTTGTATTATACTAAGACGTGTGTGGTCACTATATATATAGGTTACCGTCTTGGTGTGGACTGTATGGTTGTATTATACTAAGAGGTGTGTGGTCACTATATATATATAGATTACCGTCTTGGTGTGGACTGTATGGTTGTATTATACTAAGACGTGTGTGGTCACTTTATATATATAGGTTACCGTCTTGGTGTGGACTGTATGGTTGTATTATACTAAGACGTGTGTGGTCACTATATATATATAGATTACCGTCTTGATGTGGACTGTATGGTTGTATTATACTAAGACGTGTGTGGTCACTTTATATATATAGATTACCGTCTTGGTGTGGACTGTATGGTTGTATTATACTAAGACGTGTGTGGTCACTATATATATATAGATTACCGTCTTGGTGTGGACTGTATGGTTGTATTATACTAAGACGTGTGTGGTCACTATATATATATAGATTACCGTCTTGGTGTGGACTGTATGGTTGTATTATACTAAGACGTGTGTGGTCACTTTATATATATAGATTACCGTCTTGGTGTGGACTGTATGGTTGTATTATACTAAGACGTGTGTGGTCACTATATATATATAGGTTACCGTCTTGGTGTGGACTGTATGGTTGTATTATACTAAGACGTGTGTGGTCACTATGTATATATAGGTTACCGTCTTGGTGTGGACTGTATGGTTGTATTATACTAAGACGTGTGTGGTCACTATATATATATAGGTTACCGTCTTGGTGTGGACTGTATGGTTGTATTATACTAAGACGTGTGTGGTCACGATATATATATAGATTACCGTCTTGATGTGGACTGTATGGTTGTATTATACTAAGACGTGTGTGGTCACTATGTATATATAGGTTACCGTCTTGGTGTGGACTGTATGGTTGTATTATACTTAGACGTGTGTGGTCACTTTATATATATAGGTTACCGTCTTGGTGGAGCTGTATGGTTGTATTCTACTAAGAGGTGTGAGGTCACTATATATATATAGGTTACCGTCTTGGTGTGGACTGTATGGTTGTATTATACTAAGAGGTGTGTGGTCACTTTATATATATAGGATACCGTCTTGGTGTGGACTGTATGGTTGTATTATACTAAGAGGTGTGTGGTCACTATATATATATAGGATACCGTCTTGGTGTGGACTGTATGGTTGTATTACACTTAGACGTGTGTGGTCACTATGTATATATAGATTACCGTCTTGGTGTGGACTGTATGGTTGTATTACACTTAGACGTGTGTGGTCACTATGTATATATAGATTACCGTCTTGGTGTGGACTGTATGGTTGTATTATACTTAGACGTGTGTGGTCACTATATATATATAGGTTACCGTCTTGGTGTGGACTGTATGGTTGTATTATACTTAGACGTGTGTGGTCACTATGTATATATAGATTACCGTCTTGGTGTGGACTGTATGGTTGTATTATACTAAGACGTGTGTGGTCACTATATATATATATAGATTACCGTCTTGGTGTGGACTGTATGGTTGTATTATACTAAGACGTGTGTGGTCACAATATATATATATAGATTACCGTCTTGGTGTGGACTGTATGGTTGTATTATACTAAGACGTGTGTGGTCACTATATATATATAGGTTACCGTCTTGGTGTGGACTGTATGGTTGTATTGTACTAAGACGTGTGTGGTCACTATGTATATATAGGTTACCGTCTTGGTGTGGACTGTATGGTTGTATTACACTTAGACGTGTGTGGGCACTATATATATATAGATTACCGTCTTCGTGTGGACTGTATGGTTGTATTATACTAAGACGTGTGTGGTCACTATGTATATATAGATTACCGTCTTGGTGTGGACTGTATGGTTGTATTATACTTAGACGTGTGTGGTCACTTTATATATATAGGTTACCGTATTGGTGGAGCTGTATGGTTGTATTATACTAAGAGGTGTGAGGTCACTATATATATATAGGTTACCGTCTTGGTGTGGACTGTATGGTTGTATTATACTAAGAGGTGTGTGGTCACTATATATATATAGGTTACCGTCTTGGTGTGGACTGTATGGTTTTATTACACTTAGACGTGTGTGGTCACTATGTATATATAGGTTACCGTCTTGGTGTGGACTGTATGGTTGTATTATACTAAGACGTGTGTGGTCACTATATATATATAGATTACCGTCTTGGTGTGGACTGTATAGTTGTATTATACTAAGAGGTGTGTGGTCACTATATATATATAGATTACCGTCTTGGTGTGGACTGTATGGTTGTATTATACTTAGACGTGTGTGGTCACTATATATATATAGATTACCGTCTTGGTGTGGACTGTATGGTTGTATTATACTAAGAGGTGTGTGGTCACTATATATATATAGATTACCGTCTTGGTGTGGACTGTATGGTTGTATTATACTAAGACGTGTGTGGTCACTTTATATATATAGATTACCGTCTTGGTGTGGACTGTATGGTTGTATTACACTTAGACGTGTGTGGTCACTATGTATATATAGGTTACCGTCTTGGTGTGGACTGTATGGTTGTATTATACTAAGACGTGTGTGGTCACTATATATATATAGATTACCGTCTTGGTGTGAACTGTATGGTTGTATTATACTAAGAGGTGTGTGGTCACTATATATATATAGATTACCGTCTTGGTGTGGACTGTATGGTTGTATTATACTAAGACGTGTGTGGTCACTATTTATATATAGGTTACCGTCTTGGTGTTGACTGTATGGTTGTATTATACGAAGACGTGTGTGGTCACTATGTATATACACTTAGCGGCACTTCTAACGCTGCCACTTGATTTTTCGTAATATCTAAAAAAACCGTTCGAGATAAATTTATCAAATATTCACCAGTTTTAGTTTAAATCATGTGCCAATATCTGCAATAGTCAATTTAGAAATTGATGAGTATGAAAATTCGCGGTAAATGCGTAAATAACGTCACCCGAAATTATAAAATCACAGAATTAAATAGCGTATTAATTAAGGGTAAATCGAGATTTTATTTCTTGAATACTGCATATGTTATATCATTAGTGTTCATAACAAATAATATTCATAAAATTCACCAACATTACAATTTTTGAGGAAACGAAATTGCAGTAGGTACGCTTAGACCGCCCCAAAATCTGCTCGTATTATGAATATAAAACCGATGAGTTTAAAATAATCGTTTAACCTCAAATAAGGCTACTTGAATGATAAAATTTAAATTTCTTCTAAATAATAAATGTTCATAGTATGCAGTAGAGTTAAATTTATTCAGTTAAATGCAATTTTGGTCAACCTAGATTTAAATTTCAAGTTGAGACTAACCCCCGTTATTCTTTGGAATCGTATTTTCTCAACAGACACGTTATGGTTACGGTTAACACTCTTTTTTGCAACAAAACCAATATTTGTCCTTTTCTAACTAGTTGGTAAATATCGTTAATGATTATTTAAAGACATGAGCAAATAAAATGTAGATACGCATAACTATTATAGGAAGAACGGACATCTAGACGCACACATAACGACCAGATGACCGACATTGTGCGATAAAAATGCGACTTTTAATTTTAGTATTCAGTCTGTTGAAGACGTATTATGCAATAGTCTATTGTCTGATCGAGCGGAAACTTCACCAGAACTAGTGTCAAATATTGATATATACGTGTACAAAATTTCATAACATTTCATCGAGGACTTTCAAAGAAAACTGAAATATATAAATGGCAGCGCTAGAAGTGCCGCTAAGTGTATAGGTTACCGTCTTGGTGTGGACTGTATGGTTGTATTATACTAAGACGTGTGTGGTCACTTTATATATATAGGTTACCGTCTTGATGTGGACTGTGTGGTTGTATTATACTTAGACGTGTGTGGTCACTATATATATATAGGTTACCGTCTTGGTGTGGACTGTATGGTTGTATTATACTAAGACGTGTGTGGTCACTATATATATATAGATTACCGTCTTGGTGTGGACTGTATGGTTGTATTATACTAAGACGTGTGTGGTCACTTTATATATATAGGTTACCGTCTTGGTGTGGACTGTATGGTTGTATTATACTAAGACGTGTGTGGTCACTATATATATATAGATTACCGTCTTGGTGTGGACTGTATGGTTGTATTATACTAAGACGTGTGTGGTCACTTTATATATATAGGTTACCGTCTTGGTGTGGACTGTATGGTTGTATTATACTAAGACGTGTGTGGTCACTATATATATATAGGTTACCGTCTTGGTGTGGACTGTATGGTTGTATTATACTAAGACGTGTGTGGTCACTATATATATATAGGTTACCGTCTTGGTGTGGACTGTATGGTTGTATTATACTAAGACGTGTGTGGTCACTTTATATATATAGGTTACCGTCTTGGTGTGGACTGTATGGTTGTATTATACTAAGACGTGTGTGGTCACTTTATATATATAGGTTACCGTCTTGGTGTGGACTGTATGGTTGTATTATACTAAGACGTGTGTGGTAACTATATATGTATATAGATTACCGTCATGGTGTGGACTGTATGGTTGTATTATACTAAGACGTGTGTGGTCACTTTATATATATAGGTTACCGTCTTGGTGTGGACTGTATGGTTGTATTATACTAAGACGTGTGTGGTCACTTTATATATATAGGTTACCGTCTTGGTGTGGACTGTATGGTTGTATTATACTAAGACGTGTGTGGTCACTTTATATATATAGGTTACCGTCTTGGTGTGGACTGTATGGTTGTATTATACTAAGACGTGTGTGGTCACTATATATATAAAGGTTACCGTCTTGGTGTGGACTGTATGGTTGTATTATACTAAGACGTGTGTGGTCACTATATATATATAGGTTACCGTCTTGGTGTGGACTGTATGGTTGTATTATACTAAGACGTGTGTGGTCACTTTATATATTTAGGTTACCGTCTTGGTGTGGACTGTATGGTTGTATTATACTTAGAAGTGTGTGGTCACTATATAGATATAGGTTACCGTCTTGGTGTGGACTGTATGGTTGTATTATACTAAGACGTGTGTGGTCACTTTATATATATATAGGTTACCGTCTTGGTGTGGACTGTATGGTTGTATTATACTTAGACGTGTGTGGTCACTATATATATAGGTTACCGTCTTGGTGTGGACTGTATGGTTGTATTATACTAAGACGTGTGTGGTCACTATATATATATAGGTGACCGTCTTGGTGTGGAATGTATGGTTGTATTATACTAAGAGGTGTGTGGTCACTATATATATATAGGATACCGTCTTGGTGTGGACTGTATGGTTGTATTATACTAACAGGTGTGTGGTCACTATATATATATAGGTTACCGTCTTGGTGTGGACTGTATGGTTGTATTATACTAAGACGTGTGTGGTCACTATGTATATATAAGTTACCGTCTTGGTGTGGACTGTATGGTTGTATTATACTAAGAGGTGTGTGGTCACTATATATATATATAGATTACCGTCTTGGTGTGGACTGTATGGTTGTATTATACTAAGACGTGTGTGGTCACTATATATATATAGATTACCGTCTTGGTGTGGACTGTATGGTTGTATTATACTAAGACGTGTGAGGTCACTATATATATATAGGTTACCGTCTTGGTGTGGACTGTATGGTTGTATTATACTTAGACGTGTGTGGTCACTATATATATATAGGTTACCGTCTTGGTGTGGACTGTATGGTTGTATTATACTTAGACGTGTGTGGTCACTATATATATATAGGTTACCGTCTTGGTGTGGACTGTATGGTTGTATTATACTAAGACGTGTGTGGTCACTATATATATATAGGTTACCGTCTTGGTGTGGACTGTATGGTTGTATTATACTAAGACGTGTGTAGTAACTATATATATATAGGTTACCGTCTTGGTTTGGACTGTATGGTTGTATTATACTAAGACGTGTGTGGTCACTATATATATAGGTTACCGTCTTGGTGTGGACTGTATGGTTGTATTATACTAAGACGTGTGTGGTCACTATGTATATAGGTTACCGTCTTGGTGTGGACTGTATGGTTGTATTGTACTTAGACGTGTGTGGTCACTATATATATATAGGTTACCGTCTTGGTGTGGACTGTATGGTTGTATTATACTAAGACGTGTGTGGTCACTTTATATATATAGGTTACCGTCTTGGTGTGGACTGTATGGTTGTATTATACTAAGACGTGTGTGGTCACTATATATATATAGGTTACCGTCTTGGTGTGGACTGTATGGTTGTATTATACTAAGACGTGTGTGGTCACTATATATATATAGGTTACCGTCTTGGTGTGGACTGTATGGTTGTATTATACTAAGACGTGTGTGGTCACTATGTATATATAGGTTACCGTCTTGGTGTGGACTGTATGGTTGTATTATACTTAGACGTGTGTGGTCACTATATATATATAGATTACCGTCTTGGTGTGGACTGTATGGTTGTATTATACTAAGACGTGTGTGGTCACTATGTATATATAGGTTACCGTCTTGGTGTGGACTGTATGGTTGTATTATACTAAGACGTGTGTGGTCACTATGTATATATAGGTTACCGTCTTGGTGTGGACTGTATGGTTGTATTATACTTAGACGTGTGTGGTCACTATATATATAGGATACCGTCGTGGTGTGGACTGTAAGGTTGTATTATACTAAGACGTGTGTGGTCACTTTATATATATATAGGTTACCGTCTTGGTGTGGACTGTATGGTTGTATTATACTTAGACGTGTGTGGTCACTTTATATGTATATAGGTTACCGTCTTGGTGTGGACTGTATGGTTGTATTATACTAAGACGTGTGTGGTCACTTTATATGTATATAGGTTACCGTCTTGGTGTGGACTGTATGGTTGTATTATACTTAGACGTGTGTGGTCACTTTATATATATAGGTTACCGTCTTGGTGTGGACTGTATGGTTGTATTATACTAAGAGGTGTGTGGTCACTATATATATATAGGTAACCGTCTTGGTGTGGACTGTATGGTTGTATTGTACTAAGACGTGTGTGGTCAGTATGTATATATAAGTTACCGTCTTGGTGTGGACTGTATGGTTGTATTATACTAAGACGTGTGTGGTCACTTTATATATATAGATTACCGTCTTGGTGTGGACTGTATGGTTGTATTATACTAAGACGTGTGTGGTCACTATATATAAATAGGTTACCGTCTTAGTGTGGACTGTATGGTTGTATTATACTAAGACGTGTGTAGTCACTATATATATATAGGTAACCGTCTTGGTTAGGACTGTATGGTTGTATTATAATAAGACGTGTGTGGTCACTATATTTATAGGTTACCGTCTTGGTGTGGACTGTATGGTTGTATTATACTAAGACGTGTGTGGTCTCTATGTATATAGGTTACCGTCTCGGTGTGGACTGTATGGTTGTATTATACTTAGACGTGTGTGGTCACTATATATATATAGATTACCGTCTTGGTGTGGACTGTATGGATGTATTATACTTAGACGTGTGTGGTCACTATGTATATAGGTTACCGTCTTGGTGAGGACTGTATGGTTGTATTATACTTAGACGTGTGTGGTCACTATATATATAGGTTACCGTCTTGATGTGGACTGTATGGTTGTTTTATACTTAAACGTGTGTGGTCACTATATATATATAGATTACCGTCTTGGTGTGAACTATATGGTTGTATTATACTTAGACGTGTTTGGTCACTATATATATATATTGATTACCGTCATGGTGTGGACTGTATGGTTGTATTATACTAAGGTGTGTGGTCACTATATATATATATAGATTACCGTCTTGGTGTTGACTGTATGGTTGTATTATACTAAGACGTGTGTGGTCACTTTGTATATATAAGTTACCGTCTTGGTGTGGACTGTATGGTTGTATTATACTAAGACGTGTGTGGTCACTATGTATATATAGGTTACCGTCTTGGTGTGGACTGTATGGTTGTATTGTACTTAGACGTGTGTGGTCACTATATATATATAGGTTACCGTCTTGGTGTGGACTGTATGGTTGTATTATACTAAGACGTGTGTGGTCACTTTATATATATAGGTTACCGTCTTGGTGTGGACTGTATGGTTGTATTATACTAAGACGTGTGTGGTCACTATATATATATAGATTACCGTCTTGATGTGGACTGTATGGTTGTATTATACTAAGACGAGTGTAGTCACTATATATATATAGATTACCGTCTTGATGTGGACTGTATGGTTGTATTATACTAAGACGTGTGTAGTCACTATATATATATAGATTACCGTCTTGATGTGGACTGTATGGTTGTATTATACTTAGACGTGTGTGGTCACTATATATATATATATAGATTACCGTCTTGGTGTGGACTGTATGGTTGTATTATACTAAGACGTGTGTGGTCACTATATATATATAGATTACCGTCTTGGTGTGGACTGTATGGTTGTATTATACTAAGACGTGTGTGGTCACTATATATATATAGGTTACCGTCTTGGTGTGGACTGTATGGTTGTATTATACTTAGACGTGTGTGGTCACTATATATATAGGTTACCGTCTTGGTGTGGACTGTATGGTTGTATTATACTTAGACGTGTGTGGTCACTTTATATATATAGGTTACCGTCTTGGTGTGGACTGTATGGTTGTATTATACTTAGACGTGTGTGGTCACTTTATATATATAGGTTACCGTCTTGATGTGGACTGTGTGGTTGTATTATACTTAGACGTGTGTGGTCACTATATATATATATAGGTTACCGTCTTGGTGTGGACTGTATGGTTGTATTATACTTAGACGTGTGTAGTCACTATATATATATAGATTACCGTCTTGGTGTGGACTGTATGGTTGTATTATACTTAGACGTGTGTAGTCACTATATATATATAGATTACTGTCTTGGTGTGGACTGTATGGTTGTATTATACTTAGACGTGTGTGGTCACTATGTATATATAGGTTACCGTCTTGGTGTGGACTGTATGGTTGTATTATACTTAGACGTGTGTGGTCACTTTATATGTATAGGTTACCGTCTTGGTGGGAGCTGTATGGTTGTATTATACTAAGACGTGTGTGATCACTTTTTATATATATAGGTTACCGTCTAGGTGCGAGCTGTATGGTCTTTTGATTTATGTTAACAATAGAACTCGTATATAATGAACACATATGTAAGATCGATCCTTTATAAAACAAGCTAATCAGTTATATAAAGGTCGTATGTGTATTGAATTACGTCGTAGTAAATGTGTTAATACTACAAATACGTGTTAAAATAATTTCACTGTTACCGAGTTTTCACTGTAACCGAGTTCACTGTACCTGTACATTTTTATATAGAATAAAGAAGGGCTCAGCCGGGCCAAAATAATCGTTTCAATGTAACCGAGTTTTCACTGTAACCGAGTTCGCTGTAAGTGAGTTTTACTGTATGTGTATTGAATTACGTCGTAGTAAATGTGCTAACACTACAAATGCGTGTATATATAACTTTCTGTTATCTAAATTTTACACACATCTTGCTGACTCAATACAATGCTTGTATATTGTCAATTCAAATATGTCTGTCAAAACCGCCATAATGTTCCATTTCTGAATAGCTAATTACAGCAAGTATAACCACTACGCTATAGGACTATTAGCTTTTTAATCATTTTAGTGTATTATTGATGGTAAAATTTAATCCTGACACACATTTAATAATCGACCGGGGTGAATGTTTGTTTACGCGGTCGTGACAGAGATCTTCGAATCAACTATAGTTATACATGTATTCAATAATAAGCAATGTCTGTTTGGTGACATCCGGGTTCCAGATCTTACCTCGATTTTCTCAAATTCATCAAAGGCTTCCCTGTTAAACATTTTCAAATTTAACACACACTAGATTTATTCAGATAAAAACATGTTTAGTACATTTTACAAAACAGCGAGTGAACAGCACATTCGACACATTCGACAACCAATTCGCTTGCTTAGAATGAGAAAGTCGTAACTACAAAATCCATATATACTCAAAACAAAAAGTGTAGTCAGTAGATTGGATGAAAGCTAAAACCGTTTTAGATATCTTAAAGTCCTTACCTTTTCTCATTTGTCACTTTGACAAAGCATTGTCTAGCCAAATATGATAGATATTGCACTGTTTTCACAATTCCTCAACAGTTAGGGACCTTTCTGTGATATGGTCATTTTGTTGGTAGCCTTAAAGTTTTTATTTGTTTGATTTTATTATTGATGTTATCGAACAGAGATTGGTGTCAATAACAAAAGTTCGGGCCAAAATCGAAGCTTTTAATCCTAGTCGGGAGAAATATTAGGACGAATATCATGTTTTTGGATATTAGATCCATTTGATTTGAAATAGGAATGTTGGTCTTCTGACTAACCACATGATATATGACGTGTTGTTTTACCTCGAAATATTAGCTATCCTAAAAAGCTACATAATCAGTAATTTGGCACCATAATTAAAAAGACGGTTTGAAGCTACAGTGGCTTGAGCGTTCCTTGTGGGATTTTACATGCATACCCACTGACTAAACTATTTCTTTTGGGTATATATTCGAAAACAAGAAAAAACTGTCTGACAATCACTCTTTACTTATGGTAAAACAAGCGCCTCATGGTTAAGATTTCAAATGTGGATTAGTCTTATGATGTGCACGTACAACCTTACCATTCTAAGCCAGCGAATTATATAACCCGGTGGGGCCTGGTTGGCATATCGGCCAGGGCATTGGACATTTTAGTGTTTCCAGTCGAACAAGAGGCGAACTGATTTGCACATACGGATGAAGTTGTATACATCGGTCACTTTATAGCACTAATAGGAAACAGACAAGCATGGAAAACTTGAAACGGATCTTATTCACGAAGGCGTCAGATACGCAGAAGGATCCGGTACTAACTTACAAATTAAAACATTTGACACTC
This sequence comes from Spisula subtruncata, assembly GCA_963678985.1. Classification (NCBI taxonomy): domain Eukaryota; kingdom Metazoa; phylum Mollusca; class Bivalvia; order Venerida; family Mactridae; genus Spisula; species Spisula subtruncata. The sequence goes on along the minus strand of OY787673.1, from coordinate 42,414,693 downwards.
AAATAAAAGATAGACAAATCCAACAAAGTCCTTAGAAACTAATGCAACGAAGAAACAATACAGAAGAAAACAAAAAAACTGATGACACTCTTTTCATACTTTAATTTCAAAACCAGCATTTAAGTTCAAAATAACCATCTCAATAAAATTTATTTTTAACAATACTTCAAAATGTACATGTAAAAATGATATAATTATATGACACAAAAAAGTACCTCATCGACAATACTTCTAAAAATAAATCTAATCACGTAACGTCAACAATACCGAAATAGCACCTCAAAATCTGATTTCGGTGAATTATTTTTTATATATTTGTACCCTGATGAATGCAATTGTATAGCCGAAACGTTGGTTTATAATAAAAGAATGAAACCCGACCGCCTTTGATCGTGTGTTCCACTTATTTTCTCTTTTCTAGAAATAATAGGAACGTACAAGCGGCGCGTCCGGATCCTGTTATCACATAACCTTTTTGTCTCTTACTTTAACGTCGCCACACCCGAGTAAACAAAAGTAAAACACGTACCTGCTCTTGTAAATTGTTTATTAGAGTAAATCCCTTATATAAACTTTTCTTCAAAGACAAAACGATATTAAGACGAGTCAATAATATATATTGATTCGATTAAATAAACATGTCCCCAAAGATTATGGCAGTATTCAGAGGAACACACATTTTATCAACTGTTTATTACTGTGTCATAGTGTGCTTTGTGATTCAATGAGATCGATGAAATTCAATACTTTATATATTGCGCGTGTAATGTTACCCGAAGTATGCAACGAGCATTGAATAGGTTTATTCAAAACAAATTATAAGTTTACACATTTTATCAAAGGATCGTTTGCAGGGTTTGTACTTTGTGTATAAATTTTGTTTTAAATTGTGGTGGAGTAATTATCAACGTTAATCGAATATCTGCTGTGTTTGTACGCGACATAATATTTCAAATTTAACATGACTATCGGAAGTTGGTTTTAGTATACTGTGAACTCATTTATTAAATACCATTTCGTTGGAACGATACTGTAGAATCAATCATGTTTGTGGGGGATTTTTGTCGTTGTTAAGGTCATGCACGAAATCCATGAAATCAAATCAAACACTAATATTAATTATTTTTCCGCATGCGCGTTTTGTTTGTCCTGTTAATTGTCCATGATTGGCTGTGTTAAGTTAACAACGTAACCAATTTTTAGGGTTCTTATCTGCAGGGTTTCTATTACTGGTAGAGATATTTATTGGTTACCTTGGGTGCAGCGACTCGCCGCATATTAAAGACGTCAATGATGGATTGGACTATTTATCCAGTATTTATATGGAACACTTGTTCATTTGACTAAAAGTAATTCGGTTGTTATAAAATATCAAAGAAATGTTGAATAATTGTTCGACCATTTTCATTCTAAAGACGGCCCTCGTATAAGACGTCCGTCAAACGAGTGACACTCAATAGTGACAGCTTATCTAATTGCATTTCTGATATCTGATTGCTATAATAGAGTTTCCTTCCCTTTCGTTCTGAGCCAGCGATATACATATATTTGTGAGTAATTAAATACTACACAATACCTACAGTCTGCGCGATCCATGTCTGCACCATGTTTGTTGTCGATGTTTGTAGATTGTCTGAAAGCCTGTATTGGTTGACCAAACGTCGTTACTAGAATGACCGTCACTGTGAGTAAGATCGTTGATAAATGTGACATCATTTTCTGATTATGTTCAGTTGTTAAGGCGTCTACAAATCTATTCGCAGAAATTTTTCATTTGTGGTACGACCAATATTTTTAATGGCTTGACTCTTAGTGAAACAATCTTCGGAATTATGTCTTGTAGCAATAATTCCTATTCATATATTATATGGAGCACTATGCTGTTAAAGATTCAACTAAACAACTCGCAGAAAATTCGCCTTTGTGCTACAGCTTATACTTTAATTGCTTGACTATTGGCGACATTGTTATCAGAATTTCATCTTGTAGCAATAATTCCTATTTAGATTTTACATAGAGAACTTAGTAAAAAACAGCAATGTTTTCATTAGAATTCTAGCACCAGTTATGACAAGCGATTTATAACAACAGGGTTTCAGAATCTGCGTTTCTCATAATAATGTTTGTTTTTAGAATTGCGTTAAAGTAATGAAAAGTATCTGTTCAAACACGTTGTTATTAATTTGTTTGTTTTTGTACCACAGTTCGTTGAATATTTTGATCCTTGATAAATATGTTAATAATTACCGACTAGAAGTTCTTCAAGTCATTACATGGTTCACTTAATTCTTCAAGTATTTAATTTATTCAATTTTGAATTGTATCTTGTCACTGTGTTACATGTCCGAACTTTGATTCAGACTTCACTGCAACACTTGTATATAAAGAAGGTTAGGATGTTGACGTCTGTCCTGTGTGTACACATGTGCCTCTTGATCTAAGGTCGTCGAGATAAATAATTTGTTTGTTTCGGGTGGTTTGTACAGTCTTGTTTAAGAAATAAAAATCTGTTCGCGTTTATTGTCGGTGAATAAAACACGGGCAGGAGTTCGGATGCGGAAAAATTAAATCACGAGTGCGTAGCACGAGTGATTTAATTTTCCGCATCCGAACGAGTGCCCGTGTTTTATTCACCGACAATATACAAGAACAGAGTTTTTATTTCGATTCTAAATACGATAATATCCCGCACTATTTAACTGCGCGCATTCCATTTTCACCCATTTGACATTGAACATAATTCCACGCTGAAATTGAATGGCTTATTAGCTGGTACAATTACCTCCCTCGTTAATAAAAACGACCTTCGTAATTTTCTGAAGGAAATACCACAATTTAAACATTGAAACAATTTTAATAACACGAGTATATGGTATCTATTTCATAAAATGAAAAATATAAATGGATTGTTTATCAGAAGCTTTAATAAAACTTGGTTTCTAGAGTATATTGGAGTTTCTAAAAATAGATGCGTCATAGATGTAACACTGGATTCTCGTGCAACTCGCCTTGTCATAGTGACTCGTAGTAAAGTTTACTATAAAGTTTACGTTCATTCATTCATAAATATGTCAAGAGATACTTGGCGTAAATAGAAACAGCCAATTTGATAGGTATGTTTTATGGGGGCAATAAAACATGGTTCGGTTCGTTCTTTGTGTATTGGATTAATCCGCGAATCGTGTTAGAATTAATCATTATTTTAAACCACCATCGTTTACTGTCACATAACAACCGGTATTTCACTGATACATAACTCATACACATTTTATACGGCCACTACAGCTCACTGATTGTGTGCAAGCCATGAAAACAGTAGGTCTCGGATTTTAACCAAGACCTCTTCTTACCAAATTAAACACGAATTAAAAAGTGCATTAAACGTAATATGCAGCTTCTCTTCTCCCATACTTTAGTTGTGATCGCAATCATCTCTTTCAAGGGAACCGATAAACGTCCATTCTGGAGCCACATGGTCTAACCATGTGACAAATTGGTAGGTTAAAAGTCTTGAACTGGTTTTCAAGGAATTAATGTGAAGATGGAAATTTAAACCGTAGTTTAATGTTTCTTAACCATATAGATACATCCATAGATAATGAATGCAATTAATGTGAGGTCCGCATCCCACAGGTTCTATACTTTTGTCGATTGGCTCTTACCATGATATACTGTGCGAGTATATAACTGACAATTATTTTATCATGGCCACAATGGTGTGGTCTACGGATGCAAAAGTAGTTCGGATGGTGTTATCGACGACATGCGAAATACGTGTGCTATTTATTGACGATATTTGTGAGTTGTTAACATCGACATTTTATTGCGGTTGAAATCAAACGGATGGTTATTTTAGAAACTTCGGAAGTCGGATTTGGTTGGGGTTATAAACAATGTATTTTATCCACGCTGAATGACGCATGTATCTGTATCCCCTACAATCCTTATAGCTTATAGCATCTATGGAACGCCATGTTGCTATTATATGTGTAGAAACGATACGTACATTTGATACGTTATTAATTTCAGGAAATAATGCCTAGAAATGCATGTTGCATGTTTTGATATCAAACATTAATTTCAAAAGCTGCAGCAAGCGTTGAAAGATAACAACAACTCGAATAGGAGAGACCTGTCGTCCACAAACACCTCAAAGAGTTCACTAAAATATTCTTCCATTCGGGGTGATGTTCTCCCCGATATTCTGGAACCGACATTTTCTTCGAGTTTGCTGAAACATACATGGTAAGAATATGTATATGACGCAGTATTTAGTCCATGTCCCAGGCCATGAAAATTGAGGGTCCATCGCCGAAGTAGTGAACTGGGCCGGTATTCACAAAGCATCTGAAGGGAAAACTTAATATTTTGACTTAATTAAAAAAATGAACTTTCATATTTTGCAAAGAAACTAAGAATAACCAATGTCATCTTGGTAATAATTGGGGTGCTTCACATAATGTTTCAAATCAAAGGAAAACGTCGATAATCTTGTATATATATTTTATTCAAGATTAATACAGACATATCAAAACAGTTCAATACAACAACAACAACAACAACAACAACAACAATCAACAGAATGCATTCAAAACTTGAAATTTTCTTATTGTAGTTATCAGTATATGTTCTGAATTGCTTTTAAAGAAGTCTAAAGAACAACAACGACAAGTTATGAGAAAATAAAACACGAGGGTGTGTGAGCCTTTCAGTCATTTGTAGTCTCCCATTTTCGTATGTCTCATAAATCAAGATTCGAGATATTTTGTCTAGTTTTGATTTCCACGCGAATTCGAACATGATATTTTCTATTCTTTTGAGTCTTTATTCGTTTGGGTTGTTTGAAATAGTTAATGGATATTCTAGTTTTGGAAACGCAAAACATTTTAACAAAATATTTTTTTCCTATCATTCTCCTTCAAGCTAACTGAAAATCATTCTTGAATCTGTTGACCAATTTATTTATGGAAATTGGTCTGCTACAGTACATGGACAAATTACTGAACCAAAACAATTCAAATACTAACTTGCTGTGCTGACAAAACGAGTATGTTTTATTTTTGCTCATTCACAGGCTAATATGAATAGTTGAAATGTGCATTTGTCAATGCTGTGGCGATATGCAAGAAACTAAAAACATTGTATCGTCCCCAATAATACCGATAGAACTTTTCCATTTAGGAAACCAACAATAAATTAGCAACTGTAAACATGGTGTTCAATCAAGTGCCTAAAATGCACGACATATACCAGCCTTACACGAAAGCTAAATTGCTACTAGACTAGTACTTCGTTATAAAAAATAGATTCACATTTTACTAAAACATATACGGTTAACGTCTTTATGTCTACTTTTAAAGGGATACACTTATTTTAAAAAGGAGGATCACAGTACAGGTGAAAAAAAATGTTAATTTCTACTTGAAATGATTTATTTATAAAACAAAATATTCAAAATGGTGAGGCATGCACCATTTGCTTCTTGTATGTGTTTTGCTTCATAGCCAGAGACAATGATGAAGTTTATTTTCAAAATATCATAGACCATCGGTTCAAACTATATAAAAATACAAATAGGGATTTATAAAATAAACCATATTTTCAAAATAACAATAATAAGAATGGTGATACATAAAATAAATAAGAGTTCGCCTATATATTTACGTAATAATCGAAAACATCAGAACGACGAGTCATTGGATATAATTGTTGATACTAGTTATATATCAAATTTCTGTGAAAAGGGAAGTAACCAAATTAATCTACTGTTTCAAGACAGTTTTATCATCATATGCTAAATTTCTGTGGAAGGGATGTAACCAAATTAATTAACTGTTTAAAGGCTGTTTAAATGCAGTGCGATTTTGTGAATAGTTGTATCGTCCCTTGAACTTAAAACATTCTATTAAAAAATCATGAATATTTGTACTCGACGTATACCAATTTAGAAGAATTGTTTTCTCTTATCAGATGAACTTTTGGACATTGAAATAACACACTGAATAGTTTTTACGTCACTTAAACTAAAAAGTCTATATAAATCCAAAATATTTCAACTTGGCGTGTAGAGGGGTGCCCGCAAGACTGTAGTAACTACATATGATTAAAGAAGGACTTACTACAGTCATGCGGGCACCCCTCGGTATATGAATTTAGATGAAAATTTTCTCTAATTAGTTGAAAAATTGGACATTGAACAACCGCATGTTATTCAAAGTTTAGAACTCAGATGTTATTTACTTCATTGCAATATTGACACAGTCATCATTCAAGTGTAGTGTTAAATCATGTCTACCAGTTTCTATATATAACTAGAGCAACAAAACATGGCATGTCTATTCTGAGTCTACCAGTTTCTAAATATAACTAGAGCTACGTTACATGACATGTCTATTCTGAGTCTACCAGTTTCTAAATATAACTAGAGCTACGTTACATGACATGTCTATTCTGAGTCTACCAGTTTCTAAATATAACTAGAGCAACAAAACATGGCATGTCTATTCTGAGTCTACCAGTTTCTAAATATAACTAGAGCTACGTTACATGGCATGTCTATTCTGAGTCTACCAGTTTCTAAATATAACTAGAGCTACGTAACATGACATGTCTATTCTGAGTCTACCAGTTTCTATATATAACTAGAGCAACAAAACATGGCATGTCTATTCTGAGTCTACCAGTTTCTAAATATAACTAGAGCAACAAAACATGGCATGTCTATTCTGAGTCTACCAGTTTCTAAATATAACTAGAGCAACAAAACATGGCATGTCTATTCTGAGTCTACCAGTTTCTAAATATAACTAGAGCAACAAAACATGGCATGTCTATTCTGAGTCTACCAGTTTCTATATGTAACGTATGGCTAAAGCTACGAAACATGGCATGTCTATTCTGAGTTAACCGGTACAATGTAGTTCAATGATAAGATATCGTTCAGTATCAAGTAATTTTCTATAGTGTCTTTAATGGAATCATCTACTTGATTTTTGCAATGACCGATTCCACACCTGGTTATGACAATCGTTTAATCTGTGTTTAAAATTATGCATACATAGTTTAATACGAGTATTACCCGCGTCGTAGGAAACCCACATAAACCCAAGCCCGTAGAAAAATAATAATGTTTTTACATGAGTTGCTCAGGTTATTCTGCCCACATTATCAAGAGACTTTAACATACAGTAACATCATTTTGGATATCTGGAATCGGTCAATGTTTTATACAGTTACAATAATATGTCACATAAAGCGATACTCTTCCTAATTCACACAAGACAATACAATTACTCTTTGAAGATTTAACTTGTAAATATGATTTACAGAATAATTACTGTGACGCTTCAACTTCCGGGCGATATTTGAATCCCCACATTTTAAAACCATAACATATAAATAGTTTGATCACGGAGTAAAATAATTGATACAATTGATTGATACTGAAATGTCCGAATATATGTTGATTATTGGTAAGCCTGTGTACATAATATTATAAATATATGTGCATAAACATGTTTGTCCCATATACGAATCATAGAAAAATATGTTCTATGTCAGATTGTACCAGCTTCTGTTGATCCACCAACTTTCGCTGTCTGACTACATATAGTGTTATTGTTATTCAGCAAAACTTGACACCTCCGTCGTTTCTGCCTTTTTGGATTTTATCTTCCAACTCACGCTTTGTCTTCTCAAGAACTGTTATAGTTTTTATTATCTTATCGAGTGTTAGCTTCATGTCTTCGAATACATCGGTATTTGTTTTCTGTAGACTATCTAACGGTAACTCTTCAACACGTTTGTAATCATCAAGCTTGCTTTGTATCTTTGTTTGTTTGTCTCGTATCTGACTTTCAGTGCCATCCTCCATTGGCTGTTTGCTTAACTCTTCGGTTTCATGTTGCAACGCCTCTTCGCCAAGCTTTAGAAGTGCTTTGATTTCAATTTCGCATTCATTCGTCTGTCAATGAAATATAAATTGCTTATTTTTGGTGATACTAAACATGATGTAATTTTCATGAAATTATGTTTGTATCCGGTACGAGGGCGGTGTGATGTCGAATTCTAATATGTATGGATCTTTTTAGTTCGACCTTCTCATTCTAAGCCAGCGATTTAACCTTTTACATTTGTTCTACGATAGCTTCCACAATATGCATTGTAACAACAATTTCAGAAGAGATTTCATCTTGAGATGCATCGAGAGATGGGGGCCAGTAATGTTAAACACCGCATTTATCAATACAAATCGTGTTCAAAACAGGTGCAAGACGCTAACGAGTACTCGATAGTGCTATAATGGGAAAAGGTTTGCTTAAAAAAGTACTACCAAGCGGACGGAGCGTTATTCATATGCAGCAAAGAGAACCTTTGTATAAGTGTTTGTAAACGGTATGCTATAGGCGAGTAATGGTAACGTGTCGTTTCAAAGACGAACTACTTAAAGCACTATCTTAAAACGCTGGTCAGCGCCCTTAAAAAGCAATGGGTTCCATTATAAGGTCACGCACGAACATACGCACGCTTTCATGTATAAAAACTTATAAATATAGTTATTCCTGTGACATTTGAGGGCTCTGTTAGGTCGTTAGTTTTCGCAGTTTTTGGCATAGTACCTGAGGTCGTCCGGGGACAGTTACTTTGTCAAGTCAAAGTGAAGCTTGGTTATCAAGCTCCTGTTCAGCTTGGACTTGGGTAGCACATGTTCTCGTTAGGGTACTATATGGAATTGTGTCGTGTTATGTTCTGTTGTGTATGTTTTCTGTGCTCGGATGTTTGAGTGCTTCCTTCCCTGTCCGATGTCCTCATATCGTTTTGGCATGATAGTGACATAGCCATGTTGTATATTAGATAATGGCTTTTCATTGATATTTGCAAATATCAGATGACATCAAGCACTTTCTTATGTCACCCAGTTGTGTTAAGTGCATACATAATATTATGATTTAACCTGTTTAAATAACATCATCACAGTCAATACTTATATCAACCCACAAATTTCGATTGACGATAATATAAACATCCTTATAATAATAATACCTTAAATCATTTAATTTCGATGGGACGAAACGAAATTTCGTGATTTTGGAAAAAAATACCACTTCGAAGTGACGTTAATTCGTGGATTTTGCATTTCTGGTAATAGATGAAATTGTCAAAATTATTGGTCGATGGGATTTTAATTCGTGGTAGAAGGTGAACCACGAAATTCACGAAATTTAACCCCCTACTATTATTAAGGATTTTACACTAGCACATTATGATAACATATACCTCATCGATAGCTTTCTTTGATGATACAATTTTCTCTTTAACATCTAGGTCAGAAGTGACTTGAACTACTGCCTCGTCTGCAAACGTCTTTGCACATTGGTATAGCTCGTCCAGTTCATCATCAGACATAGTAAGGTCAGGTGAGTGCATCATCTTATTGCGCATCTTGATGATCTAGAAAATAATTATCGACATAGACTGGTTATATATATGTGTAAATGTGGTATTCTATACAGTATATATTATATATACGTGATTGTAGGTCAGAAACAAGCAGCTTTATGTGCGAGTGGACACGAATTCACTTCTCGGCGAATAGTTCCCGATGGCTAGCAGTATCCGACATTTGATATTTTTTTCATATTTAGCGTGGCTCTAACATTGAGATATTGGATATAATAAAGGAACTAGATCAAAGCAACAAATATGTGTCCGAAAATGTACAGTTCACGGAAATGAAAAGAAAATGTATCAAGAAATGCATGCAATGAAATGATAATCGTCACCTCTTTCCCTTGGGGGTCATCTATTTGCGAAGAAACAAACACGTTCATCTATTAATAGTCACGGGTTTGTCAGAGTCTTTGACAAAGCAAGGGTTTGCTCAACAACAGGTATGAGTGGTATCGGCGATCCATACGAAACTCGATTATAGATCAATATTGACAAAAACGTCAACATTGACGTCATTATTAATGGCGTCAATGATTTGTACTAATTGGAGAACGCACTGACTATTAGGCCTCAATTATAATGACAACTCTAAAACTATATGTTCAGTCAACGGGAGGTAATTTCCTGTTAGTTGAGATGGTCAAAACGGGGAAAAGAGGGTATTAAACATTATCAAATTTGAAATGTCGGATACTGCTGCTCCAAATCTAATTTACGGCCTGAAATAGTGACCCCTTATGCGACCCATATTCTACGCCATGCATGACGTCACGAATGTTAAATTGTGGCTATAATTTTGGTCTTGAGCTCAGAATCACAAAAAATGTAAGTTATTTAGTTTTAAACCGTCTAGTTTTCGTAAAAATACGAAAACACATGCAAAAACTGTCGGAAACTACTCGCCGACCATTAGTAGGTACGTCCTAAACAATATAAATGAACAGGCATTCTGATACAACATTTAACATATATATCGCTGGCTTAAATGAGAAAGTCCTAACTACAAAATCAATATTTTGAGAAAACATGAAAAATTGTCTGACAATCCTCTGTACTTATGGTAAAATAAGTTTTTTCAACTTCAGTTTGGTCAACATGACAATTAAAGTATGCTCATAAGAAGCACATTATAATGTAGATTTCAAGTATGCAATAGTCTTAAAATCTGACATCCATACATGTTTATTATTTCAAGAAATAAACCATTCTTACAAACATGCAAAGAATAGTGACTGCCAGATCCATTGTATCACCTGATAGGGTAGAAGAAGTGGAAATAATACTTTTTCTAATTCTATTTTCTGAGCCTGTTTTCATAAAAAGCGGAACTTGTCATGTTGACCGAATTGAAGTTGATCAAGCTTGTTTTACCATAAGTTAAGAGTGATTATCAGACAGTTATACAAAATATTGATTTTGTTGATACGACTTTCTAATTCTAAGCCAGTGAGATATACCGTACGTGTTTAATCTAATTACTCTTTTTGCATACTTTTTATATAAAAACAGTCAACATACCTTTTCAGTAACTGTGAAATGGATGAACCTACCACAGTTCTGAATAGTTGTAAACAATGCCTTAGCGTCTAAATCATCCGGCGATCTGACATCCATGCAATGGTGCGGCATAAACAGTTTCGCAATGCCCCAGGCTCCATCAACTTGGACCTTACGACAGTTTTTGAAAACTGCTTTCGATTGAAAGTGTCGATGCCACATTTTGACGGCGTCAAACAAAGCTTTACACGCGTCACAGTGACTATTATTCGGTAGGTACTTCCACTTTGCACCCATCCATTTGACTCCATCCACTGCGAGTCTGTGTATATTTTCTCCATTGTCAAAATGTGATCCATCTTCTGGTAATTTAAAACCTTGTCTTTGGAATTTCTCAAACATCATAAAAACGAAACATCGAGTTCCCTCACATAGATATTTCAACATTAACGTTCCTTTTATCCAATTATGGTATGTCTGCGTTTGAAGATCTGCATGTATACCTGTGGAAGATCGAAAAGATATTTAGTTCGATTATGAGACAAGCGCTTACAGTACAACTTGCATTGATTACTCTTGATTCATGCCTATATCATTTGCCTTGACAGACATAACCCCGGTTTCCCTTTTGTCCTTGAAGGCCAACCGATGGAATCTTACAGTTATAGTCTTTTATTTCGTTTTTTGGTATTACGCGGCCAGTGATCGCTAACCATATGGACGCTATATCACAGGGTTATTGAGTTTTTTTACGATTATATTATGCAGTGTGGTATATCCTTAACGGTTCGTGGAATACATGTAACTCTATAATTATGGACAAATAGTACTATTATATATATCTTTTAGTATAGTAATTATTTAAATTTTGATGTTGTATGAACTATGTAGTGTAAAAGAACATTACCTGCAACGCTTGTGGCTATCTTACTCCTTGCAATTGGATCATAAATTTCATCCAAAGAGGAGAACTGAAAATAAGTGATTGTTTTATCAATGTACATAACCTAGCTATTAAATTCCAATGCTTTAAAAATTCAATAAATAGCGTCGGTTTATATATCTTCATTCATATAATGACTTGCATGGTACATGTAGAAAATAACATGCATTTGCAAATGTACAACATGCTACAAAATAATATGAAACAAAGCTTATAGTTACAAGCGAGTATAGAGAATATCGTTTGAGGTGATATACAAGGGATGTCCTAGAATTACGTAGACCTTTGTCAATACTGTTTTATTTAGACATATATGTTCATCAAATGAGCCGTAGAAAAAAATCAAAACTATGCCAAGTGAATCAGATATTTATTTTACTTATATACTTGAATATCGTTTAAGTTGATATATATTCAGAATTAACGTGATTTACTTACATGTTTCTGTATGTCGTCTAGTGTGATCTCAACGTAAGTTTGTTTTTCCATTAACTCTGCATCTGCCTGTTGGATAGCAAGGTGTGTTTCCTTTAATTCCTTTGCCAGGGCATCTTGCTTTTCGTCCAAATCAGAGTCTGTCTTAACCAAAAGATCTTGTATTTCCTTTAATTTAGAGTCTGTCTTAATCAATGTATCTTGCTTTTCTTTCAATTTAGAGTCTGTCTTTATCAAAGTATATTGCTTTTCTTTCAATTCAGAGTCTGTCTTAACCAATGTGTCTTGCTTTTCTTTCAATTCAGAGTCTGTCTTAATCAATGTATCTTGCTTTTCTTTCAATTCAGATGCTATCTTCACCAAACTATCTTGTTTTTCCTTCAAACTAGATTCTGTATCGTCTAGAACATCTTGCATTTTCTTCAAATCAGCGTCAGTACACACCGGACCACACTGAGTCAGTATTGCTTTCAAATCTCTTAGCTTGAAATTTTGATAAACAGTTTTATTTTTTTAAAAGATTGAGCCTATAGTTGAATTTGAAGTGAATGTTGCGAATGCCTAGTTATACTCAGGATAAACGAATTGTACCTTTTGGATTAAGCAAAACCTCGTACAAATATTTCACAAATACAAGGCATTATATCAATGCTGTCATGTTATTCTTGATAGTTATGGTGTTTTCTTTTCATCAGCAAAAGGCTTAGGAAAATAGTACGTACTAGCAGTTATAGCAGTCACAAAATGAGCGCAATATATTACATGAACCATATCATTACTGTAAGTGTCTCTTATTTTGCCTAGTTTACAATTAGGAATACATGTAGTTTAAAATGAAATAAAAATAATGAAATTTGGATGAGAGTTGGTAGGATGAAACTGTTGTTCTATGAAAATTGTAACACAATAGGAGGCATAGATTTTGAAACATTTAAAATTGATACGATTTATTGTAAGTTTAACAACATTTACCTGCTTTTGTAATTCAGATTTATTTGGCAACAATCTTTCATCTATTTGCTGAAGAAATATTTCGATTGCTGACCGAAGGTCTTCAAGTGCTGAAGTGTTATGCCATTGACCCTCATTCTTCATAATGTCGTAAGCATAATTAATCTGAAAATGAAAATACGAAGACAATGCTTTGTGGTGATGATTTGAATATAGATGAATAGCTTTGAGTGTATGGTATCTTCCCAATTTGTAATTATCATTTATAATAAGAATAGTAATTTATCTTCCATATTTCTATAATCAACCATATCACTACATTATCAATTTGCACTACTTTAAAATATCGTACCAGTGATCTAACGAAGGTAAATAAAATAACATTAAGTGTAATTGATTCGCACCCATTGGATTACTTCGGAAAGAGTTAATTATGTACAGTACAAGTATATTATTGAGCTAGTACAAGCACCTTTTATTAAAATACTAACCTGATAGATATTGGCTTTATACACCGATCCTCTACCAAACAGTGAGCAGTACCCTATAATGTTCAATAAAGCCGGAACATTTAAATCTTCAATAGTCTTCGTGGCAATGTCTGAGGGCGACAGGATCATTGAGCCGCACACTATACCGGGACTCATAAATGTCGCTGCTGCGTATAGTATCAGTTGTCTATTACCAAGTCGCGTACCGGATTTAAATTCATACTTAGAAAAAAGATAATGCCGTCGGAGTTTCTCCAATTCATTGTCCAGTTTTGTTATTAGATCCTCTGATGTATCTTGTGTGTCATTTACGGAGCAATACGCGTGGAGGTATTCCTCGAATGAACGTTCTATAAATATGGATAAGAACTTGTGTAATAGTTTGGTGAGTGCAGCATTTGATCCAAGCCATTCATCGTCTTCAAATATTCTATAAAGTATTTTCAACCACGGTTCTGAAGTGTTAAAAATGGTAAAACAATTAGCAAGGTATATATATATATATATTTGCAGTATATACATTATCGGATGCATGCTTTAAGAGTTACTAGACGTAAGCAGTAGGCGAAATGCGATACAATACACTTGTTAAATGTTATAAGTACACAACCATTCAGTATGTATATCTTTTTTATTATACATGATATAATAGTAATTTTTGCATGTCTTCATGCGAGAAGCATAGTAGCATTATCCGATGATTCGATAATTGTAATTTGCCCCCTACCAGCAATGAACCGTGAATTTTTACATTATGCAAAATACACGTGCTCAACAAATATTGTTCGCACTAAGTCTCAAAATTTTACATACACATTGTCCATCAATACCCACACCAAGAAAGCACAAAACCGGAATTATTACGATAACAGAAAGTACAAGAGAGGTTTGTGAAACATACACGTCTAATTACAGTTAAAAGTCTAGTGTATTTGATGTCACCACGACCTTGAAATTTGACCTGTTGACCTCAAAATTAGTAGGAGCCTATATCTGATGATAAGCAACCTTTACGTAACGTTTTACGATCCAAGATCCTATATTTCTTATGCTGTAGACCAAAGATGGTTGTGTATTCAAAGGTCACGGTGAGTTTGACCTTTGATCCAAATGACCTTGAAATTAAAATGGGCCGCCTGTGAAGGATGTATAATCTTCACTTAAAATTGTAGAATCCTAGTTTCACCCGTTCTGGAGTTATTGTTGGAAAACCATAAGGCATGTCGATCGACCGATCGGCAAGCATGCGCTGTTTATAAGAAAACATACAAATATATACCGGATATAACAGTCACATAAATACTTACAAATTTTAAGATGTTTAAACAAAGTGTGTCACTAACGTAATATACAACAGTTCTAAATGCTGTCATTTTTAGGCTAGACAAACTTCACACGCACTATTTGCACGTACCGCTATGTACTGGATTGGTGTACTTATAACATTTAATGAGTATAGAATTACAGAGTTTACAATTTAAAGTAATTAATAATTTTGTATACATAAGATCTGATTCATTTACAATACCAAGTTGATATCTACACATTTTGTATATATGCAAGATACGTGCTTGGAATCCATGTATAATCACTTCTATCATCGAAGTCAACTGAAAAGTGAAATATCTCGTTTGTATTTTTTATTAAATTTAGAAATACTGATGTTATTGACTTATATGAGGGACGTTAAAACTTACTAGGACTGGGTCCTCTCGGGTACAGTTTTTAATAACTTGGTATTGATAGATTAATTTAGCAAGTCCGTTTGAGAAAGTCCATTTATAAACCATGGTTACACCCAACCGGTGCAGTAATAATCACTTATTTCAACGATATAATACATACAATATCTTCACTTCAGAATCGATCGTACCGTTACTTTCCAAACATCGCCTATAAATAACGTGATACATGTTGGCCTGTGTCTTCAAAAAATACGATATTTGAACTGAGTTAAAGATCACAGTCTCTTAGGTTTATTGTGATCGTCTGACAACCGAGATCAAATAATACAAAATGCTTAAAATTGATTTTTCAGCATCATCCCATGTCTTAAAATCGCAATCGTACCGAATAGTTATTAAAATTATATACTTTTAATGAAAATACAGAAACACCCTTAGCTCAATCCCTTAATTTATTCCAAATGATATTAAACACCTAATCTAGCAAATTGGTTATAGCGTATATAAAACGTAGTTCGATGCGCCCATAACAAAATTATTCAATAGTTTTAAACAGTTTCCAGAGCATTTTAGAGAACTACTCTTTTGCATTTATTTCTGAAGAATATAAACTAATACATGCAGAAGAACCCGAATTAAAACTGTCAGCACCTTGGATTATGCACTATTGTTTGAAAACAGAATAATTGCGAAATCTGAATACTACGGATGCAAAACGCTGATTAATTTTGTTACCTCCCCTGTTTGCATAATTTCTGAAGTCAATAAAGGAGCAATTAAATTAAGCCTAGCAATTGTCATGAAATTTTAAATGAAACTTCAATATTTGTCACTCTACTTGTTGCATGCATGAAAACAGTATGTTGTTCAAAGATTGTTCACGTTAAACTCAAAAACGAAATTTACATATTTTAAAGTATTATTTAAATAATCAAATAACTTGCACAGTATCACATAAAATGTACTGTTTGATTTCTTATATACGAAATTTTATGTATACCAAATTTTATGAGGATTAAAGCATAACGTTTTCGGTAAATTACAATTATCAGTTTTAGGGGTTGTTACCAAAATTCAAGAATATCTAAAAATAGAACTAGCCGAGCAAAACTCTCGGGATTTTCCAGAATGATTGTCGTATATGTGTTCATTATAAATATAACAGGTATTTTATACCTTGTACAGAACAATCCAACACTAGTGAATCACCTTAATATAGAAAATGCTACATTATTCGATTATCATAATTCAATATGCGGATTCATGTGACTAAAATGGTACTCAGCACTATGAAATAGATCGCGAAAATCTGGATATTTGGATAGTTTTTCGATTATTGGTAAGTACTCCTTGATTATGTTTACTAGTTATATGGTGCAGGCTATGCGAAATTTAACGCGCTTTCTAATGGTACACGTGTCATTCCTGTACTCTCTCTGGTTTCTGAGATACCTTCGAGGTTTTAATGCGAACCAGTGGAATATTTTGTCAACAAGTCTACATTAATGTGTATAAACTACACAAAAAACTGTATTTAAAGGCAATTGATTATGCCACAGTCAGGTGCTATGTGCTTTATTGTATTCGGAAATAGCTTCTCGTTGAAATGTTTTGACTGATAACGTCCTTTATTGGTGATTTTAAATTATTTCTTGCAAAAATGCCAAAATATTGAAATGATACTCCCCACGGAATAACAGATTTGTGATACAAATCACGGATCAGTTTTAAACCAGTCCTGTACATTCTAAAAAGATATTTGTCCGCATTTTGGAACCTTGGTTCAGAATACTGTTTGAATACAATTGCTTTCAGTTGTTTCATTATGTTTCCTTTATTCTTATACAGAAGTTACAGCAATAAGTTGTCGAAAAGCTAGGCTCAGACGAATGAAGGGAACACGTCACGGGCCAACTAAAATAAAAAGAAAATTTAGACACACTATCACCAAAGCGAATTCGAATGCGAAATGAATCTTAAAACTTTATAACCAAGCAGAGACATAGATTTCATTCGTGTAGTTTGAAGATTGTATAGTTGGACGGCAATGGAATCCAAATATAATGTTACATCAATCCATCCAGGACGGCAATTTACAGCTGATTTAGTGCTATTTCATTGCAATTGTGAATTTTAATTATTTTTTTCCACACAATCACTGTGCTGTTTTGTCTTTTTATGATTAAATGCAACATCCATCTATAACAGTTTGTTGTTCATTTACTTTATTGGCATTTTGTACTTATAATCAACCATCGCTCTTCCTTATTCGATAGTTGATTTAATGCACTATCTAATTCGAAATAAGAAAAAAATGGCGATGTAATGTATTTGTTTCTTTTCATTTGTGATTCGAAATACATTGATTACCGAATATAGACTATGAGCGTTTATAAGAGTATGCAATGCCTATCTGAAAGAGTATCAATGAACTAATAGAAGATTGTATCTGCTGTGTAATCATATTAAAATTGCAGCTGAAAATATAGTGCAATGTCGAAATACTCACAAAGATATAAACCAAAAAACAAACATTTATACTGAGAAAATCATGATGGTTCTTCGATAGCAGTTATTATAATAGTATACGAGGGGGTATCAAAAAGTTCGTGGACTGTGCCTGCCATTTGTTTAATTTTTGACCGAATTCAGTAAAAATCACCCAATCTTTAAAACAACGTATTTTGATTTGATTTGCAAACTTCCAGCTCATATAACTTTTTTCCAAGTATGTGGTGGTTACTATGGTAACTTAAATTATGCTCCGCGGCGCACTTTAAAAATATTATTCACTTGACCTCCCATATATACCAATAATTTTGTGAGTCGTCATCTGATTAGAAAAATAAAACCATCCACATGAACATTATGCCCGTAGCATCATCCTGGTATATATGTTATAGCGATACTGTCACGGATACAGATGTGACGTTATAAACATGTCGTTTGGTCTTGCCTGATTTTCGACGCTTTTCATGACGTCGGCGCACTTTTCGACATAACGTTACACTCGGAATACCGATCATCTATTGCATTTTGCCCTTTTACTCAATTATACACCAATACTGATCTCAGATTACAGCATGTCAGCCAAGTATATAAAAGTAATGTTGTTTTGCGAACATTAATCTGTTTAAATGGTATAAAAGGTGTAGCGATGAGAGTTGAATGATGCCAATATCGGTAGGGTAGACTTCACGTACTGTGTTATTATCGAGGCTGGAATAATTGAATGGGTCAAATATTTCATTAACTGACCGAACTTTTTTATGAATAAAAGGCTATTTAGTAAAAACTAAGTATTCTGGTAGTCATTAGAACAGTTCAATCCAGGTTTGTTAGTTTGGGATTCTTTAGACGATCAAAAAGTGGCAGAAGTTTTGACGTTTCATGACGTCGTAACGTCATAAAAGTGCGCCGGGTGGCTGTTGGTCATCTTTTAAATCGTTAGAATATTTAATTGATATTATCATTTAATCAACTTTTTATTTGTTTCCCAGTACAGGATTGAATGCAGTTTAAGATGATAAAATAAATACTTCAATCGCATTACGCATATTAAAATGAACGGGTCAGTCCACGAACTTTTTGATACCCCCTCGTACATGTAGAACAGTTAATAATGTAACATCACAAATAAATCTAGTCGAAGACAAATTTAATACTGAAGTAAAACTTTATGAAATGCTCTTCAATGTATGACAGAGCAAATGGTGTCAGAAGCAAAGTACATATCACGGGGCTTTGACCTAACGATTTAAAAACTCGACAGTGGGAGTGGAGTTGACTTTTTAAAAGGAAGCCAAAATTAGTTTTTAAATTCATATGACACGTATAAAATGAACTTATTGTTTTGGTAGCAAAAATGCCGAGCATAGCCTTCATTTGCCCGTCACCTTTCTGCTGAAATATGACAGACATGTAAGTGCCTCCACTCGGACTTGAGCCAGTGTCGCCGGGCAACGCATCCACTGAGCTACTGGAGAGGGAAAATTAATAAAAGTCGACAAGTACGTGTTTAATAAAATATTTCACAACAAAGACATAACTCCAGAAAATGAAAATCACAATTAATTAGCATGAAACAGCATAATGCGAAATTCGAAGAAGTCGCATTACCTTGTTTTGCTGCAGTGGTGTTGCTGACACTTGATATGCTACCTATTTTACATAATTTAGAATTGAAAGTCCATGATATGTTTTAATTTACCGATAAACATTGGGGCATTCATTTAAAGAATTAATGACTTAGTATCGAGATAAGTTCATTAATACTTGCCCGATCTTAGATATTTTTACCAAAATGTCGACATTATGTTGATATTCAAGACCATATACATTGTATTTAAATGAAATATTATCCTGATAAAAGACAACTTATCTCAGTGTCGCATTTAAAAAAAGATTACAGCTCAAATTAGGTTTATCTTTTCTGATTGAAATGTCAACGTTTACATTTTTGGGAAAATCCTATAAATTGATGTAATGGTTAATACAGAATACAGAATCGTTACATTGTTTATTTTTGTACTTTAACACGACTCATTCTAGTTCCTTCAATTGATGCAGAGAAGCTTCGATTCCAGTTCTCTCGGCACCATGTTTCTTTGATCCTGCTATTTCTATAAAAGAATAGATGAAAACTATTATTAGGCAACTTGAAGTAAGCATAATAAAAATATACAAAACAAAAAAGTTACATGCTCTAATATACAACTTTAAAATGATCCGTGGTTTGTATCACAACAGTGTTGTTCCGTGGAATGTACCATTTCAATAAATTGTCATTTTTTGCAGAATAACGCATTTAAATACCAATTAAGTATGAAAGAGTAACTGGTTTTCAACAAAAACCCTTTTCCGAATACAATAAAGTACTGGCACCTGAGCATGGTCTAATATATTCACATTAAACACGGTTTTTGTGTTATTTATCTAGGAATATTGGCAAAATATGTCCCTAGTTTGCCTTAAAACCTCGAAGGTATCTCAAAAACCAGAGATAGTACATGTATGATCCATGTACCATTAGAAAGAGCGTTAAATTTCGCATAGCATGCACTATATTACACTATATTATATTCTAGGAGTACTTACCAAGAATCGGAAAACTATCCAAATATCCAGATTTTCGCGATCTATTTCATAGTGCTGAGTACCAATTTAGTCATGTGATTCCCCACACTGTAATTGTATTGTATCATATGTACATTCAAAATATACCTACGACGTCATACCGCCGCACAAGACAATTTCGATTTTTTTCATAATCTGAATAATTTCGTTTATAATTCTCAAAAACAGACGATAATTTCGTGACTTGATGCAACAAATGCTTTTTGTCTGCTGCTAAGATATCATTGGCGTCACTCTATTTTGAATCTCGCAATATACTTCTTACACACGGATTACTTAGCGAAACCATGGCATATATGGGAAAAAATGACGCTTTGTGTAGTAATGCGCTTTTCCTAAAAGTAAGGAATGTCACCTACTGAAACTTAGCGTTATAGTCGGCGTCAACATTGTCTCGTGTACCTGTAGTATAAGCTTTTAAGGGGCATGTGTAACCAAATCAGTGTCAACAGAAAGTCCTAAGATCGGGCTGTAGAAGATCCGAAAATAAATACCAGATTATATTTTATAATGCCACCAATTCAAGTCGACGTCAAAACAGTGATTATAATGTGATGATTTAAATTTTAGATGTCGACCATCTAGAGAACACTTAAACTAAGTTGAACAAGCAGAGAGTAAATGTCGGGTGGGTTGCACAATTTTTAAAGGTCTTGGAAATGACTGCATGATTTAGGAGTCTTCAGATATCACCAGGGATTGACTTTTGCAAAATGGATAGGTGTCAGCAAATAAGCTCATTATGACGTCGTTGACATCGGGGTTGAGGTGATGTTCGTTAGTATGTCTCATGTAAATGTTCATATCTCAAGAATTGTTCTGTGCTTTTTTATGGATTTTTTTATCATATTTAGATTTGACTGAATTTACGGTGTGAAACATTTCGTGGTTTTATTGACATTATGCACGACTTTATAGTATCAGTGACATTACTTTTAGATATACCCACGTACATGTGTCGGTCTGTGAGATAAAGGACTGTATTCATCACCATTACCTGTATCAGCGTACGAGGGGTGTTTTAAAAGTTCTGCTCATTCCCCTGTAAATTGGTACATATTCACTAAATGTGTATAAAAGTGCATATGTTCTGAAAGACACAGCTTTCTTAAATTCGAAACAAGTATTGGTATTATCATTATAGAATTTAATTGTCAACTTTATGAGTTTATGTATGTAGGTTTATAGCCTAGTATTGAATTGTCGACAAAATGGATCATATTTGCGCTTGGTAGTGGTAACATAAATATTAACCATTTCTTAAATTTTAACCAGATTTAATTGCATTGCAATTGACACATACCATGTAATATATACATGCTGGATGAATATTCATGTTATAACGGTAAACATGTCTTACGATGTACATGAGATAGACCGAGCCTAAAATTCTCCTGAAAACCGGAAATACGGCAATAACGGGCTATTACATTGTTCTGCTGGACGTATTATATAAGAATGCAACATATTTGCCCATTTTGTACATTAGTAAATAAAATGAACAAGGTATCCATTTTTGGCAGTATACATTACCGGATGCATACTTTTGAGAGCTACTTGACGTATTTAATAGGAGAAATGCTATACAATTGAAGGGCAGAGTTTAGAGTTTAATGTAATTAAATATTTTGTATACATAAGATTTGATTCATTTGAAAATTCAAGTTAAATTAGTATCTTAGTTGACATCTACATCTTTTATATATATGCAAGATACGTACTTATATACGGTGGAGGGGCATACGCATCCTCGGAGTCATCGGAGTCAATGGTGTCATCTGAAAAGTGAAATATCTCGTTTGTATTTTCATTAAATTTAGAAATAGTGGTGTTATTGACTGATACAAGGGATATCGAACCGGAATCATTGTGCAGTTTTTGTTCAATATCGGACTTAAATTATGCTTGGATAAACACCAATATGCAAGTATACTTTTGACGTTAATAATTTATTTCTGTTTTGTTACTATAGCAACACGCAAACACATGAGTTGACCAGAAATCAACAAAGTAGTTTAGGATGCGTAGTCGTTTAAATGACGTTTGCAAAGACAAACTCCTCACACAAATAAAATATAGACCACGTGGTTGGTCACAAGTTTACTCTTCTTAAAAACCACAGACCAGTCTATTCACACAAACTACGAAACATTTACATTGGGCTCATTTGTTACTGTGACATAAGAGTGTATAATTGACTTAACATGTCAACCCAAATATAACAAGTGCAAGTGGCTGGCTTAGAATGAGAAGAAATATATATACGAGGCGCTTCTAGTGATCCTATTTTCATAAAACGCTGAACTTGTTATGATGACCAAACTGAAGTTGAAACAGCTTATTTTACCATATGTAAAGCATAGTTTTTGGAAGTGTTTTTTTCTTGTTTTCTATCAATATCGATCTCATTCTAAGCCAGCGAAGTGCATGCTTATGCAATACATACCTGTATTATATCCTTCTGCCATATTCTACAGAAATAGAAAAGAATAATTAATGCACAATAACAGTTCACATAGCTAGTGTAAGGGGTGAACCTAAACAAGGAGAGATTGGTAGTTTATGTAGGAATCCGCATGGAGATTAAGATCAATGACTAACATTAGCATATTTGTTTGCTTAACAGCCACATTGTCGGCTTAGTAAGTTCAAATTTTTATTTTATATATGCTGCATATGACATAACCACATAGCCATACGTAATAGTAACCTTTTGGGTTGTTATCAGTTAGTTTATCAATAAAAGACTGGAAGTAGAGACATTGTCGGTGCATTTTTGTTTCCATGTGTACGTTCGTGTCCTTTCTATTATATGTTGCTTCTGTCCCTAGTTTTGTTAAAATTAGTTTTAATACAGTGGTATTGGAGTTAAATTATAGCTCCAAAACCGTTTATAATGGATTTTGTCCGTCTTATAATTTCAACTGGAATTGTTAATGTTTCAATATTCGTCATATAAACGGAATAAAAAAACCTAAGCCAATTCATAAATCCCTCAACAAGCCACACAAACTACATGCATAAGCATACACAAGTATTTACACGAATATAGAAGTGCACCGATAATTGATGAAAGAATTCCAGTCCCGGATCAAAATTACAAAATATTTTCCATGAGAAAAACACAAATGATATGCCTACACAATGACCTTAGTTTATTAGTTTCTCCACAGGCAAACTGGGTAAGCTACAACAGTAACGGGGTGTTAACATAACATAATGTCAAGCTGTATGTAGTTCTGAAGGACTGAAACGTATATATTTATATCGCATTGAAAAGACCTTGTTCGGTTGCTGTTTGTTTAAATCACCATTTGTTAGCAAACATTTATGGTTGTATTATACTTAGAGGTGTCTGGTCACTATACATGTATATTACCGTCTTGGCGTGGGCTGTATGGTCTTCAGAGTTATGTTTTAATAAGGTATGCTGAAATCAGACAGGGAGGGTAGCACTCAACCCAACCAGCCCAGAACAGAAATCAAAAACACCACAACACAACTACACTGAGAAATGACCACACATAAACCAAAGAAACAATTAAAAGTCCAAGTCTCCGCAGAGAAAATGCAGGATAACCCAATTTCACATAGAAATGATAGAATTGCGGTTATCTCATGAGACCGAATGAAACACAGCCATGACCCGACCAAGTTCCCCGAAGCACCGCTGCTCGGCGACCAAACCTCACAAACTCATGTCAAAATGGCGACCAAGTGAAACTCGTATGTAATGAACATATATGCAAGATCAATCCTCTATAAAACAAGCGTATCAGTTACATAAACGTCGTATGTGTATTGACTTACGTAGTAGTAAATGCCTAAACACTATACAAATTCGTATACGATGTAGATTGCATCTGAAGCGTTTTATTTTCATGTTATCCTATAGTGTATGCTGTAGATTATATCTCAAGCGTTTTAACTTCATGTTATCCTATAGTGTTTAATGTAGATTGTATCTCAAGAGTTTTAACTTCATGTTATCCTATAGTGTATAATGTAGATTGTATTTCAAGTGTTTTAACTTCATGTTATATAAACTTTACACACATCTTGGCTCGCCCAATACAATGATATAGATAAAACACGTTTTTTTAGCCGTGACTTATTTATGCGGGAGTGTTAATTTGCCATCAAAGGGTAGGTATAGGGTATGCATATGACTTAAACAATATATGGGATCAATGACAGTAACAAATACATGGCCCGAAGGATAAGGCATTACCTCCAGAAACTTGCAATTGGACGTTCGAGAAATATATGCTATATAAAATGAAAAATGCTTTGAAAAAATAGATAAAAGCAATAAATAAATGTAATGGTAGTCAAAGATTGTTTGATCAAAAGTAATATGACATATACCAATATTCGATCTCGCTTAAGCCTACTGCACCAGCAAAACTGCTATACTAACAACTTATTTTCTGTTAAAGGTAAAGAGTGGTGAACAGCATGCGTTCACTGTATATTGCGCTCACACTCAAAACTGATTTCAAATATTAAAATACGACTTTCCCTTGTGCCTATTGCATCTATAAAAATATCGGATAAATCATTAAAATAAATTAATAAAATAATAATGTAATAAACATTTTTAATCTTTTCAATCATAATAATTCATCAATTCCAAAAATGAAGTTTTGGTATTCGAAATAACGACCTTCAGATTGGAGTTCCGGCACGTTATAACTGCGCTAAACTGTCAATTTATAAATTACACAAATTAGTAAGTATCATTTCTTCAAATTATGACTATTGAAGTCAATAAATCGCGGGTTACCCGCCAATATAGACTCGTCTGAAAGGTCATGGCTCAGGGTTCAAAAGTGTACTATATAGGGATATATAACTCTAACGCGGTATTGGGACCTGTGCCAAATAAAGTAAACAGGTCAATCAGGTACCGCGTTAGAGTTATACCTGGCTGTGACGACATGCTGTGTTTACAATCAAATGTTTACTTTATATATCGTCTAATATTGATTATCAGTATATTTCTTTACCAATAATATGAATAAAATCGTGACCCAGAGGATAACGGTGCAGTATTAGTAATTATAACCTGCCCTGAACCCGGTCAACAGAACATTTTAAGCTTATTTTAAGTTTATTGTTTGCAATCGAATACGAAGTGTTTACACAATGCTGCTTGAGTAAAAAACACATTTGCCATTTCACTCACCTTCAAATAGCTTAAATTAATAACCAAAAACAAGTTTTATATTATAGAAGTATTTAAGGAATTGAACTAACAGCCATCCTAAAGGTGTTTTCAATTACACAAATTCCACGGGTTTAAATGTAATGATAATAAGGCAAACGTTTTATTTTAAAATGTTATAGTTTAATGGCTATGAGCAGCTTTGAACTTAGACCGCATGAATAAGAGTCAACAAATACATCCTCAGAACCATGTATTGCTTGAAATATAATTATTAATTGGTAAGGACATACTTCTACATAGTATGATCCTCAATCTTTTCGGGGATATACCCTGCTTCTTTATAGGTTGACATCACTGTCAAAAATTGTTGGTCGGATAGTACATGTATTCAATAATAAACAATGTCTATCAATACCAAACAGGTTTTGTGACATCCGGGTTCCGGACCTTAACTCGAGTTTCCAGAACTCATCAAAGGTTCCCTGTTTAACTTTTTAAATTGAACACACAATACGGTGATCTCAATAAATACATGTTCAGTACATTTTACAATACAACGCATGTTTAGCACATTCGACAACCAATTGTGATATTTTAACGTTAAAATAATTAATTAGGCGATAACAACCGAGGTAATACAAATGATGGTCATAAACATTGGGGAATGAATATTAAGTTTGCGTTCATTGGTTGAAAATAAAACGGGGGGAATTTGAAGGCGGGGCTTAAATTATTTTGCAAACCAGTTTGAATTTTGTCACTGTCGGTGAAACACTACTTGTTGTTATTGAGTGTATGAAGAAAATATAGTTATAAGGCGATTGATTGATCAGGGCCTACTAGAAATTGAGAGCTGAACCTACCGATACATTACTGGAAACAAAGACGTTCAAAGACAGTTAGAGGGCTAGGACCCAGGGCCCACCTCAATAGAACACTGCCCGAAGTGAAGTATCATTAAACTTTTTATGATATGTGATCGATTGAACTATCTTATATTCATAAATTTATGTGAGTCGTGCTAAATATGAGTGACGATAATAAACGACAAAGAAAAAAGTTAAACTACAAGAAAATGAACGAAGCCGGTCGAGAAGGGGCGGAGTTACCAAGAGACGAAGAGGGTGGAGCCTGTGCGCTATCGCCGCTCAAGAAGGAGAGGGAAAATAGCGATTCCGAGGACGAAGAAATGAAAGCTATGCAGAGAGAATTGGAGAACTTAGAAAAAGAAGAACATTCGTTAAGAAGAAGACGAGAGAAAGAAGACCTCGCTCGCCGCCTGGAAGAGAAGCGAAAGACTGTTCACAAGTTAAAGGGTACGAACTTTTTTAAACATTCGCCTAGACGTAGTAAACATGAAAAAGTGTACCAGAAGTCGGATAACAATAGTGAACCGGATAAAATAACTTTAAGTGCATTAAGAGACATGACTGAACTGCAAAGCAAAGTTAAAAAACAATTAGGAAAAATGGGTCTAGAAAGCTATAGTGAGAGTGAGAGTGATGAGTCAGAATTATCATCAAGTAGCGACGGGGGGAGTAGAGTTAAAATAAAAAGGAAAACAAAGAAATCCACAAAATCTGGTATTCAAGCTAAATCTTCTGATAGAGTTAAAAACCCACAAAGATATCCGCATGCACAGCTTAGATACGAATTTGTCCAAAAACACATGCAGTTTGAAGACTTAACATTTAGCTTGTTTGTAGCAGGTGAATTAGAAATAATCACAGACACAGAAACAAAATCAAGGGAAAGCAAAGGCAGGGCTAACCTTCTAAAAAGAATCATGTATTTAAACTCAACATTTAGTTTTCAAAGCCTAAAATCTTATTACGCGTATAGGTGTGAATGCGCCAAGTGTAGGCTGCAACATTTTGTGCTCTGTCATTTTTGGATTAAATCAACAGAAATACTGCAGTGATTGCTGTGGATTTTGCTGTGAATGTTTATGGAAGTATTCTTTTTGTATATATGTAATTTTTGTGTTGTAATTGTTTGTAGATTTTGTGAAATTTTGAGTTTTGTGTAAATATTTTACAATTTTGTACAATATTTAACTGAAAATATAAAGGTGTATTTGCCTCAGGCAAAAATGACCCAATGTATACCAGGGATTATACAATACAATAGGTATAGCCTGTATGAGATTGGGAAATTATCACCTACAAAACCTGATACCCATACATTGGCAACATTTAAACAGTTAGGAATACTTAAGTTTAGGGGTACTAGAGGGGGTCAGAATAAACGAACATGGGACTTGAATGATGGTGTAAATTTAAAAAACATTCAGACACTTCCCCAAGAAATACCTACTATAGTACCTATTTGTACTTATGTATCTCCTAACACCAATCCTGAAAATCCCAGAACTAATCATGAAAACGAAAATAGTTCCCACCATCATGATTTAACTAAGATCAAATGCGATTCAATTACTGTTTGCAAAGGCCAAACTTATATAAAGGTGTGTTGTATAAATCCAAGGTCAGTCAAAAACAAGAGTCTTGCCCTTAAAGATTACATATCATCTAATGATTATGATTTTGTTGCTGTAACTGAAACATGGCTGGGGGGACCCTCCGATAAGTCTTGCATTGCTGAGCTTGTTCCTAGTGGTTACAAAATAAAACATGTTCCTCGCTGTGGACGTGGTGGGGGAGTTGCAGTTGTGTACAAAACTTCTTTAGATATTCAAATACTAACTTCTACTAATGATAAGGGTTTTACTACCTTTGAACACATGGAATGCACTGTATCCATTAAGAACTATTCTCTGCGTCTAGCTGTTGCGTATAGACCACCACCAACTAGTAAAAATGGCCTTAAAACTAGTACTGTCCTGGAAAATGAATGGCCATCCTTTCTGGCCAAACTTGTAACATCAGAAAGTAACATCATAGTTTTTGGGGATTTGAACATCCACCTTGACAACCTAATGAATTTAGACACTGTAAAGTTCACAAGTATTCTTGAATCTTGTGGCATGCGACAGCACGTTACTGGGGCAACCCACGTGGCTGGCCACACATTGGGTGGTAATCACAAGAGACACTGACACTTCTGTGTCACATGTAGAAATATCTGATCCTGGTCTACCCGACAACAGTGGAAAAACCTCTCGTGATCATTTTGCAGTAGTTTTTAAAGCTTGCGCTGCTAAACCTGCACCTATAAGAAAAACAGTGAATCTAAGAAAGTTAAAATCTATTGACATTAATGAATTCAAAAAAGACATCGAATCCTCAGATATTTTGGAAAGTGGACTGCATATATCAGACGTTGATGAACTAGTTGAGGTATATACCCATGGGCTTTCATCACTAATTGACAAACATGCGCCCCTTAAATCCAAAACCATAGTATTAAGACCCTCATGTCCGTGGTACACTGAAGATCTACATGACGCTAAACATCTGAGACGAAAATTTGAGCGAAAATGGCGAAAATCTAAATTGACAATAGATCATGAAATATATAGGAATCAATGTTCGGTAGTCAACAAAATGTTGAAACAATCCAAAGTATTCTATTACACAGATAAGGTAGAAGCCTGTGGTCGTGATCAGAAAGGGTTATTCAAGATAACTAAACATCTGATGGGTGAAGAAAAAGAAGTTGTGTTACCAACTGGTAAACCTGCTAAAATGCTTGCACAGGACTTCAGTGACTTCTTCATTAACAAAATTGAAGCAATACGTACTGAAATAGCCACCAGTATTCAGTCAAACCAACAAAACGACAGTGTTGAATTTGAAACTCCTTTCGAAGAAGAGCAACTGTCCGAATTTTCTCCAACATCAGAGGATGAAATCCGAAAACTGATAAATAAATCACCTAGTAAATCATGTGAACTTGATCCTATACCAACATGGCTGTTGAAGGATTGCTTGAATGAACTACTACCACTATTAACAAGAATATTCAATGCATCGCTCAAAAGTGCTTATGTACCCTATGCTTTTAAAAGCTCCAGAATAAGACCACTGATAAAGAAGCCAGGCCTTGATCAAAATGTACTGAAAAATTATAGACCTGTGTCAAACTTACCCTTCATTTCCAAAGTTCTTGAGAAGGTAGTCGATGCTCAACTGGAAGAGCATTTAGCACTACATGGTCTCCACGAAGAACGTCAGTCAGCATACAGAAAATTTCACTCTACTGAAACGGCTCTTCTTCGTGTGCAAAATGACATCCTTCGCTCTCTAGATCAGAATAAAGCTACGGTCCTTGTAATGCTAGATTTGTCTGCAGCATTTGACACCATTGATCACAACACTCTACTAGGCAGACTTAAAAATCATTTCGGTATAACAGGCAAGCCATTAGAGTGGATAAAATCCTATTTGTGTGACCGCTACCAGACTGTCTGTATAGATGGAGAGCTTTCAAAACCTGTACTTATGAACTACAGCGTACCACAGGGATCTGTGCTTGGTCCAAAGAACTACATCATGTACACAAAACCAGTCGGTGCAATCTGTAGAAAACATCAATTGCAACATCATTTCTATGCTGATGACTCACAATTATATATGGCGTTCAAACCAAAAGATTGTGTCTCGCGGGATGAAACTCTGCAAAGAATTGAAGCTTGTCTGAAGGATATCTTGCACTGGATGAAAGATAATTTGCTGAAACTAAATGCTGACAAAACAGAGGTAATCCTGTTTGTACCAAAACGGAATGCCAGCACAGCCGAGAATCTCACAGTGACAGTTGGCGACGCTGTAATCAAACCATCATCGATGGTGAGAAACCTTGGTGCAATGTTGGATTCACATTTGGACATGGATAAGCATGTAAACTCTGTTTCAAGGTCGTGTTTTATGCAGATCCGACAAATATGTCAAATCAGACAATATTTGACTGTTGATGCAACAAAATCCCTGATTAATTCTTTAGTAACATCGAGACTAGATTACTGCAATTCATTATTATGTGGCACCCCGAAAATCATTCTGAATAAACTACAAATTATTCAAAATACAGCTGCCCGCCTCATCACACGGACACCGCGTTACAATCACATCACTCCTGTACTAAAGGATCTTCACTGGCTGCCTGTACAGTACAGAGTAGAGTACAAGGTTTTGACTCATGTTTTCAAAGCACTACATGGAAAATCGCCTGGCTACATCAGAAGTATGTTGGAAGTATATACTCCACAAAGACAGCTAAGGTCTCAAAATGATTTTGTTCTTCTAGTTGTGCCAAGAACGAGGACTGTGACCTACGGTGACAGATGTTTCACAGCTGCTGCACCGAAACTCTGGAATGCACTGCCAACAGCACTCAGAGACAGTAAAACACTCCCGTCCTTCAAGAAAGCCCTAAAAACGCATTATTTTACTATAGCTTATTCATGCTGAAGTTCCTGGTTAAGTAGACGCCCGTCTACTGGGTTAAGTAGAGCCCCGTTTCTACGTGTGGTAAGGTCTAGAAGAAAGTATGTTATTTCTTCGACCTTTATGGTAAGGTCTAGAAGAAAGTATGTTATTTCTTCGACCTTTATGGTAAGGTCTTGAAGAAAGTATGTTATTTCTTCGACCTTTGTAACTCATATGATGATAGTAACTTTATGTCATCTGTGAGTCATCCCCCTTTTAAAGGAAGTATCACTATTCCTTTAAGGGTTAAGGACATGTGGTAATGGTACTTGACGTTATCCTTGTCCTAGTTGAGGTTTACATTCAGTTAATACCCCTACAGATAATCAAATCGTTGTACACCACTATCTTATTGTAGCAAAGTATTTCTATATACCATGTCTCCTAAGTTTTATGTTGCATTTCGTTTCGGCAATATGATACTGATGGGAGACTAAATAGCGTTGATAAAAATGTTTTTGTATATTTTATGTACATTGTATATTGTTTTAAACATGTATTAGTCGGGACTGTACAGCACTTTTGAACGTGTGTATACATGAAAAAAGGGCTATATAAATATGGTATAATAATAAAAAAAAAAAATAATAATAATAATTACGCAGCAGTATTAAGGGAAATAGAAACGGGGGAAAAATCATGGGGTGACAACTTTCATTATTTAGAAACAGGGATATTAACAAGGTACACAGGTCAAAAACAAAGTTACAACCAATCGAACAGAGGGGAAAACAAGGTAGAAGCAAACGATTCAAATGACAAATCACTGTGGTTTTGCTCATTTTACCAGAGAAACAAATGCTCACACACAACAGATCACATGGCAGTATTCAAAGGGAAAATGAGATTGGCAAAGCACGTATGTGCATCATGCTGGTTAAAGGACAAAAATAAAGTCGAACACCCAGAAAGTTCACCGGAATGCCCATACACAAAAAGTACATGACAAGCATATAAGGAAATCATACTAGTCAATGAAGGCAAAACTGAAGACATTTTTTTACCAAAATTTTGTTATACAGAGTACTCACATCAAGGAGAAAATAAGAACAAAAATACAGAGTCTAATGAAAACATAATAGATAATTGCATTCAAACAAAGGTGAATTTAATTGAGATACATGAACAAGTCAAAGCGTCAGGAAAATACAATTTTGAAAAATGCAAAATTGAGATAACAAATAAGATTAATGTAGAATATCTAAAAGCAGTATTGAATAACTTTCAATATAAAGATATGCAGGTCTGTGACCTATTAGAATTTGGATTCCCAATTGGGCACAGTGGGGATATCAGTGGACACACAAAAGTAAAGCAACTTTGGCAGTATAAGAACTACAAAGGGGCAATGGAATATACAGAAAGTATTAACGAGTACTTAAAAACAGAAATGCAGCACGAAGCAATACTAGGTCCATTTAAAAAGAACCCATTTTCAACAGACATATACTTATCTCCATTAAATACGATTCCTAAGAAAACAATCCAAGATAGAAGAATAATCTTAGATTTAAGCAGCTCTGCAGGGGGGGGGGCAATTAATGATAACATTGATAAAGAACATTATTTAGGTGATAAGGTCAACTTAATATACCCAAAAATTGATGATTTTGTAAAATTGATATTAGCACAGGGACAAGGTTGTTTAATGTTTAAGAAAGATTTAAGTAGAGCCTTTAGACAAATACCAATATGTCCTTCAAATTACAATCTAGTAGCTTTCGTGTGGGAAAAACAAATTTATTGCGATGCAGTTTTGAGTATGGGGTTAAGAAGCGCAGCATATATATGCCAAAGAGTGACAAATGCAATAGCATACATATTGCTAAATATGGGTGTAGCAATCTTTAATTACCTAGATGATTTAGCAGGGGCAGAAAAAAAAAGAAAACGCAAAATTTGCATATTTAACATTAGGGGCAGTATTAGAGAAAAGTGGAATACAAGAGGCCAAAAAGAAGAGTTGTCCTCCATGTCATAGTATGTCCTTTCTAGGAATTTTGTTAAATTCATTAGACATGACAATGGGAATAACAGAAGAACGACAATCAGAAATTAAAACGTTGTTACAAAGTTGGTTAGGTAGGGAACAAGCAACATTAAAAGAGGTACAGTCATTGTTAGGGAAATTAAACTTCATAGGAGCGTGTATAAAACCAAGTAGAATTTTTATTAATAGAATTCTTAATTGGATAAAAGGCTTATATACAAACACAACACACAGTAATCAACAGTTCAGTATTCCTGAAGAGGTTAAAAAAGATATAAGGTGGTGGTCAGAAGTATTAAGAGGATACAGTGGGATTTCATTAATGTCACTAGGTGAATGGTCTGAAGGGGATGAAATATTCTCGTCAGACAGTTGTTTAGAAGGGTGTGGAGGTTATTGGAAGGGAAGGTACTTTCATACAAAATTCCCGCATTTCATTTTAAAACAAAAACTACATATAGGGGCGTTAGAAATGTTGTCAGTGGTACTGTGTTTACGGATATGGGGTACAAGGTTTAGACATAAGAAGATAGTTATTTTATGCGATAACATGTCAGTATGTATAGCGCTTAACTCTGGAAAGGCAAAGTGTGCAGTATTACAGAGAGCGTTAAGAGAAATTGGTTTTTAGCAGCAATGAATGAATTTGAAATCAAAGCACAACATTTAAGTTCTGAAGAAAATAGATTAGCAGACCATCTATCTAGATGGCACTTAAGTACAGAACACAAGCTAAAATTCGAATATTTAACAAAAGGGGTTAAGATGCAAGAATTTAGGGTACGGGATGTAGACTTTGAATTCAGAAATGACTGGTAATTATAACAGTAATGAATGAATGTAATCATGTTTTAAAATATTTGTTTCAGAAGCACAACTCAAGGAATTGAGGACAGATCTTAAGCAAAGTAATAGAGTGGCTTATGCTGAAGGGTCACGAAAGACCTTAAGGACACAATGGGAATCATTTATGCTATTTTGCACATACTTTGGGTTTAAAGGGGTACCAGTTTCAACTGAGACATTACAATTATATGCCCAATTCTTAAATAGAAGTTTCAAGTCTGTTGACTCAGTAAGGAACCACATGAGTGGAGTAAAAACGATGCATTATTTAATGGGATACAAATTGGACGATATAAGTTTGTTCTTATTAAATTTATCACTTAAAGGTATGGCTAAGCAAAAAATGCATTGTATTAAAAGAGCAGAACCAATTACGCCACTGATACTACATCAGATATTCAAAAGGTTGTCTGTTACGTCGCCAAATGATATGGCGTATTGGTGTTTATTCATATTTGCATTTTTTTTGCTAGCAAGGAAGTCGAATTTAGTACCAATTATATAACCCGGTGGCTCCTCGTCTACATATCGGCCGGGGTATTGGACAATTTAGAAACGTTTTTCTAGAGGAAGGTCACTTGATGGAACTAATAGGAATGTACAAGGTGCGTGTACGGATCCTGTTATCACAGAACCTTTCTGTCTCTTACTTTAACGTCGTTACACCCGAGTAAACGATAATAAAACACGTACCTGTTTGTTATAGTATATCCCTTTTTATAAACCTTGTCTTCAAGAAAACGCGATATTATAACGAGTGAATAATATATAGCAAATCGATTTAATAAACATGTCCTCCAAGTATTAAGACAACAGAGGCATTCACATGTTATCAGTTGATTTCGACTGTTTTATAGTGTGCTTTATCAGTGTGGAGATTCGCGTAATCACATGCATAAATCTTTCACTTAAAATAATTGCGATTTCGTCCGTTAACGGTCAGGTTTTTTCTTGATTTCAAACGATCGTGCATTCAATATGGTTATAGCATACATGTATAGCCTATAAAATACCCCGTATACGCACGAACAGCCGACAAGTACCGATGTCGCTTCACCTTTAGCTGTTTTTAATTGATATACGACCAAATGCATTTTCGATGCAGTTTTTTAACCGATAATAATTATTTGTTCGAGCATCAAATAACAATAGCTATAGGTGTTTATGACTCAATGAAAACGATTAAATGTAATGTTTTAATTGCAGGTATCATGCTACTTTTAAATTTTAGTGGAGCATAAAGCAATAAACGGGACGCTGCTCGTACATATGGTGTGTTTGTAAATTCTTTACAGTTACCAAAACACATAAATCTACCATATTGTTAAAAACGCACGTACCTGCTCTTGGAAATTCCTTATTGTGGTAAATCCCTTTTTCCTTCAAATACAAAGTGCTATCAAGACGAGTCAATAATATGTATCACATACGACCTTCTCAGTCTAAGCCAGCGATATATTGATACGATTAAATAAACATGTCCCAAAGATTATGGCAATATGCAGAGGAACAAACATGTTATCAGTTGTTTATGACTGTGTCAATAGTGTGTTTTATGATACAATGACTGTTATGTAATTTATATATGTACTTATGCTGTTACACAAAGTTTGTAGAGCGCTTCGAATATGTTGAACAAATAATATAATTTATGGTTATTGCTACTTTTTGGCTTTTTTTCGGTACAATGAATATTAAACCTGTTTTATTGATGAAGACCACAATTAGAATTAGGCATATCATTTTGAGAATTTCTGGCCGTTTTGCTCGGTTAGTTTTTAAGATATTCTTAGATTTTGGGGACAACCCGTAAAAACTGAAAAAATGTATTTCATCGAAAAGTTTTGCTCTCAGTAGCACAACATTTGACATACATACAATTTCGCATGTAAGTAACTGGGCAAGTTATTTGTATTTTTAAATAGTATTTCAAAATATGTAAAAGTTTGTTTTTGAACAAAAATAAGTTTAATGTGAAAAATCGTTGAACATCATAGTTACATTTTCGTATATGCAACAGGTACAGTAACATTTAATAGAAGTTTCATGCCAAATTTCATGTCAATGGCTCGGCTAGAGTTTTTTAAGATTTAACTTTTAAGTGATTTATGGTATGCTTAATCAATGGGGGAAACGTATTGGGGCGGTAGTGGATACACCGACTATTTCAATGGCCGATTTACGTCGATTCGGTAAGCAAATCGTGACTTTTCGTTGCTTAGTAAGGCGTTTGAAATAAAAACAAGCAGACCAAAGTACCCGGTCAGGTTTCTAGTTTGCGACCCATGGTTGTTTTCCCTCCAAGCACCTATAATTAAGCAGAACACTCGCGCAAAGTGCAGTTTTGGTTACAGATACTCTGATTTGTGAATATTTTTATTTGTAATATTTCCTATTTCTCCCGATTTTCATGGTTTATGGATTGTTTATGGGCTAGTTTCATTATTTATATGGTTATAAGTATGCATGTGCAAAAAAAAAATGCGATGCCATAATATATTGAGGCAAAACACACGAAAGATCCGCTATGATTCCCCTGATTTGTGCCGTTTGGGGCAAACACCCCTGACACGTAAGAAATGTGGTATAATAAAAACAACATGCGACTTGATCATTTACTGAATATTACGTGCAAATCATAAAAAAACGTACATTGTGATTACTAGAAAAGTTTATATGTTAAAACAGGAAAATGTTTTCAAGTTATACACATATATCTACTTGCCATACACATTAAGTCTGCCACTGTTAAATTTTAAATTATATATTCACAATGTTTATGGTTATTCTAAGAGTGTTTTGTATTTGCAGAACAGCCCATAGACTGACAACGTGATGTTGTTGATGCTGCCTACTAAGACCTGACAATGAACACATACCTACAAAAAAGGATTCAATGATAGGACCAAGCATTTCAACGATTAAACAGTTGACAATGACATGGATGATGGAGTTCGATAGAAAGTGTGAAATTCTATACTAAAATAAGAAATATCAAATAAAAACCCTTAAAAATCCACTTTGTTTTGATAAGAACATGTACATGCTTGTGTGTGATAACAGTTCACGGTGTCTATCCGTATTGGCACCCTCTCTGTGCAAAACAATAGTTTTTGACGACACAAATCGACAGGAGAGGTACGAAAACCAACGATTTTGCCAAAAATACAGAAAGACCTTGAACCAATGTTGCAACGTTTGTATGTTTGATATGCATTGTATAAATCATGGTTTAAATGTAAGTGGAGTTTTATATAAACAACATATATCTTTGATTGTGACAGTAAAAATGTCTGCCTGATGAAAGTACTACCACACTCTAAAGCTATTAGTTATTTATTTTATAACCTTGAACTGGTTACGTCGACATTCAATTTTGGTGGATATGTTTATGCACGAATCATTAAGATTACTTACTTTCAATTTCAAGCTGTAAACTCGACAGGTGTCGATAAGCATTATTGTGTAGCCAAAAATACCGTAGATACACCTTATTCTTTGAATATTTTTCGGCATCCATTACTGGACTGGGTCTAGAGATTAAAAACATGGTTACGTAGGTAGAACACGCCGCCATGTTTGTTTTTGCATAAATACACCACGTGACCAAAGCGTACTGTCAAAAAAGCTGTAAAACATGTTCAATCACGTGGTGTGCTATAAAATGTAATCCACTTTCCTATAATAGTAAAAATACTTCCTGTTTGTCTATGGGAAAATAACATTATGTATTGTCGATTCAAAGATGTCTGTCAAAACCGCTAGAATGTTTTATTTCTAAATAACTAAATGCAGTAAGTATAACCACTACGCTATAGGACCATTAGAGTTATAATCATATAAGTGTATTTATGATGGTAGAATTTAATCCTGAGAAACCTGTAATAATCTCACAGGTTGAATGTTTGTTTACGCGGTTGTGACAGAGAATTTTGAATCAACTATAAAAATCGAGGGGTAATAAAAATAAATCAATAAATGGTATGGTAATCGTACGACTGAGGCTCGATCAGAACATCGTTCACTCATACCGGACCAGTTGGTAAATGACCTTTAATTTTCACGGTCTGGGGCACGGACTAAATAATGCGACATAGACATACGTATAAATTCTTACCGTGCATGTTTCAGCCAACGAAAAGAAAATGTGTGTTCCAGAACATCGGGAAGAACACAATCCTGAGTGGGAGAATACAATCAGGAATTCTTTGGGGTGTTTGTGGACGACATGTCTTGCCTGTTCGATGTGTTGTTATCTTTCAACGCTTGCTACAACTTTTGCTATCATAACATGCAACATACATTTCTAGGCATTATTTCCTGAAATCAATAAAGTATCAAAAATAGCAAAATATATAATAGGAAAACGGCGTTCCATATGTGATATAAGTCTAGTAGGCGTCACACACACATGCGTCCTTCAGCGAGAATAAAATACAGTGTTTATACCTCCCACCAATTCCAACTTCCGAAGTTTCTAAAATAACCGTCGTTTGATTTCAACCACAACGAAAACTTCTTGAATTTGTTATCTTAACGTTGTCTTTGTTGATGTTGCTATATTTTCCCGCGCCTAATGGAATCACGTGATATTAAGAGTTTGTCCAAGTTGTTGAAATCGACGTAACGGTATATCTGTGCAAGAGGCATTGTCCATAAACGGTTCACTTATTTCGTATGTCGTTGGTAACTTCATCCGTATACCACAGCATTGTCGGCATGATAAAATAATTGTCAGGTATATACTCGCACAGTGTACCACGGTTTATAGTGCCATCTTCACATTCATTCTTTGAACCTAGTTTAAGAAGTTTGACCTACCAATTTGTCACGTGGTAAGACCATGTGGCTCGAGAATGGATGTTCATCGGTCCCATTGAAAGCGACGATATCCATCACAACTAAAGTATACGAGGATTACTTTTTTACAATGTGTATATTTCGTGTTTGATCAGAAGTGGTCTTTGTTCCAATCCAAGAGCAGCTGTACACAATCGGTGAGCTAATGTGGCAGTATACAATGTGTACGAGTGTATGCATCAATGCAATACTGGTTGTTAGTATATATGTGACGTAAAACGAAGATTTCTTTAAATAACATGGGACGAGTCTGTACAAACCACCCAAAACAAACAATTCATTTATCTCAAACTTAGATTGAGTGACACATGTGGACACCGGACATACGTAAACATCCCTACCTTATTGCATAAACAATACAGTATGCTTAAATGCAATGAAATTAAAACTTTTTCTTGGTTGGAATTACATAGAGGATATTTGTAGTTCACCGTGTATGATCACACCGTTCAACCCGATACATAGAAAACAGTTGGCACATAGAAGACAGTTGTCAGTGCTTATGTACGCAAAACTTGCGGAAGTAAGTATTGCTTGTTTTTATATTCCTTTTGCAGGGTCTGAACAAAACAAAGTGTGTACATTTATTCGCAGTTAAAAGAGGTATCAGTACACAAAATTCTGAGCAAAACCGTGAATTATTTAGGGAGAAATCATGAAAAATGTATGCTATTTTTAACAAAAAAACGCGTTATTTGAAACTTTGATCCCCAAAAAGGTATTTTTTGACAAATCCTTACCCTTTGACTTATACCATGACGAAATTACATCCATCCCCCGTCTATATGCAGATTTACACACTTTTATTCGTCCTTTTCGCCGAGATATAAGAGTTTAAACATGACATGGTGTCTTACTTTTGAGAACAATGGAGACAGTTGATGATTAAAAAAGATCACATAGAAATCAGTCGCAAGGGTATAGATGATAACAATGAAGACAGTCTGAACGCAACGTTTTTGGAGCGCAATAACATTGAAATAATTACGGTATACTTAAGTGCCAATGTGTATAACTGGATTTTTATAGTGCGCTACCAAACTACCAATGCTCTTTTTTGATAAATGCCATTCACACTCTTCGCGCAGTTTCAAAATTTGAGCCAACTGGCTGTCACCACTATAATAATGTTTATAAAAACGAATTATCGAGTATGAGAAGTCTTAAATCAATTTCTATCACTAATAATATATAGTTCCTCAAAAATAAATACAAATCATATTAGAAATAATGAACTTGAAAAATATACAAGCCCCCAAGTTATGACACCCTACTCAAAATCGGCTGTCACCCACACAAAATATATAATTTAAATGCTTCTCATAATTAGTAACTAGTCAAAACATCTTAAATGTGTTGTTTATATGTAAGCAAATAATTTGGAAAATGAACCAATAAATGCGCGAGAGTGCTATGCACTTGCTGCTTTGATATTTTTTCGACAGAGTTCGTGTCGCCCACAAGAAGTATTTTACGTGACACTGTTTTGTGGATGCGATAGCAACGCTTACGCTTGTGGTAATTTATAAAGTATTTGAACCAGTTTGTCTATTGATATAAGCACTATAGATAAATACACATATTTTTTACCAAAATACACGAACAAAAATTATACGTCAGTCTATTTCAAGCCTGTACCTTACCGGGACATTTATGTTGTATTCTTACGTGACAGCCACAACTCGCTTATTTATTAAGGAATGATCATTTATTCCTTGTTATATGTCTGGCACATGTCGGATTTAACTATATAGAAAAGTTCATCATCTGTAATAGACAATGAATGAAGAAAAAATGCATCTTAGTGCGAAAAAAAAGTTTTACGTGACTGTATACTTACGTGACGGGTTTTTAAAAAAAAAACGTGATAACAACGATAAAAATGATTAGGAACATATCTTATACTGTGCCATTGTGACACATTTGATGTTTACAGTCAATATATGCATGGAAATACCACATAATTAGAATGACATTGAATTTTTACGGTACATATACCACGAATGGTCTATTATTTGCTCATCAACAAAAATGGTCAACCATTGACATATGGGGCATAATGAATATTTACTCTTGAAAGACATTGGTGTACCTCAATTTATATTCTAGAATTATTCCGATAGTGTATTCTATTGCTTGGTCAGCATGATCTTGTTCGTCACGTAAAATACAATTTAGTGTCACGTAAAATTTAATTTCAATATTTTGATTTCTTTATGAACCTACGTTTGATTTTTACATTTGATTACTTATAACATGGTTTTAGAGTGTATTGCCTTTAAACAACTAGTATTTGTGCAATCTACATGTAAATCAAGCTAACTATTTGACATTTGATATTAGAAGAGTAAAAATGTGTATCATTTTTAGTCTGTGCAGTTACATAAAGTGTACTAAATTACTGCAATTATTGATTTTGATGAGAAGCAATGCTATCTGCTACATTTATAAAATATAAATTAAGTTATTAGCTTTCACAACTTGGCAAAAAAGCGTAAAAATTATTACAGCAATCATGTGTTTGATAACCGTATAACTTTCGTCACGTAAAGTGCAAATAAAAATCCAGAGTTATTTGAGCCAATATGACAATTGATTATTGGCATGCTGGCAATGCTTTATTTGATATTTGCTCAAGTTTTTATCACTATATAATATTTTCTTTCATTGGATTGGAATAAAACCGAAATATTCACTGTACAATTTGGAAGAGCTCGTGTCTCGTTGGAAACAAATGATTTTTTCAACTTTCCAGACGACTGCACATGACTTTCATGGAAACACAACAGAAAAATAACCATAATAAGTTACTGGATATATTTTTAGAAATAATGTGTGATAAAACTGAGTTATGTGTACACAAGTTTTGCTTCCAGAATAAAGGCTTGACGTTTGTTAATTGTTGTTGAAAAATATGTTTCAAGACTGGTATTTTACATGACAGTATATAGATGTTCAGTGGTGAAGCTATAAGCCATGCTTAGTATTTTAAGCTGTAATTTTAACAGATAAATCGTTCTTAGATGCTTAAACAACCTTTAGTTAGCATTAGCTTTGTTCCAAATTAGTCTTTCATGCTATTTTACCCCTACAATAGTATTTTACGTGACAATATTTCATTCCACACGTAATCTTATCCCTATAATCACTATATGCATTGATTTTGTTTTTTGTAAATTGTTTACCAAAAACTGTAATAACATGAGGTAAGAATTGTCTCTACTGCACAACTTGTAGCATTTTATTATTGTATTTATGGATAAGTTGCTTTCGTATTTTACGTGACGAACACGTCAGTACAATGCATGTACCAACAAATGTATATTTAGCCGGGTTTTATTTAGATGCATATGTCAAATTATAAAGTAGTGTCATAGGTTCCAAGTCAGATTGGTGACAGTAACAATAATACCCACACGCTTTTCTACTTCTAATTCAAAAATGATTTAAGATATATAAAAGTAAAATATAGTATAAACGAAATTGCATGTTATGATGTACATACCGGTTTCATAAATGTATTGATAGTATATTGTTTTTGGAGAGTTGGTATGTGTAAATATGTAGTACTGGAGTTAAAAAAATAACACAACCATTAATTAACTTCTTTGTTGTGTTCTCCAGGGTAATACGTATGCTGTACATGCTATCATAACGTAAAATACACAGGCGAAAACACAGGCTTCTTTCCAACAGCGACATAGAAAAACACGCAATCTTGTTCATGGTGCCATGTATGAAAAATGTTCCTAAAGGGGTTCGACTTTCATGTCCGATAGACGTTTTTG
This sequence comes from Spisula subtruncata, assembly GCA_963678985.1. Taxonomy (NCBI): domain Eukaryota; kingdom Metazoa; phylum Mollusca; class Bivalvia; order Venerida; family Mactridae; genus Spisula; species Spisula subtruncata. The sequence continues at coordinate 42,372,061 of OY787673.1, read as the reverse complement.
ATATATTCAAAGGTCAAATTTACACACGCTTCTTCATAGATCTAAAAATGTCAAAATCATGACAAATCGTTGTCAATCGGAGAAAATATTTGTGAACGAGGAAAAAACGTGACGGAATTGCGTTGGTCAGGAAGCTCTCCGACCTTACCACGTTTATTTTAAACATGTTCAAAACAAGCATATATATTGCTTCCCGATTCATACGTTGAGTCAGGTCTGTGATGAGTGTGAATGGCATTTATAAAAAAAATCATTGGTACTTTGGTAGGGCATTATAAAAATCCAGTTATACACATTGAAACTTAAGTATACCGTAATTATTTCAATGTTATTGCGCTCCAAAAACGTTGCGTTCAGACTGTCTTCATTGTTATCATCTATACCCTTGCGACTGATTTCTATGTGATCTTTTTTAATCATCAACTGTCTCCATTGTTCTCAAAAATATGACACCACTCTTATATCTCGGCGAAAAGGACGAATAAAAGTGTGTAAATCTGCATATAGACGGGGGATGGATGTAATTCCGTCATGGTATAAGTCAAAGGGTAAGGATTTGTCAAAAAATACCTTTTTGGGGATCAAAGTTTCAAATAACGCGTTTTTTGTTAAAAATCGCATACATTTTTCATGATTTCTACCTAAATAATTCACGGTTTTGCTCAGGATTTTGTGTACTGATACCTCTTTTAACTGCGAATAAATGTACACACTTTGTTTTGTTCAGACCCTGCAAAAGGAATATAAAAACAAGCAATACTTACTTCCGCAAGTTTTGCGTACATAAACACTGACAACTGTCTTCTATGTGCCAACTGTTTTCTATGTATCGGGTTGAACGGTGTGATGATCGGCTGATAATTCAAAGAGTGAGCAGCTGATGTTATATTTTCATGAGTGGCGTTTCAAACGATCATACACGGTAAAATACTAATATTCTATTTTATTTCATGCTTCAAATAGCATAAATGATGGACATACTCCACTATATACCTCGAATGCTTTGCGTGACGTCGTTTCCCACCATGCACGCGTCGAATTTCAATCAAATAGTTCTTCTGCAATGGCTTCAATTTCGTCCATTTGTTTTACATTTATGTGCATATAATGTTCTGTTATTTGTTAAAAAATAAGTTAAAATTGCTTATTATTTTATTTTTGGCGGAGGGGAAATTTGTTTAGAAAGTATTCCATTTGCGTGAAATAATGAACTGTTAAATTATGGACTGTGATATTGTCGGGGAATAATCCACCGTTATTCCGCCATAAACCACCGATAAGCATGAACTAAATATAGATAATAAAATGTATGAAATATTGAATATATAAGTAAATAACTTAAATTTGCACAGCCGTTTTATCCAATTAAAATGTTCCGATACAGTAAAGTTGCTTCCTTGCAATATTACATTATTTGTTTACCACAGACAGAGACCTAAATAAACGAGCTTTAACAAGCGTAATACTAAGTGCTTGATTAGCGGTTTATGCGAGCATAGACTTTACTAATTTCTTAAAGAAACTATTTTGTACGTTTCAGATTCCTTTACATTGGAAGTTAGATCTGTTTACGAGGCATTTTCAAACATATTCACACAATCACGTGACCAAGGAAGCCAGTCACGTAACAAGCGAGATGCTGGGGAACAATATTCCCAATTAGATGCATATTCGAAAACAACCAACGATCCCTCATTTGAATATTACGAGAAACAATATCTTATTAACAAAACATTGGCTATACTTGAACAGTATATCAGTAATTCTCGATATAAGGAACAACTAAATGCAAGTATTTCATCTATTTCCGGGTCTGGTGTATTAACTACTTCCGGTAAATTTACAACTGAACCAGTTAAGCCATCTGCGCTACCTCATGCGGGAGGACGTACAACGGACAAAGGTCGAACAGATCCGATTCTGGAGGCTCAATTGAGAGAACTGGAAAGTTTAACCACGGAGGAGTTACAGTATATTTTCCAAAATATGGAACAGAAGCGACAAGAAAATATCGAAGTTCCAAGCATTGCGAGCTTATGTTGTCGCTATGGATGAACCGTGATTATAAAAGAGCTAGAAAAGAGAAAACGGTTTCCAAAGCAACCAAAATGCATTTCTGAATTTAAAATGTTCAAATGAGACATTTTACGTTAGAATTGGAAGTAAAAGTCAAATTGTTACATATAAGAAGAAAAGGGTTGTCACGGCAACAGAAAGTGTTCAAAATCATGAAACTATCAAATAACAGGAGAACTTTATTTTGGTTATGTCATTGGTATCAGGGGTGAGACCCTAAATGCTCCTGCTATTTTAATTAGTATACTTAGAGATTAATAATGCATTATGTTAACTTCACAATGAAAGCTTCATTTTAGGAACAGTATGTTTCAGTTATCGAGTTACATTTATATATGCGTTACCTCATTATGACGACATAATTGTCACGCCGTGACATTCTAATTTCAACGTATATTTCTTTTTCTAATATACCGAACTACTGTTCCATTATATGAGAAAACGTAGCAAATAATAAACAGAAAACGTGTTGCTTTTTTGGTGCAAGGTCTTACATTTATTGTATTATTAAATGTATAAAACACATTAACAAACGAATTAGACATTCCCTCCCAACTAGCGATTAAGTACAAAATGTTATATGCAGAGTTTGTTTTTTGTATCAACATACCAACAAGCTTCCATTTTGAAATTCATACCAATCCATTAATAATCGGTATTTTTACTTTTTAGAACGACGAATAACTTCTTTTCAGCCTGCTAAGTTGCGGAAGAAATCAAACATACATGATTTGTAACATAAATACACAGCAGCCTAAACACTAAACATAAGTATGGTTGCCGTAGGTTCTGTCCGTTCAATGAATGGTTATTAACATAGTCTTGTCTGTCCGGTAAACTATCTAGGTTTAACGGGGTGTTTCCTAATTAGTTATACGTATTGAATTGTACTTGATCAAAAGCAGTGTTATACCAATCTATTGTTTTGAACGCTATAAAAAGTGCTTTGCAAATGACTAGTCGACCCTTGACTATAGATCAAAGAGGTACCGCCCTTTTATATTACCTGTTAAATTCAGATACTCTGGAACTATCGTTTATTCAGTTACACCCAGTTTTACCTGGATAAACATATTTTCCCGACGGATCAACTTATGTGTGTAACCGTTATCATTTAATCTGTAACATTCTATTTGTTCGTTATGCGTTCGTATATACATGTATATTTCTGAAACAAATACACTGGTTCCTTCTTGCTATGCCTTCGTAGCCCTTTGTTTTGCGTGCTTGCCGCCTAATCCGGTGACCCTGATTCAAATTCGGATGAGAAACTCATATGCTTGCCAGACAGATAACTAGTACATAAACCTTTGTTCAGTAGTAAGATTTTGATATAACAGATATATATATACTGTAAATTCATCATTGGTTTTCGTGGGGGATCAAATGTCACTGATTTCGTGGTTCACCTTCAGCCACGAAATCAAATCCCATCGAACAGTAACTTTGACCCTTGTATTTACTAACCGACATGCAAAATCCACGAATTAACGTCCTATCGAAATCGTATTTTTACCAAAACCACGAAATTTCATCCCATCGATATTAAATGATTTTACAATACTTATATACATTTTAAAACACCTTCCCAGGTGGAAGTGAGTTAATCTAGAAAAAGATAGCATCAGACATGGACATCGGTTTCAATGAAAACAGTTTGACAAAAAGCAACACACCATTAAGGTAAACAACATCAAGCAAATGAAAGACGCTAAATACTCAACAACCAATTTACAAATGACCGTCAAAAGGTGGTGAATGGTGGCCTACAGTTAGAGCGTACGCTTTGGGATCAAGAGGTCCCGGGTTCAATCCTAGTCTGGACCACTGGTTAATTGTTCTGATCAAGAATAACCCACATACTCCACTCCACCAAGGTGTATTGTGCCTGTGAGGGCGGTGTCTATTCCTGGGCGCCGCAGATCCATGTTGGCTGCAGAAATTGTCTCCCCAGTGATATAGGTAAGCGAATGTAGATTTCACTTGGCAGGAAGTTAATAATTAAATATCAAAGAGTGGTTGAACCGCTGAAAACAGCCTTAAAAATTAACTTTTTTATAACGCACATTAATAGTTTTGTTAATAATACAGTTTATTTCAGATACTATATAAATCAGTCACCTAACTGTAGTGCATGTATATGTGCGCTTTCATACAAAATATGTTTATTTATTTATATCATGTCAATTAACAAAGTTGACATGTAGCTTTGCATTCCAGTTTAGCTGAGGCGTCGCTGCAGATGAAGTCTTTAAAGTCTCCACAGTTAGATAGGTCGTCAACACACGGTGCTGTATCTGAATCAGAACATTGGAAACATAATTATATTAATATCAAATCGGCAAAGCATTAATTGTGCACCAGTAATTTGCACCCACATCACCCCCGGGGGTGTGCAAGGATTTTTTCTTTTGGGTTGTCAAAACCCCTCCCTTCCACGACCCTGAGGGGGACAGCTGGTAAAATCTACAGTATTTCCCCAGCCCCTGACTACTTAATATTGTCCTGGGGTATTGGTTTAGGGTAAAATTTCCAAACATTTCCTTTTTCAGTGCGGGGGAAGCTGGAAGGTAAAAACACGGCCGTTTCCCCGGCTATCCCCCAATGATCCCGGGGGTGGGACCGTGGATGCAACTGACCGGTGCATAAACAGAAACACATGATATAATAGTTACACATGTATGCCCCCATGGCAGTCAAATAGTCCAAATAATAAAAGTGATTTTTACCTTTAATCTACATTATAGCATAAAAACGGTGATTTTGCTCATACTTGAACGGGGGAAAAAGGGTACGTTATTGTAAACTGTAATTCACATTCTAATTGTAACTACTAATCAATTTTCTATAATAGTAAAATAATAAACGTAAATAAACCCCCAATGTCACTGTTTTCTTGGTATTTGCCGATACCGGAAGTCGACGCTCATAACAAAAACTTGTATGTGACGTAACGTTTGCTAGGCGACGTCGCGTTTGTTTTCCCGACGTCGCCCAAAATGTCCCGCCAAAATGTCATAATTTTGAAAATCATACAAATAAAGTGTTGTTTTTATGCTATAATAGCGTTTACGCATGCTTTTTCGTGCTATTACATCTGCAGAGTCCCTCGGGAGTGTTGATGCTTGGGCATCAACGGTCCCTCGGGACTCTGCAGATGTAATAGCACGAAAAAGCATGCGTTAACCCTACAGACATGAACATCAATGGGAGAATCAACTACTGCAGAGCTACCACATGTGAATGTTAAATTGTTATAGGGCAAAGCGTTCTTGAGTAACCATTTGGTCTACCGACCAACCGACAGACGGACAGAAAGACCGACGGTCATGTGTATATTACTAGTATAAGAAAACCTCTTCTAGATATGATTGTAATATGTCAGACTATGAGAAATTGATATATGTATTATATAGTACATATATTTATGTGAAAGAGACTTTAAATTATTTTGAATCTTTTTAAGTCTAGAACGTTATTACTTCTTGCATGCTATGCAATGGCATTTATATGGAAACCATCTTTCTGTTCAATATTGCCAAGTATATCAATAGTATGTCTCTACCCGTATTGAAATTGGGTGCCAAGTGCTACGACAACCGCGCTAACAACTTACATGTAGTTAAGAAGGCGGTGACACGATTCTTCAACACAGTCTGTATATGCAAATAAAATAAGCTAAAAACGTACGTAAACACATTTTGCAAAATCCTCGGCAATTGTCAAACTATGGAAAGCCACAGTACACCCCCGAAGTAGTACTATGATTTGCTATATAAATCCATATCTGTTCTACTACCTCGGAATTATGCCAATTTCCGAAGTAGAAGAACCGTTCAATGTCGGAGTTCAAATTATCCTACATCGGGACAGATCATACTACTACTTCGGAGTTTTATTTTCTGAAGTAGAAGTATATACATACTTCTACCTCGGCTTTCTTACTACAACTTCGGATTTTTATTTTCCGAGGTAGAAGTATACATACTTCTACCTCGGCTTTTCGATTTTCCGACGAAGAAGAACAACGTTCGGCGAAGTAAGAATTTAAGTTCGGAGTTCATACATTATTATACTACTTCGGCATTTAAATTCCGACGAAGAACGATGTTTCCGAACTATACATCGGTATATAGTACAACTCCGCATTTTATACCGACGAAGCATAACTCCGAGGTATCGAGAACCACGTTACTTCGGGAGATTTGCTATACCGGAGTATCGTGAGTTACGTTATTTCGGGGGATTTAACGATATTTCGGCTGCAAGCTTCCAGTGACCTAGATCAATAGATTATTGTACTTGACATCCTCGAAGGCAAAGCATTATTGATTAAACAAGCAAAGCTATTTGAAAGTTTGTTTGCGCTGAACGGTAATTATTTGAAAATAACGTTACTTATTTTACTTTCAAGATTCGTTTGTCAATTATTACGTTCAGTTCATAATTGGTAAATATGCAATTAAAGTATTAAACATTTAGTGTAACTGCGAAACACATCCCAGTCACATTCTTTGCCGTTTATCAGCATAGTTTCAGATGTTTGAATGTACAGGTTTTAGCTCATCAGAGCACAAAGTGCTCATGGTGAGCTATTGAGATCGCGTGATGTCCGTCGTCCGTGCGTGTGTGCGTATGTGTGTCAGTGCGTCAACAATTGCTTTAAACATCTTCTTTTTAACTAGTCGGCCAATTTCAACCAAACTTTACGTGGATGTTCCTTGTATGACGCTCTACCATAGTTGTAAAAAAAAACACTTTAAAACTCTTCTTGTCCAAAAAGCACAGGGCCTAGAGCTTAGATATTTGGTGTGTAGCATTGTCTAGTGGACCTCTACCAAATTTGTTCAAATTGATGTCCTAGGGTCAAAATTGGCCCTGCCCCAGGGGTCACTTGATTGTACATAGAATATATAGGGAAATTTTAAAAGTCTTCTTGTCATAAACTATAATGCCTATAGCTTAGATATTTCCTGTGTAGCATTGTTTAGTGGACCTCTACCAAGTTTGTTCAAATTATTGCCTTAGGGTCAAAATTGGCCCGCCCCAGAGGTCACTTGATTCATACAGGCTTATAAAGGAAGCGGTTTAATGGGAAAACCGATTTACGCGCGATTAATTAAATGAATCACTGGCAAATCAAAGTAATAAATCGGGAAAAACCTGATTTTGGTGCGATTTATGTGTGAATTGTGTATGATTTGTTTAAAAAACATATTTTTTTATTTGGGTTAAATTCTGGCAATAACATAGTATCCACTAAAAGTTTATGGCAAACCTCTGGCAAACTATTTTCAGAATATAAGTTTGCGGTGAACTTCTGGCAATAACGTAGTATCTATTTAAAGCTTCCGGTAAACCTCCGGCAAACTTTTTTCAGAATATAAGTTTGCGGTGAACTTCTGGCAATAACGTAGTATCTATTTAAAGTTTCCGGTAAACCTCCGGCAAACTTTTTTCAGAATATAAGTTTGCGGTGAACTTCTGGCATACTTTTAGCGAACATTCATATCAAAGAAAGTTTCTGGCAAACTTTTGGTGAACTGGCATTCATTCTGGCAATTTTGCGGTAACTTCGCCACAAGTTTGCCGGAAGTTCACCGCTACCGGCGAAGTCCTGCGAACAATGACTCTGACTTTGCGGCGAACTGATCAGTTTGCGGTAAATTTGCCGCAACTTTGCGGTAAGTTTGCGGCAAACTTTCTATTTCCGTAAGGGATGTCCTGATGACAGTATTTTTGTCACATGTGTCTAGCTTGATGAACCAGCTCTGGTATTAAGTACAATACTGGGACCGGTTTAGTCATGATACACATTTGCTTGCTGTCATCAACGACAAATATTCTATGTTTATCTTAATTTCATTCATTTTAATTTGTAGATCTATTCAAACACCATTGATGACATCTCGAAAACTGCATTATAGAAGTTCTCCCATACCAGAGGAACATTCACTAAAGGTGGAATTCATATTGGTTTCTACAAACTTCCAGTTGAACGGAAACAAAATGGTGACATTAGCATAAAAGAAGCATTCTACAATGTGTACTATGAGGTAATCACCAAAATAATTGAATATAAGAGAATATAGTTTTGTACAATATATACCTGCTGAGTGAATAAATCACTGTTTTAGAATGCCAGGACTTATTTAACACAAAGGCTTATATGAATAAGAATACACAGGGGCTTGTACCAACAACTCACATTTCAATTGACTACTCTACAGATATAACATTCAATGTGTATGATCAATTATATATTTTTACATGGACCGTATATACTTCCTGTTTTTCTGATAACAGGGTAACAAATAGATGAAATTTCAGATCATAAAGTAAGAACCATCTTTCGGGTATCATTCATGTAAATTATGTGACTGCAATAATAAACAGTTTAAGTCAATAACCAGCATGGAAATGGTGTACATCTTCAGAATAGTATTTTGCTGGATATAAAACATCAGAGGTATTCTGAGGTACAAAATATGCGTTAAAGGTGTTAATGTTAATTCTATTTCAGATTCACTGACTCCTATCTAATGACCTTGAACAGAGAAGAGGAAAACTTCAGGAATGGTCTTCAGGCGACTAATCACCATCAAAGTATGCGCAAAAGAAGAGCGCCTGAAACATGATTTACTAAAATATGACAATTTTTGTTGAGCATTATGTTAAAATTAAGGTTGTTTCCGTATTTTAGAAATCATTGTACCAGTATGTATAAGGAAATACCACAGTGCATACAGTTTCTATCTCTTATCCGGATACTAGACCTACATATTTAAAATCTATGGAGTAAAGGGTTAATGGGAATTTTTTATACTATGTATAATACCGGAGCTTGTGTGATCAGGACAGCCTCTAAGACAAAAGCTGCACACCTCAATTAAAAACATTGATTGAACCCCATTTTTTGTGAGCTGGATTGTCCAGATTTAATAATTGTTGTAGTTTTGTAATTACAGTTAAGTACAGTAACTGTCTGATAATGAATACTGAACTTCGAAGAATTATTGTCATATATTTTGTATTCATTTAAAGTCCTTGTTTTCAGGCAAATGTGTCTTTATTTACTTTTTCGCAGATTTGTTAAAATTGTCATACTTCTGATCTCATTATTTTTTTTTAAGTATGTTACTTCAGGTAAAACATCATTTCTGAATGGTTTGTTATAATAGGGGCCCAATTCACCTGACTAGTATACCTAGATTATACTCTAAGAAGCATGCTAACTTAACGTTCCACTAGCAACTTTTCCACATGTGGAAGAAAATTAACACTATTGTCAAATTTTGATGTATGTGTATGACAAGCCACAGCTTAGATCACTGGTATACAAATTCAGAACACCAACCACTGCACAATGGCTCTAACTTATTTAGTTACATCTGTACTAGCCTGAAATTCTTTATATTGAACTGTTGTTTTTTCATCTTTGGTGTGTACTTAAGTAATCAGAATTTTGTCAGAAACATTGGGGCTGTGCTCAACTGTTGATTTGAAGTTAAGTTTTGCAGTCTTGTATTTGGTAGATATTCTAAACTTCACTATAGCTATTGATGAATCAATGTTATCTTTGACTTGTGTTTGTTTGTATGCATCAGTTTGACCATGTATCAATAATATGTTGAGTTGACAATTTTCGTTATTTTTCTTTATTCATTCTCTTACCAATTGGGTTCTAGCCAACGCCTACACAGCCCTAACTGATGAGGAACTTTTTGTCGGTTGTTATAAAGCATCATAGAAGAAAACTTATGGTTAATAGATCTACCAATTTATTTATCATTGATAATGAAACAAATTTTTTTCGCATTTACATTTATCCCTCTTGAAATCTCATGTTTGGTGTTATTCATCTCCACAAGGGTATGAGAGAAGAGTCTTTTACATAGTTCTCAAGAATAATAAGAAATCAGAAGAGCTACATTTTGATGTTTTGTTGCACACATGTTTTACTTGGGTCAAATTTCTTAAGTTTTTCACAATGATGCTTTATAAATACCGGTCTCTGAGTGTCAGCCACATGTAGTAACAAAACTTGTGTATGCTCCATGGCAGCCCAATTATGAATTGCCAAAAATGATAAAGGTCACAGTGACCTTGACCAACTGGCCTCAAAATCAATAGGGGTCTTCTACTGGTGCTGATCAACATCCATGTATAATTTGAAGATCCTAAGACAAATCGTTCTTGAGTTATTGAACGGAAACCATATGGCCTAAAACATGATAAAGGTCAAAATCAATGGGGTCATCTACTGTTGCTGACCAACATCCATGCAAATATGGAAGGCCATAGCATTCTTCACTTGAGTTATTGAACTGAAACCATATGGTCTATTGACACACCAACAAACTAACATGAGCAAAGCAATATACAACCTCATTGATGAGGGGCATAACAATAGCTCCTTGTCCCATAGGAGGAGCACACCAACCTGCCTATGTGGTGTCATGAAATAAGCATATTCTCTTCACATGGAATAAATCAACAGAAATTGTTACAATAAAGACAAAGTTTTATTCTGTTATAAATTCATATGTATTAAAACATCAAGCGCACATAAATAAATGTACAAATCTCAGCCTTGGGTGAGGGATTCTCTGCTTCAATATACTTTGAAAGTACCCTGTGTCATAGTAAATACCAGGTTCAAGGAAATACTGTAAAAGCATTTTCTTTGTGGTTGAATGTCCATTTAGTGTATGGTTTTGTTACTTCATGAAAGTTAATGCCTACATTAAGTTGACCTAAAAATATTTGTATATAATACATACATTTGTGTATGTTGATCTTGTTCTGGGGGCAATTATGTTGATAAAAGCTCTGAATGTGTCACCCGACGAAGCTAGGTAGAGTGACAGTTCATGCGCTCTGTACTATAAGTCTTTGAAAGAAGGTGTATACTTAATTTGAATTCATTTAAACTTGGAATGAAAAGTTTTTCTGTGGACGAGAAATGTCTAACAAAATCAACCAAAGGGAAATAATCCAATAATTGACATTTGAACTTGAAATATTATACGGTTCTTGTGCACTGCACTCCTAATCACTGCAATAAACATGCATACTAATTTTGAATTTAACATGACAAAGTTATGCAATGGACCAGAAAATACTGTAATAAAACCAATGAAAGGGAAGTAATTAAAAACGTCCCAGTAAAAATGACAAAGTTATGCAGCAAATGCTAAAGACGAAAATAACACAAATAAGCCGCCTGGTCAGACGACACAAAACTATGTTCATTGACCCAAAAATATTGAATTAAGATAATTGTCTTTCAATATTTGACCTAAAATACAAATTAAGATAACGGTCTTCCAATACTTGAATCCATAAATTAAGAAACTGCAAAATTATCATTTTGCCAAATTCAACAAAACTTAATACCTGTATAAATATCTGATTTTACAGAACCCCTGATACAGACTGAGAAATAGGGTAGGGCATAACAGCAAAACATTGATGATTGTGTGTTAGTAGCAGCACATAATAGATTATAGATATAAGGCACATTCACTGATTTTTTCCAATTCAACATCCATCTCCAATTCTGGTGGCTATGGTAATGTTTTTTTTTAAAATTGACTTGACAAAGTCAAATGAGTCAGCGTTGTGAGATATACACAGCCATATAGTCACATTGATTTATTTCATAATCTTTGTCTGGTTATTGTGGAACAGGCTCTTTAAGGATGGAAATATTTTCTACACCATGATCTTCTTATAAATGATTGGTAAACGTCAAAATGCATTCCTCTGAAGTATTGGTATAACCTGAAATAGTGTATGTAGTGTATATTATTTTTCTAATACATTAATAAGATATTGTTATACATTATCAATTATATACAATACCAATCAGTCTTCCATAATGTCTTGGAGATCAATATTCCTGAACTGAGCAAAAAAAACAACAATTATATACCTGTTTGTTCTAGACTTGTATAAGAAATGCTAATTTCTAAAGACAATTCATGGCTGATTCTATATATGTCCATTTGTCTCAAGATAAATACAATATTCAATACAATATGGTACATGTAAATCAGTTTAAATGAAACATTAGTGAGAACTTTTGAAAATTGCCAATTTAATGATGCAAGTCTTACTGTTTATTTTAACAAAACTCACCTGAAGTCTGCATCATGAATTCTATTCTGTCAAGTGCTATAACTCAGTATCACTGTTCACATGAATTATCACATAGCATGTAATTTTACACCTCATCTGAAAAAAAAATCAATTTCATTATGAATTAAATCAACCATTAACACTGCATATTATACAGCAAATCAATGTATGACTTATTGGGAGACTATGCAATTTATCTTTAATTTTGTATGACTTATTGTGGGCAAACACAACTGTAACTCCGGTCACTGTATGACTTTAATATTTTGAGACAATTCAATTCAATGTGTATGACTTATTGTGATAACTGGAATTTGTATTATATACACTGTGATTTAGTTCATTATTAATAGTAATTCCAGCTGACACATTGTATTGAGAACATCAGTGAATTACTGGTATGTTGACCATCAGCATGCACATTGATTTAGTTCTATTTTAAAAGTATGGCACTGTGTGCCATCAGGTGGAAACAAAGTTGGATCTGTGATTTAATTACCTAGGCAATTACCTGACTGAGTGTATGAAATTATTCATTACCCTTTAATCCAATCCATTTCCATATCCCAGAGTATATTTTAATTAGTTCAAGGTCTATGCACTGTTCTGTCCTTATCTTCACACCAAGCAAAAAGTTGGGCTGAAATGGAAAACATTAACTGTGGAGTGTGGAGTACAGCAGATGGTAAAATCTCCGGTAGTTCCCCGGCCCACTGACAACTAAATATTGTCCCCGGACCCCTGGGTATTGGTTCAGAGAACAAATCCCCAACTTTCCCCGGCAGTGCAGGGGAAACTGGACGATAAAATCACAGCCGTTTCCCTGGATATCCACCACCCATCCCCAGGGGTGTGGGCGTGGATGCAACTGACAGGTGCATTAGCTGTTGGCAGAGCATGAGACTTTCAGATGTTGGTGGGTTAGAGTCGTACTGTAGAGCTGACAGTCAAGCTGAAATTACTAATAGTCATTTGGATAACACTAGTAAACTAGGTCCTGTGTGATTCCGCTTCCGTCTTCTGTAATTTGGGCAAAGGTAACACTTCTGGGGGCCTCGACTGATGTGCCAGTGGCGAGGATAAATATAATTATTATTCATCTAACGTTAACCAATGAAAATTACGATTACAACGATATTAGATTGAATGGGTAAAGAATATCCGAAATTTGCATTGAAATGTGCACCATCCGAACAGCGTGCACTTAAATAAATTGTAAAATTTCTAGGTTGGTAAGAATGATCAAGGTGAAAAAACTTATCCACCCAATGCTATTATGTATAAAGATCAAAATTACCAAGTTTTATTAACTTGATCACACTATTACAAGTTATATTTACCTTCGTAATAAAAATTGACGATTCGTCGTTTGCTCATTGTGTACATCGCCGAGGAGTTCCGAATGGCGTGGTCGCCGCCATTAGTGACGTCAGCCTGACGTACTAAAATACTATAGTAGGACAGGGAACCAGACTAGCCGAACTATCGTTTCCAATCTCCCGAAATAACGCTGTCCACGATACCTCGGAGTTAAAATTCCGAAGTACTACCAAGCTATATAGGCCTATACCTTTACAGCACAGTCGAGTTAAATCACTGTAGTAGTATGACTAATGTGTACTTATACCAAGGCATTTTGTTGTACGTCGGAAAGTAAAAGTAAGAAAGCCGAGGTAGTAGTATTAGGTATACTTCTACATCGGAAAATAAAACTCCGAAGTTGTAGTAAGAAAGCCGATGTAGCAGTATGTATACTTCTACATCGGAAAATAAAACTCCGAAGTTGTAGTAAGAAAGCCGATGTAGCAGTATGTATACTTCTACATCGGAAAATAAAACTCCGAAGTAGTAGTATGATCTATCCCGATGTAGGATAATATGAACTCCGACATTGAACGGTTCTTCTACTTCGGAAATTGGCATAATTCCGAGGTAGTAGAACAGATATGGGTTTATATAGCAAATCATAGTACTACCTCGGGGGTGTACTGTGGCTTTCCATAGTCAAACATCCAAGAATCGCTACATTCTAGAGTATATCCAGCACAATGCTCTATAGGTTGTTTGTTGCCACATGATGATTCTACAAACCAAATTATACAAGTGATTTTTAAATTGTTTTGTCATTAATTTATACTAGTATGCCCTGAAGAAGGCTCTAAGAGAGCCGAATAAAAGAAAGAAAAACAAACGCGTTGTGTAGTTGTTAGTTCCGCATATTTATTTATTGTATTCAAGTGATTATTCAGTAATACCGCTGACTTAGAACAAGAAGGCCGTTAGTACAAAATCGATATTTTGAGAACTTTTTTTTATGAAAATATGCTCATAAACGCCTGGTGATGTTTATTTTAAATATGTATGAGTCTAATAAGGTTGTAAGTAGAACTGACACCCTTCTCATTCTAAGCCTTACTTTACTAAGACCTAAATTAAATAATATACTAGTACATACATATGATCTAGAAAACCTTATTATTGTAGATATGCAATGATTCTATGCAATTTAGAAATTTTCAGAAAGTCAATCTCTTATGCTGGACCAAAGCTATGGAATTCTCTTCCTGGAGATATCAGAAAAGCCAATACATTAAACACTTTTAAGTCAAAATACATCAAATACTAATTTTCACACTGGCCTGATAGTATCTCCACTTAGCAAACCTATGCGCGATACCACTGTTATGGTCATGTGATACAAAATATCTAATATTTACAGTCTATCAACAAAACAAAAACACTATCATTTGCAATTCACTACAAACAATATGTTTTTTATATATATGCCTATGTTAGAAAGGGGCTTATTTATTGTTATTTGTTTATTATGTTATTTTGTTTCTTCTTTTCAGTGGACCTTATTGAAAATTGATATTAACTGTCAAATATGTAATCCACAATAAATAAAGTCGTTATTATTATTATTATTATTATTATTCTTAGTATTCTGAGTATACACAGAGGTAGTATACATGTAACAGAAAGAAGTACGTAGCTCAGCCACCTTATTACTTGTACAATTCTACTACTAGTATTCTTTCTTGGAACAAAACCGTCTGAAACGGACAAAGATAAAAATGAAAAATCACCTGGTGGCAAGGAAGAAGTTGGTAAAGTTGTCATGGGTAAAGTTGTCGTGGGTAATGTGGTCGTCGGCAAAGTTATCGTTGGTAAGGTTGTCTTCGGTATGGTTGTCGTCGAAAAAGTGGTCGTCGGTAACGTGGTCGTCGGTAACGTGGTCGTCGATAATGTGGTCGTCGGTAACGTGGTCGTCGGTAAAGTGGTCGTCGGTAAAGTGGTCGTCGGTAACGTTGACGTCGGTAAAAATGTCGTCGGTAACGTTGACGCCGGTAAAGTGGTCGTCGGTAACGTTGACGTAGGTAAAGATGTCGTCGGTAAGGTTGTAGTTGATGTTGTTGTCAATGATACAGTTGAAGGTTTTGTAGATCGTCTTGTCGTAGTTGTGGAATCTGAATGATAAATATGAAATCCATTTCATATAATGAATCTAATTTCTTTAACGACACATTCAACATATCACGCAGTATTGCTCTCGTCGGAAGACCTGGTGAATCCAGATAGAGCTAATTTTAGAACCATCCGGGTATGAATATGTGTGCCTCCTAGACACTGTTAATGAAATGGATTTCATCATATGACTACTTGTAGAAATCAACGTGCTGATAGCACTGAAAGATGAGTGTTTGTTCCTGCCATCATTCGCCAGGCAGTTATATTACCAGTCACAAAGTGAATGACAAAGTCACATTTGTTGTTCGTGCACTGGGTCTGCTTTTGTTTATAAAAAAAATGGCGAGTGTTTGTGACCGTATAAATCTTCCTGCAACTCATCCACGTTTGTAGACAATCAAGAATGTGAATGCGAGAGGAGACTTTCTTTATAAATAAGATATCGTGTAAAGCACCGAAATAGCCATAACTAATATTTGATAACCCACCAAAAGTAAATTGGTACAAAAAATAAATATAAGTTAAAATATACGAACTTGCCGACTCGATAGACGTACCTACTGTACATAAATTACAATATTTGCGACAATGTAGTTGTGCCCATGGTATATAATCTCCTACACATATATAGTCAGAACTATAATCCGAACAATCATTGTCAACATCATCACATGTTTCAGCTATATCTAAATATATATAAACATTTGGTTAATGCGCTTGCCGTACCGTCTAATCTGGCGTCCCGGGTTCAAATCCCGGTGGTGGCACATACACCGTATATATATTCCTGCCATACATGTGTTTCAGCATAAAACTGACTGGCAAATAAAGGCTATGCTCGGCTTGCCTATGCTCGGTATTGCAGTTGGTTTATTTAGTTCTGTCTGGTACATGTGCACATAATGTAATATCAAAGCATCCTTATTCTTTTGAACATTCGAACATTTAATGAATACTTTATTCACTAAGCTAAAAACCGCAGGTGATTTCCCATAACATTGAACGTTTAGAAAAGTCAAATCATAAGGACTTCATCCAAAAACAGAAAATCTTGGTCATTTATAAGACATCAACGAGTCACTAGGATATATAACAAGGACGTCCCACAAAGATGCATGTAACGAAGCGACACGAAGACAAACAGTCGCTTTCTTAAGTTTCGACTACAAAGAGGACAATATACCAGTATGCATTAAACTTACCATAATGTTGCAATTTCGTATTTGATATTAAAGTTAACAATACATGCATTAAACTTGCCATAATGTTGCAATTTCGTATTTGACTATAAAGTTAACAATACATGCATTAAACTTGCCATAATGTTGCAATTTCGTATTTGACTATAAAGTTAACAATACATGCATTAAACTTACCATAATGTTGCAATTTCGTATTTGATATTAAAGTTAACAATACATGTATTAAACTTACCATAATGTTGCAATTTCATATTTGATAGTAAATATAATAAATACATGCGTAAAACTTACCACCATTTGGAAGTGGTTGTGCTGTTGGAAGCGGTAGTGGCGAAGTAGAAGCTGAAATGAAGAAACTCGTACATCACGATGCTTCAAACCTGTATATCATTGAAACAGTACGTGATAATAATACCAAATGGTACCTAAACATGCATGGTCAACTGACAAATAAAAGAAAACTCATCAAATATTTAAGGATACTGGTTGATCATATCTTGCAACATCATATTTGATAAGATTTTTATCAATCGAAAAGTAGCTCTCAATTGAAACAGCCGAGCACAGTAAAGATTTTATTTAACATTTTATTTTATACATTGGACAATGTGTCCATGCGTACACAATTTTACAATTACGTACATTCATATAACATAAAATACATAGATATATTTTACAAACAAAGTTCATTTCATGATATGTGTATGGCACATTTAAGAAGTTTCATATTAGCTTATAGAGTAAATAGATATTAATAACATTCAGAAAGAAACACATGTAAAAGAACAAAGGTAAAACGAGATAGATTTGTAATTGTGGTCACATACACTCAGCTGATACTATCACTTTATTAACTAAACGATAAAATGAACTTCACCACTGACAGACAAAGTTTCATCTGTCAAACAATTAAAAGCAATTCAATATATCGATGGCTTAGAATAAGAAGGTCGTAACTACCAAATCGATATTTTGAGAAAACACAGAAAAACTGTCTTTAGTCTTTAGTCTTTACTAATGGTAAAACAAACGTTTACAACTTCATTTTGGTCAACATGACAAGTTCAGATTTTTATGAAAATGGGCTCATAAGAAGCCCCTTGTGATGCTTATTCTAAATATGTATGAATCTTAAAAGGTCGTAAGTGGCACTTACGACATTTTAATTCTAAGACATCGATATTTATAATTATAAATAAATGTGGGAGCACAATAACAATCGCGTTAAAAGCAGATCCTATACTCGCTGTCCGTTCAGTAAAAACACAGGACCCCATTGGATCCTTGACCAAAATGTTTAAATAATTACACGCATACAAACCAATGTCAATGTAAAGACTTACCATCGTGTGTAGATGGGTGTGTGGTTGCTGTCTGTGGAGAGGATGTAGCACCTTGTTGGAGAGAAAAGGCAAAGGATGAAGTTAAATAGTCATTAAAACAATTAGAGCAATAAGGTGTCAATTGCGTTAGCTGCTTGGATATTCTGTGACACAATTTAAGCAATGCGAGTGCAAATGTCAACCATTTACATTAGTTTATTGAAAAGTGGACAATGTAAAGTATAAATCTAAATGTTAGACTTACAATGTTTGTGAATAATGCCCTGGGGCCTTATTCACCGAAGTTGTAAGTCTAAATCGCAGACTTGAAATCAGTTTTAACCATGTAAAATTTTATCTGACTATGTGTTGTTACCCACTGAATATGTATACAAATTTATATCAAAATCGGTACATTTATAACAACATGAGAGCGAACAGAACATTTGACAATGTTAAGTCTGAATTTTAGACTTACAGCGTTGGTGAATAAGGCCCCTGCATTAACTGTCTGATTTGGTATTATAGGTTTCTAAATGCTAATCATTTCTGTGTTATAAAATAAACTATTACCTGGACATAAGTTGCAGAATTTGGCACAGTGTAGTTGTGACCATGGTATCATATCCCCTCTACATATAAAGTCAAAGGAGTAATCTGCACAGTCATCCTCGGCATCCAAACACGTATCAACACTAACACCACTGTCTAGAGAAACAAAATAGTGTTGTGCACGGAATTTCATAAATGTCTTGTGGCTATTAAAACCAGTAAACGTCCACACAACTCGCAATACCGACATCATTTTCTAGAGAAACACAATTGTGATATGTATGTAATTCCATACTATGTCTTGTGGCTATTAAAACAATGAATAGAGACCAGTAAACGACAACATAACTGATTCTAACACGATTCGCGGATTAATCCAATACACAAAGAACGAACCGAACCATGTTTTATTGCCCCCATAATAAATAGCTGCCACATTGGCTGTTACTATTTACGCCCCGTATACAGCAAATTGGTCATATCTATTTGTGCGCTCTAAAATGGCAAAACAACTCAATAAAATACATAATAAGCATGTATTCAATACACTGTTACTGCTGTTTCTGCAAATAAACAAATTAAACTGCAAAAATGTGTTTCGCTTCTTCACAATACATCGAACATCAACATGTGCGTTTCAAAAATAGTTCCAACTACCGTCGTGGGAAATAAATATCACGTGACATATTTATGAATAAAAAAATGTAAACATTGTAGTAAATTATTCTTCCAGTTCGTAGTTTATTGACGGGGGAGGTAATTGTACCAGCTATTGCCACTCAATTTCAGCAATCGTGAAAGGTAAACAGGTAAAGTGGAATGCGCGCAGTTAAATAGTGCGGGATATTATCGTATTTAGAATCGAAATAAAAACTCTGTTCTTGTATATTGTCGGTGAATGAAACACAGGCAGGAGTCATCCGAACTCCTTACGCATTCGTGATTTATTTTTTCCGCATCCGAACTCCTGCCTGTGTTTGATTCACTGACAATAAACGCGAACAGATTTTTATTTCTTAAATAGGGACCAGTAAACGTCCACACAACTCGTAATACCAACATCATTTTCTAGAGAAACAAAATAGTGATATGTATGTAATTCCATACAATGTCCTGTGGCTATTAAAAAACAATGAATAGGGACCAGTAAACGTCCACACAACTCGCAATACCAACACCATTGTCTAGAGAAATAAAATAGTGGTGTGATGCGTATGTTATACAAGTAATACTCGTACTATGTCATTTAGTACTTTAAAAATACAATGAATAGGGCCAAGTAAACGTTCTAGCTTTATAGAGTTTTAGTATATGTATGGTGATTTTCGACAAAGCCGCATTTTATTTAAAACATTATATATCCATAAATATTTAATGTAAGCAATTGGTTTGAACCTGCAGTCCTAGTTTGTTTTTGTTTATTTCAAAGTGAACAGCAATCTTTAAAACACCCAACGATTTTATTCAAAGCGTTATCAATCAGACATAGAAAAATGTGTCGTTGATAGCTTAGGTGAGGTTGATTGCTGCGTTCCCTGTCCGATTTCATCATACCTTTTATGCTGATCAATTTTTATGCGTCGAACATTTGTAAAGTGTACTGGGATGCCCTCGACCGAGGCACACGTATCGCTGGCTTAGAATAAAAAGGTCGTAAGTTCCACTTATAAGACTTATGCATATTTGAAATTAACACCATAAGGCGCTTCTAATTGTCATGAAAATCGGAATTTGTCTTGTTGACCAAACTGAAGTTGAAAAAAGCTTGTTTTACCATAAGTAAAGAGTAATTGTCTCACAGTTTTTCTTGTTTACTCAAAATATTGATTTTGTCGATACGACCTTCTCATTCTAAGCCAGCGATATTGATGAGAAACATAAACTTTATCACCACCTAAAAACAACACCTCGACTTACCTACCATTCCTGATGAAGGTCTACATATATTACAGAATTTGCGGCAGTGTATGTTAGACCATGGGATCATGTCACCTTTACATATGTAGTCGTAGCCATACCCAGCACAATCAGGTTCGACGTCATGGCATACATCTGTTGTTCTTACAACATTAGCTATATAATAAAGCAAACATACTGTTATTTAACAAATTTTCGTGTTTTTTGTGAAAAATACCATTTCGTTGGGATTTAATTTCAAGGCCACTAAGTCATATACTGTATTCGTGTGGGTGTAAGTTTGTGGCTGAGGTTATTTAACAAATTCAATCTGATGGACTGGTGGTGGAATCAACCAAATAAAAGTTGCAACAAAAATTACGTCTAAGTACTGATATGCCCAAGAAAACGAACTAAATTATGGGTTCTGTCATCAAGCATCACAGGTAACTGTATCATTGATAACAAAACAAAAACTGTTTTTATTTTTATTTTAGTATTTATCAATGATACAGTTACCTGTGTCATGCATCTGTCAAAGCAGAACGCTGACCGTTTTTATAACGTACTGTACATCCGGTTTGGTAATAGCTTAAATACAACATGTTATCATATAAGTGCAACAGTTCAAAATAGGCATGTTTATAAATAGTATAATTTAACCAATCGTCATGAGTGCAGTATCTTACATGTTACGTACTAACACACAGGTTATCATAGAAACTATTGTTGTGATTGTTTGTAAAATTTAGATTTTTATATAATTAAAACTAAGAAAATAATACATTTTACAGAAAAAGTATTTTTTATCTATGATACACTTACCTGCGTGTCTTTACATTTTTTGTCCATAACTAATTAATAATATAGTGATTAAGTTCATTACTCAATGTATGTAAACTTTATATACGAACCTAACACATGGAATAGCACAAATGTTATAAATATTTTGACTATTCCCATCGTCCTTTACATACTACCGCCATCTACTATCATTTTCTTATCTAAGGATGACCTTTATGACACATTGGAAACAATGTAATTATTTTTAACTTAGCAAATCTAAACAGAGTAATAGAACCGTGACTCCACTTTTAGTAGTATACTTTATATAGTCAATTGTTTAAGGTCACGGCTCAAATGTCAAAATTGAACAGAAAATCTATTTTATTCGTTCTCAATGCATACACAACGATGTCCATAATTAACTAAGCGAAAACCTGTTTTATGAGTAAATGAAAAGGAAAAATTTGATTTGTTTTACAGCCTTTTAAACTTTTGAGGCCCATATGGAAGATTGCATTATTGTAAGCCTCGTAAAATAAAGACTTTACTTACTTACGTACTTACTTACTTACTTACTTACTAAACCCCTTACTATGCCATTACGTATCTTAGATTTGTACCGATTGTATTAGTCTCCATTGTAATACTAGTATTATCTTTTATGTAAACATGTCCATCAGCTCTTAAGGAAATATTCCATATCTTTACAGCCTCCTCCTTGCTGTGAGTGATGTCACAAATGCTATTACATATCTTATAACTGTGCTGATCCTTTTGACAAGGGCAATAATAACTGCATACAAGTTTGCAGTACAGTCCAGGATATTTTTCGAGTGACGAATGTGTACCCAAAATATCACAACCATTAAATATCGCTGATTTAGAATGAGAAGGTCCTAACTACCAAAGCAATATTTTGAGAAAACAAGAAAAATCGTCTGACAATCACTCTTGACTTATGGTAAAACAAGATTTTTCTAACTTCAAAATAGTCTCATAAGAAGCGCCTTATGCCGTAAGTGTCACCTAGACCTCCTCATTCTAAGACAGCGAAAGTTTCTTGTTATATTACCTTTTATGTAAACATCTCCATCAACATACGGCCGGAAGAAATTACTTCAGCTACTGATAGTTGCTACAAGGACATGGTAACTGCTATTGTCATTTGGTCACGCAACATGTTCTACGTATACTCGGCAATTTAGTGCCATAAGGACCATTGTAATTATTATCATCATTTTGTTGACGTAAAATGTTCTATACTCGGCGATGAAGTACTGATGTCAGTCCATGGAAATCATTTATGACCTTTATCCTACCGAAAGCGGTATACCATTTCGTGGCTTGTTCAATGTTGGGTTAATAACTTATTAGGCCACTGACACAAACACACACATACAATGACATGCAAAGTATATAAACATAGTTTTATAAACATGTAGAAATATAATTTTTATTGTGTTATGTTAGTATCAGTACAACAACGTATGAAAGCAAGATA
Source organism: Spisula subtruncata (assembly GCA_963678985.1). Classification (NCBI taxonomy): domain Eukaryota; kingdom Metazoa; phylum Mollusca; class Bivalvia; order Venerida; family Mactridae; genus Spisula; species Spisula subtruncata. Next base: position 42,349,112 of record OY787673.1, on the reverse strand, counting down.
TGTATAATGGCATTTGAACAATATACAACATATCAAGAATATAATGTAATGTCCATTAATAAGACCGAATCGCTACTAAGACAACCTTTTTGACTGGTCTTATTAGCGGAACTTCACTGTATCTGGAAAATTGCACAATTGTACAAAATGTTCTACTGTTGGATATATTCGAATGAGTTCAAAAACTACTTTCGTCGGTGTAATTTACATTGACTACTCTAAGTCTTTATTTCTTATCCAACAAAATGTCAATTCAGTTATTTTACGCCATTCTTGGTTAAGCTTATGCTCAACTTAGCCTTTTTCCTCGGTGATGTAGTCTCGATGGAAATTAGTGTGGTCTAGAATAGCGTTTACAGTACTAACTGTTCTAAATAAAATTATCACTTTATTTCTCAGAATATATACATCTTTTTTCCTGTTGATGCTAATTTAGGATTGTACAATCGGGTATTTACAAGTATGTGTTTTTACCTTTAAAAACTTTATATTTATTCAATTTGTATTTTGGACACATTTTTCTGTGAGGATGTGACGCATTGGTATTAATCAAATTCTGAAGTTCGTGGCTAAATTTGATTCAAGATGCACATTTCTCTTGTAATTTGAAGAATTCCAATAACTGTTAAACGTTTAAGATTTTAAGAAAAAAGCTTTCTATTAAAATGCTTTTTTATGAATACCAAACCCAGAATAATTCATTGGAGAATATACTTAACGACGAACTATGAAAAACAATCACAATGCGGAAAAAAATAAAATTAAACATTTAGTGCATCATTCCTATCAAATTATTATCCATGTGCGATTCACCGTAGTTCAATTTAGTTTAATCATATTTGTTTTTGCACAATTTCTTAAAAAATACATAAAGGTTTGCATAATATACAATTAATTAAAACAAACAGAAGTACATTTGTATATTAGCCATATAAATTTTACAATGTTACGCTGTTAATCCTTGTAATGTTATAAAGTCAGAAATTTGTGTAAGTATAGAAACTTTTATTAATCAGCTAAACTTGGCACCTCCGTCTTTTCTGCCTTTCGGATTTTATCTTCCAACTCACGTTTTGACTTCTCAAGAACTGACATAGTTTCTATTATCTTATCGAGTGTTAGCTTCATGTCTTCGACTACATCGGTATTTGTTTTCTGTAGACTATCTAACGGTAACTCTTCAATACGTTTGTAATCCTCAAGCTTGCTTTGTATCTTTGTTTGTTTGTCTCGTATCTGACTTTCAGTGCCATCCTCCATTGGCTGTTTGTTTAACTCTTCGGTTTCATGTTCCAATGCCTCTTCGCCAAGCTTAAGCAGTGCTTTGATTTCGATTTCGCATTCATTCGTCTGTCAATGAAATATACATTGCTTATTTTTGGTGATACTAAACATTTCTAAGCGAAAACTACGTATCAATGATACTACTGGCTTGGATTGAGAAGGTCGTAAGTACAACAACGCTGAAAATACTCATTACTTATGGAAACACAATTTTTTTTATTTCAGTGTGGTCAAATTGACATGATGCAATTTTTATTTAATAAAACTAGGGTTATAGCCGGTACCAGGGGTGGTGTGATGTTCATTTCTGATATTTATGGATCGATCTTTTTAGTTCGACATTCTCATTCTCTAAGCCTACGATTTAACCTTTTACATTTGTTCTACGATAGCATCCACAATATACATTATAACAATGGCCTCAATCTCCTGAATTGTTTTGATAATTTCCATGGGGCATAGACTCACAATTACCTCCAGAACCAGCAAACACTATTTTTAGTCTAAATAGTTTCTAAAGCTCTTACTTTAGATTTATCTCAAATTCAGAATTCATCCGGTTGTAATAGGAATATCAATTATGTTATGATTTAACTGAGTTATGTCCCTTGAACAAGATGGCTGTGTTTTTAAAGCTGGATTATAATCGTCCTGTATAAGTTAAAATGGGTAACGATTTGACAGTATGGCGAGCAGCTATAGGTCTAACAAGCAGAAATGTAAGATACATGGAATTAAGGTGCCGTTGTCATTGTTTAAAAGTGGATTAAGATGGATTGTTGCAGTGTCGGTGTTGATCATTCTTAGTGGTGATATTGAGCTGAACTCTGGGCCTGCCAGAGGAAAGGGGAACACCAGACCAAGTTATAGTCAGTATAGTAACACATACGAAACCAGATCGCGTAAAAGTTCTGCGTCTTCCTCACAGCCTACAAACAACCGGCAAAATAGAGACGGGGTAAGCATCTTTCCTACTCCACCCATCCATGATCAACATGACGATAATGCCATGATGTCTTTTCTCAAGACTATGAAATTCGATCTCCAAACACAAAATGACAGGGTTGCAAAGGACCTATCTCAAATGAACGCAAAAATGGACTCATTATCAGATTCAATGCACGGTCTTAGAATGGAAAATGAGCAGTTGAGAACAGAAAATCAGGCTATCAGGTCTGAAGTGATTGACCTGAAGGTACAAATCGATAAATTGGAGGGTCATTCTCGGCGTAATAATGTCCGTATTAATGGTGTTCCTGGCGGTTTAAGGGAGGAATGGTCTGTAACTGAGTCAAAGGTGAGGGACTTCATCCGTAATGACTTATCTATGCCTGAAAAGGAAAATGTGGAAATTGAGAGAGCACACAGAGTGCACTCGTCTGACCCGTCAAAGTGTACCATTGTGGTTAAGTTTGGTAAACACAAGGACTGTGAATGCGTATTGAACGAAGCTAGGTCAAAACTTCCCCGTGATTCCGGAGTATCGGTTAAACCAGACTACACGGATCGAGAAATGCGACACAGATGGATACTAGGTCAACGAATGGTCGAAGAGCGTGATAACGGAAATTACGCAAGTGTGAGGTTCGATAAATTAATCGTTGAAGACAAAATCTCCAAGTATGACAAGCCAACTAACTCGATCGTTTGTATCGGTAAACGTCAACAAAACAAACGACCACGTGTCGGAGCACATGGTATAAACAATAACAATGCATCACGTGGTATAAACATGGGCCGAGCTACCGGTGAAAATAGTGCAGATGACAATAGTGACGTAGACAGATCGGGTACCGGGCGCAACAGTGATCGGAGCGCGCACGAGGAGGAGGGCGTGGACTAGGATTGTGGCCGAGGCTTACCAAACGAGACTTGTAAACTTTGGATTAATACTCTTACATGGAATATCCAAGGATTAAATAAATATGCGAATAATATGTGCACAAATATTACATCGTATTTGGCAGATTTTGACATTATCAGTTTATGTGAAACTTGGTCAAGATTTTCCGGTGAATTTGACACCTTATTACAAAATTTCGTGCATTTTGATAGTGTTCGTAAACTCAACGCACGTTCTTTTAGAAACAGTGGCGGTGTATCAGTATTTATAAAAGACTCATTGTTGAAAAAAATTTCAATATGCAGAATTTATGAACATTTGAAAGACTCTGTAGTTCTTTTATCTAAATTGTCACAAGTTAGCAATCATAAAGTAAGTGGTATATTCCCGAAATCATGGGGTGAAAGCATAATATGTCCAGTGTACAAATCTGGACCACAACATGACCCCTGTAACTACAGAGGAATATCAATTATAACTACTATGTATAAAATTTTCTCCAGCATACTAAATAAACGTTTATATAATTGGGCGGAAACTAACAACAAGTTTGACGAATCTCAGTCAGGTTTTAGCCAGGGATACTCGGCAATTGACAATGTATTTTGTCTACATGCAATGGCACAAAAGTACCTATCTAAACAAAGAGGGCGTTTTTACTGACTTTTTGTGGATTTTCGAAAAGCTTTCGATAAAATAAATCACTCTTAATTGTTTGAAAGTCTCCAATCAAAAGGGGTTAATGGGAACTTCCTACGAATACTAGGGAAAATGTACGAAAATCTACAGTCTTGTGTAAGAACATCATCGGGTGGGGTAACACAAAATTTTCCATGTAACATCGGGACTAGACAGGGGGATATCTGCAGTCCTACTATTTTCTCACTTTTTATTGACCAACTAGCTGTCTTACTTCGCGAAAACTGCGAAACAGGCATATTCATTGATAATTCTATACCTGACATACTGTGTCTTATGTTCGCTGACGATGTCGCCAATTGTGGCGAAACTGTAAATAGGCTTCAACAGCAGTTAAATATTATAGAACAATTCTGTACCGCTTCAGAAATGGAGGTTAATCTAAATAAAACACAAGTTATTGTGTTCCGTAACGGTGGACCATTGCGACAAAATGAACGTTGGTATTTTCGGGGACAACAAATAGAAAACACAAACATTTACAAATATATGGGTCTATTGTTTACCCCTTCTCTGTTATGGTCTGCAGCTCTAGAAAAATTGTGTATACAGGCTAAAAAAGCAATGTTTTCTCTATACAAATATCAACAACCATTCGGACATTTCAACATCAAACAATTATTTCAATTATTTGATTCCATGATAAAACCAATTCTATGCTATGGTTCTCAAGTGTGGGGATACAAATATCGCCCGGATGTTGAGGCGTCACAGTTATTATTCTGTAAAAAATATTTACATGTTAAATCTTTTACGAATAATTGTATTGTCTTGGGTGAATGTGGAAGATTACCACTTTATATAACATATTATTGTAACTTTATAAAATATTGGTGTAGATTGTTGCAAATGGACGATTCCAGATATCAAAAAAGATGTTACTATATGTTAAAGTCTCTTGATAATGTGGGCAGAATAACCTGGGCAACTCATGTAAAAAATTTACTGTTTCTCTACGGGTATGGATTTATATGGGTTTCCCACGAAGTAGGTAACATTAAATTATTTATGCATTACTTTAAACAAAGATTAATTGATTGTCATAACCAGGACTGGAATCGATCATTGCAAGAATCAAGTAGATGTTACCATTATAAACATTTTAAAACATTACTGGACACTGAAAGATATCTCATCATTGAACTACCTGTGAAACTCAGAATAGCCATGTCACGTTTTCGTTGCTCTAGCCATAGGTTAAATATAGAAACTGGTAGACATAATAACATCCCATTTGAATCACGACTGTGTCAATATTGTAATGAAGTAAACAATATCACAGTTCTAGAATGTGAATACAATGTATTTTTTCAATGTCCAAAATCTCAACTAATAAGACAAAATTTTCTTTTAAATTGGTATACCTCGAGTACGAGTATTCAGGATTTTTATAGACTTGTTAGTTCACGTGATGAAAACATTATTCGCAAAGTCGCTCTATACATTGAAAAAATTCTGAAAACATATGACTAATTTGGTTACTTCCCTTTAAAAGGATATTTAAAAAGAAATTTAATATATCAGTGTTAAAAAAAAAAGAATTGTATCCACTGACTTGTCTACTTCATGTTATATTTGTTTATATGTAAAAATTGGGCTAACTCTTGTTTATTTATGTATCACTATTTGTATTGTTATATTTTGGGCCGGTGGCCTGTACTATTTGAAATAAACTTATCTATCTATCTTTACCCAGTTTAAATAAAATTATCACAGCCAATACTTGTTAAAAAATTCGATTGACGATAACACGAACCATCCTTTTATAAAACGTCGTACAATATATAATTGTGATAACATATACCTCCTCTATTACAGACTTTGACGATAAAACTTTCTGTTTGACATCTTCGTCAGAAGTGACTTGAACTACTGCCTCGTCTGCAAACGTTTTTGCACATTGGTATAGCTCATCCAGTTCAGTATCAGCCATAGTAAGTTCTGGTGAGTGCATCATCTTATTGCGCATATCGATGATCTAGAATATAATTATCGAAATTGACTGGATATATCTAGGTGTACACATGGTATGTAATATACATGATATATAAAGGTATAAATATTCACTTTACGTTTGTCTAAAACAAGCAGTTTTATGTTCCAACGGACACTATGGTAGTAGTAAATCTGACATTTTTTATGTTTATTATTTCAAGAAATAAATTATTCTAACGATAAAATTTCAAAAACATGCAAAGAATAGTGACCGTCAGATCAATTGTATCACCTGATAGGGAAGAAAGAGAGCAAATAGTTCTTGAATTTCTTATTCTATTATCGTTTTGAAAACAGCTGTTTACAGCTTGTGAAGTCAGATATTCACTCTCTTCTTTTTATAGATATACGCATGTTTTCTCTAATGACGGTGTTTGCATACGTTGTATATAAAACAATCAACATACCTTTTCAGTAACTGTGAACTTGTTGAAAATACTACAGTTCTGAATGGTTGTAAACAGGGCATAAGCGTCTAAATCATCCGGAGATGTAACATCCAGGCAACGCGACGGCATAAATAGTTTCGCAATGCCCCAGGCTCCATCAACTTGGACCTTACGACAGTTGTTGAAAACTGCTTTCGATTTAAAGTGTCGATGAAACATTTTTACAGCGTCAAACAAATCTTTACACGCTTCACAGTGACGATTATTCGGTAGGTACTTCCAATATGCACCCACCCATTTGACCCCATCCACTGCGAGTCTTTGTATATTTTCTCCATTGTCAAAATGTGATCCACCTTCTGGTAAGACTTCTCTCTGGAATTTCTCAAACATCATGGAAACGAAACTTCGAGTTCCCTTACATAGATATTTCAACGTTAACGTTCCTTTTATCCAATTATGGTATGTCTGCGTTTGAAGATCTGCATGTATACCTATGGAAGATCGGAAAGTGATTTAGTTCGATTGTGGGACAAGTGCTTACGATTTATGTTGCTCACTCTTGATTGATGCCTATATCACTTGCCTTGACAGACAGATACGCGAATTCCCTTTTGTCCTTGAAGGCCAAGCAATGGAATAATACAGTTATGTTTTTTATTTCGTTTTTGGCATGACTCGGCCAATGACCGCTAACCATTCGAAAGCTATAACACAGGGTTATTGATTGTTTAAACGATTAGATTATATGCATTATGTAGTGTCGTATAACTTTAACGGTTCGTGAAATACACGAAACGCTATGTTTATTGGCCAATATTACTAACAGATATCTATACACTCAGGGACAAAAGAAACCCAAAACTTTTTCGGGGGTCATAAGTTTCTAAATTAGTGCGATATATTGTTTTCGTTTATTGTAAATGATACATGGGTTACAACTTTGATATCTCAGCACATGTCTGCATAATTAAATGTGTTTTAACCTGTGTTTACCAGTTTAGGGAAAAACCCATTTTTCGCACATGGAGTACGTGCGAAATCGCAAAGCGGAACATTTTAATTGCTGAATGACAGTGTATACATAACATTTATAAAAACTCATCAAATAAACACATATAAAATAAGTTTAAACATATCATGTTTGCCCGAACGCACACGGTCTGAAGACGCCGGACTGCGCCAAAATGTTTGGAGTCCTTCTGATGTTGTCGGACAATTTTATTACCACCCTTCAATCATTACAAGGCTACATAAACAATACCAGGCCTCTGGAACGGTTGAGGACCGCAAACACACTAAGAAACCAAGGATAACCACTCAACGACAAGGCGGGACTATACGCATGCTATATCGTAGGAACCGCTTCCGACCAGCCAGAAGTACAGCTAGGATACACAGGAGCCCACGGGTAGGCAAAATGACAACTTGTTTGAAAAAATAAGTTCCTTTTTGAAAACATCGCGCGATCATTTTGATTCATTTTCTTTCCAATTTACATTAAAGACGATAACGATACACTTCAAAGTCGTTTATATTTAGCCACACACAACGTCACACCTCTTAATTCATCTATCATTAACATATGTACGTGTTTCCTAGTGCATATTTCCAACAACCAAAATGCATCTACAGTTTATCATTAGTAGTTAGTAGTTAATAAACAATTTATATAAACAATGATTTGAAGCTTCGTCTATGTTTTAGAGCACATGGGAGGACTTTATTCGAGAGTGAAACTTTATGCCACCCCCACTATACATCACAATTATTATATCGTGGATGTTAAAGTACATTCGTGTTTGTGGTGCTACATGTATCACCAGATAATGAATGTGACCACAATGTGACTTTTGCAATGTTGGACTGTTAGATTAAAACCTATGTAAAGTTATTATTAAATTACAGAAATGAATGAAATTTTGCAATATGGCTCATTAATATTTCACCAATGATTGTGTAAAATTTCAGTGAATTTGAAAAAATAATAACTTTGATAAATACCATTATGTATGTTTTGCGTTTCTTTTGTCCCTGAGTGTATTAGTAATTATTTAAATTTTGATGTTGTATGAAATATAGAGTGTAAAAGAACATTACATGTACCTGCAACGCGTGTGTCTATCTTACTCCTTGTCATTGGATCATAAATTTCATCTAAAGAGGTGAACTGAAAATAAGTGATTGTTTTATCAATATACATATCCTAGCTATTATATTCCAATGTTTTAAAACATTCAAGAATAAGTGTGGGTCAATATAGTTGCTTTCATATAATGACTTGTTATGGTACATGTATTAAAAAACAACATGCATTTGCACATGTGCAACGTGGAACAAAATAATATGATACAGAGCTAATAGTTACACGTAGTAGAAATTTACTTGAATATTTTTTGAGGTGATTTATACGTATATTCAAAATTAACGTGATTTACTTACATGTTTTTGTATGTCATTTAGTGTGATCCCAACGTATGTTTGTTTTTCCTTTAACTCTACATCTGCCTGCTTGATAGCAAGTTGTGTTTTCTTTAATTCGTTAACTTCTTTGGTCAGAGCATCTTGCTTTTCCTTTATATCAGTCTCGGTCTTAGCCAAACTTTGTTGCTTTAATTTCAATTCAGAGTCTGTCTTAATCAAAGTGTCTTGCTTTTCTTTCAATTCAGAGTCTGTCTTAATCAAAGTGTCTTGCTTTTCTTTCAATTCAGAGTCTGTCTTAATCAAAGTGTCTTGCTTTTCTTTCAATTCAGAGTCTGTCTTATTCAAAGTATCTTGCATTTCTTTCAATTCAGAGATTGTCTTAGTCAAAGAATCTTGCTTTTCGTTCCATCCAGAGACTGTCTTAGCCAACGTATCTTGCTTTTCATTCAATTCAGTGACTGTCTTAGTCACAGCATCTTGCTTTTTTGTCCATTCAGTGACTGTCTCAGTCAAAGTATCTTGCTTTTCATTCAATTCTGTGACTGTCTTAGTCAAAGTTTCTTGCTTTTCATTCCATTCAGAGACTGTCTTAGCCAACGTATCTTGCTTTTCGTTCCATTCAGAGACTGTCTTAGCCAACGTATCTTGCTTTTCGTTCCATTCAGAGACTGTCTTAGCCAACGTATCTTGCTTTTCATTCCATTCAGAGACTGTCTTAGTCAAAGTATCTTGCTTTTCGTTCCATTCAGTGACTGTCGTAGCCAACGTATCTTGCTTTTCATTCAATTCAGTGACTGTCTTAGTCACAGTATCTTGCTTTTCTTTAAATTCAGAGTCTGTCTTATCCACAGTATCTTGCAGTTCAGTGACTGTCTTAACCATAGAATCTTGCTTTTCGTTCCACCCAGAGACTGTCTTAGCCAACGTATCTTGCTTTTCGTTCAATTCAGTGACTGTCTTAGTCAAAGTATCTTGCTTTTCGGTCCATTCAGAGACTGTCTGAGCCAAAGTAACTTGCCTTTCTTTCCAATCAGGGACTGTCTTAGCCAAACTATCGTGCGTTTCCGTCAAATCAGAGACCATCTTAGCCAAAATATCGTGCGCTTCCTTCAAATCCAAGTCTGTCTTGGCAAGAACATCTTGCATTTTCTTCAAATCAGCGTCAGTGCACACTGGATCACATTGTGTTAGTATTGCTTCTATTTCCTTGAGCTGGAAATGTAGATGAAAAGTTTTAATATGTTTAAGTTTAAGCCTATAGCTGAATTGGAAGTGAATGTCGCGATTGCTTCGTTATACTAAGTATGAACGAAATAGACCTTTTGGATAAAGCAAAAATCCGTACAAAACGTTCACAAAGACGTGGGGTGATCAAAAAGTAATGAGACAAACGCTCTAAGGTGACAATTCTTCATGATATCAATAAAATGTGTTTTTATTTCAAATAAAGAATATATCCTCTTTCCATCTGTAGAGTTTCATGAATGTTCATCCATTAGTGGCAAAGATATTAATTATTTTGAAACCTTGTGTACAGCGACTCGCCGACCATTAACGACGTCAATGACGTAACGTACGTGAATTATCAACTATTCGAACGTCTCATAGCTCCGGAAAAACGCTTATGTCTCTAAAACTAGTGAATAGATTAAAACTTTACTTAAAAACTTTGTTAAAAATATCAAGGAAATGTTGAATAATTATTCGATCATTTTCATTCTAAATACGGCTCTCGTATACGACGTCCCGTCAAACGAGTGACAATCAAAATTGACAGCTCATCTAATGCTTTTCTGATCTCGGCTAGATATAATAAAGTTTCTTTCCCGTCATTAACCCTTTTCCACTAAAGATACATAAGTATACATCTCTCAGCTCATTTTCTAATTTTAAATGTTTGTTTGGACCTTAATCCTAGTTTGTGGGAAATCTTAATACATGTATTTTCGAGTTATGACTTTTTGCCAAAATATTGCGTTGATTTCAAGACGCTTCTTGTACTTTTCACGTCTTATATAAAAAACGAACAAACCTACATCAAAATCATTTTAATGCAAAGTTCTTCATTATTTTAGCGTCAAGTCCAGTTAAGTTGATAAATATTCTAGGAATATTTAATAAAATATAAATCGAATGCTTTTCCATATCATATGGCGACAAAGGGCGACGTTTTGATGTGCAGCGACATAGCGCGACACCTTAAATTTGACGTTGCATTAATAAAGAACTACTTATTATAGAATATTGTATTTTATACGTTAACATCAGCATTAAATGCAGCATACTTTATATGGCACTTTCATGGCTCAGATACTTACACTTTAAAAATGAGAGCATTTGTCTCATTTAATTTTGATCATCCCACGTACAAGGCATTATATCATTGCTGTCATGTTATTCTTGATTGCAAAGGTGTTTTCTGCTCATCAGCAATACGAATTGGAAATTGTACGCTATATATTACATGTACATGAACCATATATTTACTGTTGGCGTTTCTTGGTATGCATTGTGTCCAATAAAGAAAGTGATGTCATAGGAAGTAAAAAGTTATGAAATTTGAATGGGTGTAGGTAGGATGAAAATGTTGTTCTATGAGAATTGTAACACAATAGGAGGCATATATTTTAAAACATTTAAAATTGATACGATTTATTGTAAGTTTAACGACATTTACCTGCTTTTGAAATTCAGATTTATTTGGCAACAATCTTTCATCTATTCGATGAAGACATATTTCAATTACTGACCGAAGGTGTTCAAGTTCTGCAGTGTTACGCCATTGAGCAGCATCTTTCATACGGTGGTATGCATCACAAATCTGAAAATGAAAATAATAAGACAATGCTTTGTGGTGATGATTTGAATATAGATGAATAGCTTCGAGTGTATGGTATCTTCCCAATTTGTTATTATCGTTTATATAATAAGAATAGTAATTTATCTTCAATATTTCTATAATCAATCAACTATATCACTACATTATCAATTTGCATTACTTTAAAATATCGTACCAGTGATCTAACGAAGGTAAGTAAAATAACATTAAGTGTAATTGATTCGCTATCATTGGATTACAAAATGTACTTCGGAAAGAGTTAATTATGTATAGTACAAGTATATTATGATTGTAGTACATGCACCTTTTATTAAGATACTAAACTGAAAGATATAGTCTCTATACTCCGATCTTAGAGAGATAATTATGTACGCTATATTATGAAGCTAGTGCATGCACCTTTTATTAAGATACTAAACTGAAAGATATAGTCTCTATACTCCGATCTTAGAGAGATAATTATGTACGCTATATTATGATGGTAGTACATGCACCTTTTATTAAAATACTAACCTGATAGATATAGTCCCATCCAATACCAAACAGTGAACAGTACCCTATAATGTTCAATAAAGCAGGAACATTTAAATCTTCAATAGTCTTCGTAGCAATGTCTGAAGGTGACAGGATCATTGAGCCATACACTGCTCCGGGAGTGATAAATGTCGCTGCTGCGTATAGTATCAGTTGTCTATTACCAAGTCGCGTACCGGATTTAAATTCATACTTAGAAAAAGGATGATGCCGTCGGATTTTCTCCAATTCATTGTCCAGTTTTGTTATTAGATCCTCTGATGTATCGTGTGTGTCATTTACGGAGCAATACGCATGGAGGTATTCCTCGAATGAACGTTCTATATATATGGATAAGAACTTGTAAAATAGTTTGGTGAGTGCAGCATTTGATCCAAGCCATTCATCGTCTTTAAATATTCTATAAAGTCTTTTCAACCACGATTCTGAAGTGTTAAAAATGGTAAAACAATTAGCAAGGTATATATATATATATATATATATATATATATATATATATTAGCAGTATATACATTATCGGATGCATACTTTAAGAGTTACTAGACGTAAGCAGTAGGCGAAATGCGATACAATACACTTGTTAAATGTTATAAGTACACAACCATTCAGTATGTATATCTTTTTTATTATACATGATTTAATAGTAATTTTTGCATGTCTTCATGCGAGAAGCATAGTAGCATTATCCGATGATTCGATAATTGTAATTTGCCCGCTACCAGCAGTGAACCGTGAATTTTTACATTATGCAAAATACACGTGCTCAACAAATATTGTTCGCACGAAGTCTCAAAATTTTAGATACACATTGTCCATCAATACCCACACCAAAAAAGCACAAAACCGGAATAATTACGATAACAGAAAGTACAAGAGAGGTTTGTGAAACATACACGTCTAATTACAGTTAAAAGTCTAGTGTATTTGATGTCACCACGACCTTGAAATTTGACCTGTTGACCTCAAAATTAGTAGGAGCCTATATATGATGATAAGCAACCTTTACGTAACGTTTTACGATCCAAGATCCTATATTTCTTATGCTGTAGACCAAAGATGGTTGTGTATTCAAAGGTCACGGTGAGTTTGACCTTTGATCCAAATGACCTTGAAATTAAAATGGGCCGCCTGTGAAGGATGTATAATCTCCACTTAAAATAGTAGAACCCTAGTTTCACCCGTTCTGGAGTTATTGTTGGAAAACCATAACGCATGTCGATCGACCGAGACTTTGAGAAAGTCCATTTATAAACCATGGTTACACCCAACCGGTGCAGTAATAATCACTGATTTCAACGATATAATACATACAATATCTTCACTTTAGAATCTATCGTACCGTTACTTTTCAAACATCGCCTATAATAACGTGATACATGTTGGCTAGTCTGGCCACCCGACTAGATAATATATTTTATCAATCAAATAGCATAACATTTTTCAATTTTCGCTAGATTTTATTTTGGGCTTGATTATCTAGTCTGGTAAACTCTGTAAGCCTCTTGTAATCTGATATCCTAGGGCAACCGTTATACTAGTCTGTCTAACATACCCTATGTTTAGAAAAACAACTCCTCAGTCTACTTTTTTCTCATGAAATTATTTCCCTTTGCACCCTCAAACATAGGGTCTGTTCAACTTGGTGTTTCAATATCGCCTATATTGTGGCGATTGAACTTATCCTAAGGTCAAACAATTACAGCTGATAATGATCTTGTTATGTGAGTTGGTCAGCCTAGAATATTTATGGTTCTTGACCAGTACTTTAAACATTATACCCAGCTGTGATAAACCCTCAATTGCTAGGGAATTTCTAGATGTTACAAGATAAGAGAAAGAAACTTTGCTTAGTAGCGAGTGTTGTATAATCTACAAGATGAAAGAAAGAACTATCAGGCCCAGAATATAATTTAGCTCAAAATTAAAACAGTTATGTTATTTGATTGATACAATATATTATCTAGTCGGGTGGCTTTTTACTCGGGTATGTTAGACAGACTACATGTTGGCCTGTGTCTTCAAAAAATACGATATTTGAACTGAGTTAAAGATCACAGTCTCTTAGGTGTAAATTATTTGCGCTTGGTAGTGGTAACATAAATATTAACCATTTCTTAAATTTTAACCAGATTTAATTGCATTGCAATTGACACATACCATGTAATATATACATGCTGGATGAATATTCCTGTTATAACGGTAAACATGTCTTACGATGTACATGAGATAGACCGAGCCTAAAATTCTCCTGAAAACAGCCATTTTACCGGAAATACGCCAATAACGGGCTATAACATTGTTCTGCTGGACGTATTTTAATAATAATAAATTTTTTTATAAGAATGCAACATATTTGCCCATTTTGTACATTAGTAAATAAAATGAACAAGGTATCCATTTTTGGCAGTTTACATTAACGGATGCATACTTTTGAGAGCTACTTGACGTATTTAATAGGAGAAATGCTATACAATTGAAGGGCAGAGTTTACAGTTTAATGTAATTAAATATTTTGTATACATAAGATTTAATTCATTTGAAAAACCAAGTTGAAAATTAGTATCTTAGTTGACATCTACATCTTTTATATATATGCAAGATACGTACTTATATATGCTGAATACAAAGACGCATCCTCGGAGACATCGAGGTCAATGGTGTCATCTGAAAAGTGAAATATCTCGTTTGTATGTTCATTAAATTTGGAAATAGTGGTGTTATTGACTGAAACAAGGGATATCGAACCGGAATCATTGTGCAGTTTTTGTTCAATATCGGACTGAAATTATGCTTGGATAAACATCAATATGCAAGTATACTTTTGACGTTAATAATTTATCTCTGTTTTGTTACTATAGCAACACGCAAACACATAAGTGGACCAGAAATCAACAAAGTAGTTTAGGATGCGTAGTCGTTTAAATGACGTTTGCAAAGACAAACTCCTCACACAAATAAAATATAGACCACGTGGTTGGTCACAAGTTTACTCTTCTTAAAAACCACAGACCAGTCTATTCACACAAACTAAGAAACATTTACATTGGGCTCATTTGCTACTGTGACATAAGAGTGTATAATTGACTTAACATGTCAACACAAATATAACAAGTGCATGTGGCTGGCTTAGAATGAGAAGAAATATATATACGAGACGCTTCTAGTGATCCTATTTTCATAAAACGCTGAACTTGTTATGATGACCAAACTGAATTTGAAACAGCTTGTTTTACCATAGTAAAGCATATTTTTTGGAAGTGTTTTTCTTGTTTTCTAACGATTTCGATCTGATTTTAAGCCAGCGATGTGCATGTTAATGCAATACATACCTGTATTATGTCGTTTCGCCATATTCTACAGAAATAGAAAAGAATAATTAATACACTTTAATAGTCCACATAGCTAGTGAAAGGGGTGAACATAAACACGGAGAGATTGGTAGTTTATGTAGGAATCTGTATGGAGATTAAGATCAATGACAGATATTTACATATTTGTTTGATAAACAGCCACATCAGTACTGACAGGCTGTATATATATCATGGAAAATGCTTGGTTTGGTAGCTGCTCGTATAAATCACTTGTTAATCAACATTTATGGTTGTATTATAATAAGACGTTTGACGTCACTATAGGTCACCGTCTATGTTCTTCTGATTTATGTATAATGAGATCAGACAGGGAAGGTAGAACTCAACCCAACCAGCCGAGCTCAGAAATCAGAAACAACACAACTCCACTGAGAAATGCCCACACATAAACCACCAATAAACAATTACAAGTCCAAGTCCTCGCCGAAAACACGCAGGGTGACCCAATTTCACGAAAAAATTATAGAATAGCGGTTATTGCATGAGACCAAATGAAACACAGCCAAGACTCAACCAAGTTCCTCAAGGCCCCGCTGCACGGCGACCCTACCGCACAAACTCATGACAAAATTGCGACTAATTGAAAGTCGTATGTAATGAACAAATATGCAAGATCGATTCTCTATAAAACAAGCGTATCAGTTACATAAACGTCTGATGTGTATTGACTTACGTAGTAGTAAATGCCTAAACACTATACAAATTCTTATACGATGTAGATTGCATCTGAAGCGTTTTATTTTGATGTTATCCTATAGTGTATGCTGTAGATTGCATCTGAAGCGTTTTATTTTGATGTTATCCTATAGTGTATGCTGTAGATTGCATCAGAAGCGTTTTAATAAATATCTTCATGTTATCCTATAGTGTATGCTGTAGATTGCATCAGAAGTGTTTTATCTTCATGTTATCCTATAGTGTATGCTGTAGATTGCATCAGAAGTGTTTTATCTTCATGTTATCCTATAGTGTGTGCTGTAGATTGCATCAGAAGTGTTTTATCTTCATGTAATCCTATAGTGTATGCTGTAGATTGTATCTCAAGTGTTTTAACTTACTGTTATCTTATTTTGTATAATGTAGATTGTATCAGAAGTATTTTCACTTCATCTTATCCTATAGTGTATGATAGAGATTGTATCTCAAGTGTTTTAGGTTAGGAACCACCAAATAAATTTGCTCTAAAGCTCAATGTAAAGTGCCTATAGTAGGCCCCCCTTTTCAACTTTTTTTAGTCATGGCCACCTGGACCACATATATCATTGTAAAGAGGGGCATTTAAGCTTCAAAATAATGCAATAAAAAAGAGGGGTCATGTAGCTTCTAAGAAAGTCTTTGTCTTTCAAACATGGTCTATCCGTTTTTACGCATGTCCAGATTTATAAGTTCTGGGTTTTACCCTAGTCTACTTTCACTTTGGTATCAATAACAAAATAGCGGAATAATACAAATATTACAGTTTTACTACACAACATGCATATTTACCAACCATTTAAACTTAATTTCATCATTCAACTCCACATTTGTCAAGAAATATCACCATTTACAGGCAAACCAAAGTTTTTTAAGGACTACTTGAGCCCACTTGATCCGCGGAGGCATTTAGTGGTTCTTTACCTTTAACTTCATGTTATCCTATACTGTATGATGTAGATTTATCTCAAGAGTTTTATCTTCATGTTATATAAACTTTACACATCATCTTGGCTCACCCAATACAATGATATAGATAAAACACGTTTTTTTAGCCGTGACTTATTTACGCGGGAGTGTTAATTTGCCCTCAAAGGGTAGGTATAGGGTATGCATATGACTTAAACAATATATGGGATCAATGACAGTAACAAATACATGGCCCAAATGGATAAGGCATTACCAGAAACTTGCAATTGGACGTTCGAGAAATATATGCTATATAAAATGAAAAATGCTTTGAAAAAATAGATAATAGCAATAAATAAATGTAATGGTAGTCAAAGATTGTTTGATCAAAAGTAATATGGCATATACCAATATTTGATCTCGCATCGCAGAGTCTACAAGCCCAGCGCTTAAGCCTACTGCGCCAGCAAAACTGCTATACTAACAACTTATTTTCTGTTAAAGGTAAAGAGTGGTGAACAGCATGCGTTCACTGTATATTGCGCTCACACTCAAAACTGATTTCAAATATTAAAATACGACTTTCCCTTGTGCCTATTGCATCTATAAAAATATCGGATAAATCATAAAAACAATTAATAAAATAATAATGTAATAAACATTTTTAATCTTTTCAATCATAATTATTCATAAATTCCAAAAAATGAAGTTTTGGTATTCGAACCAACGACCTTCGGTGTGGAGTTCCGGCACGTTATAACTGCGCTAAACTGTCAATTTATAAATTACACAAATTAGTAAGTATCATTTCTTCAAATCATGACTATTGAAGTCAATAAATCGCAGGTTACCCGCCAACATATACTCGTCTGAAAGGTCATGGTTCAAAATTGTCCTATATAGGGATATATAACTCTAACGCGGTATTGGGACCTGTGCCAAATAAAGTAAACAGGTCAATCAGGTACCGCGTTAGAGTTATACCAGGCTGTGACGACATGCTGTGTTTACAATCAAATGTTTACTTTATATATCGTCTGCAAAAATATTGATTATCAGTATATTTCTTTACCAATAGTATGAATAAAATCGTGACCCAGAGGATAACGGTGCAGTATTAGTAATTATAATATGCTGAGTTTGAACCCGGTCAACAGAACATTTTAAGCTTATTTTAAGTTTAATGTTTGCAATCGCATACAAAGTGTGTACAGAATGCTGCTTGAGTAAAAAACACCTTTGCAATTTCACGCACCTTCAAATGGCTTAATTTAATAGCCAATAACAAGTTTTATATTATAGAAGTATTTGAGGAATTGAACCAACAGCCATCCTAAAGGTGTTTTCAATTAATAAGTAAACGAAAATAAAACACGTACCTGATCTAGGACTTGTAAATTGTTTGTTATAGTATATCCCTTTTTATAAACCTTGTCTTCAAGAAAACGCGATATTATAACGAGTGAATAATATATAGCAAATCGATTTAATAAACATGTCCTCCAAGTGTTAAGACAACAGAGGCATTCACATGTTATCAGTTGATTTCGACTGTTTCATAGTGTGCTTTATCAGTGTGGAGATTCGCGTAATCACATGCATAAATCTTTCACTTCAAATTATTGCGATTTCGTCAGGTTTTTCTTGATTTCAAACGATCGTGCATTCAATATGGTTATAGCATACATGTATAGACTATAAAATACCCCGTATATGCACGAACAACCGACAAGTACCGATGTCGCTTCACCTTTAGCTTTTTTTTACCGATAATTAACCTGCGGCCTTGAGCCGCAGGTTATATTTGTATGCAACAAGAAAAATTTCCATGTAGGGGCACGTGACCTGTTCTGGATGGTTTACCATTTCAAAATTATTTTTTTTTAAAATCAGCATTTTTTAAGAATGTCGTGAACCAGACTTATACCATTTTTTTTATTTAGATTCGTATAGATCTATTTTATTTTATTTTAAAATAAAGTATTAACCATAATTTACCCCTATAAGTAATAATTAATAAAAAAAAAATGTGTTTCGAAATGTGTTTTAGCGCGCACTTGACCTTTCGTTAGTCTGGTTCACGCGTTCAAAACTAAATCCAAAAAATGAATCACTTTGTGCGAATGTCGTAAACCAGACTAGATCACTATTATTTTATTTTTTATTTAAAATAAAGTAATGTAATTTAATAACTATAATTATTTCTTTTACCCCTTTAAGTAATTAAAAATAAGAAAAAAAATGTGTTTCGATATGTGTTTTTGCGTGCACCTGCAGTCTGGATTACCTCTCCTAGATCTACGTTAACTAGGTCAGGACGTGTCGGCATTAAACACCCAAATCTTACCCAAATAGTAACGTTTTTACCCAAATCCTTGTATTTAACTAACAATATGCGGTTGATTAACTATATTACGCATTTTAATGACCAGTGATGACTAAATAAACGTAAACTAGCAAGTTTTTCGGCAAGACTCTGCCCAGAATCATTTCGAACCGGCGTTTGTCCATAATATTTGCACGTCGTGAGAATCGCTTTATTTTACTTTCTGACTCTACGGCGCCGATATCAAATCACAGATATATATTATTAATGTCTATGATCAAATATACGAAAGTATGAACGTTTTTTACCCAAATACTTGTATTTAATAATCTATTTGTCGTAAATAAACTATATTACGCATTTGAATAACTAATAATGAAAATAGCACCATTTTTCGGTAAATTATACTTGGTAAATATACCCAAACACACATAAGCCTACTCAATCAGAGAGGTTTGTAAAATTCCGCATTTTTCAGCGGGGACTTGGACTTTTAATTGTTTCTTTGGCTCACGTGTGTGCATTGCTCATTGTACACGTGTCATGTTGTTACTGGTGCGAGTCTTTGCTCAGCTGGTAAAGTGTGCTGCCTCCCCTGTCCGATTTCCTCATACCTTTATATCTTGAGCCTTATTAACACCTTAAAAAGTTCTAGTTTTTAAAATGATAAAAAATGTCTCTCACAACACTGGTCTGTAAAACAATTGGCCGCAGTAACTATTTAGCTCGTCATTATTTGTTCGAGCATCAAATAACAATAGCTAAAGGTGTTTATGACACAATGAAAACGATTAAATGTAATGTTTTAATTGCAGGTATCATGCTACTTTTAAATTTTAGTGGAGCATAAAGCAATAAACGGGACGCTGCTCGTACATATGGTGTGTTTGTAAATTCTTTTCAGTTACCCAAACACATAAATCTACCATATTGTTAAAATCGCACGTACCTGCTCTTGGAAATTCCTTATTGTAGTAAATCCCTTTTTTCTTCAAATACAAAGTGATATCAAGACCAGTCAATAATATGTATCACATACGACCTTCTCAGTCTAAGTCAGCGATATATCGATACGATTAAATAAACATGTCCCAAAGATTATGGCAATATGCAGAGGAACAAACATGTTATCAGTTGTTTATGACTGTGTCAATAGTGTGTTTTATGATACAACGACTGTTTTTATGGATGTACTTATGCTATTACACAAGTTTGTAGAGCGCTTCGAATATGTTGAACAAATAATATAATTTATGGTTATTGCTACTTTTTGGCTTTTTCGGTACAATGAATATTAAACCTGTTTTATTGATGAAGACCACAATTAGAATTAGGCATATCATTTTGAGAATTTCTGGCCGTTTTGCTCGGTTAGTTTTTAAGATATTCTTAGATTTTGGGGACATCCCCTAAAAACTGAAACAAATGTATTTTTCCGAAAAGGTTTAATCTCAGCAGCACAACATTTGACATACATACATTTTCGCTTTCAAGTAACTGGGCAAGTTATTGGTATTTTAAATAGTATTTCAAAATATGGATAATTTTGTTTTTGAACAAAAATAAGTTTGATGCGAAAAAACGTTGAACAACATACCTATTCGTATATGTAACAGGTACAGTAACATTTGATAAAAGTTTAATGCCAAATTTCTTGTCAATGACTCGGCTAGAGATTTAACTTTTAAGTGATTTCAGGTATGCTAAATGCAGGAGAGGTTACAAAATCAATCATCGTTTTGCATATTTTTTCTGTGAACAGTTTTAGTTTTGCTTCTTCCGCATTTGCTTACCAATATATTTTAAGATATGAATGCAAAAGATCCTTCCTCTCAAACATTCAGTGTGCACTTTAAAAAATATTGATTCGTTTTGACAAGAGTAGACGGCACTACGTTTTACAAATGCAGTAACCTATTAGCGAGATGTGGTGGTTAGAATAATTTTGAATAAATCATTCGTAAAGTTTATTAAATAGTGTCTTCTATATTTTTATCAATAATATAAATTCAGAATAACTATTCACAATTGTCTCGATTTTAATATATGAGGAGCTACTAAAACATCAATTTTAAGCCTTTGCATACTATTTGATCATGGTAGATAGATGATTTAGTTACGTCTAAGGTACTGTGATTTTTAAACTTCCGCTCAATTGAAAATGTTGCATGACCTTAAGAAAAGCAACGTTTGTATGTTTGATATGCATTGTATAAATCATGGTTTAAATGTAAGTGGAGTTTTATATAAATAACATATATCTTTGATTGTGACAGTAAAAATGTCAGCCTGGTGAAAGTACTGCCACACTCAAAGCTATGAGTTATTTATTTTATAACCTTGAACTGGTTACGTCGACATTCAATTTTAGTGGATATGTTTATGCACGAATCATTAAGATTACTGACTTTCAATTTCAAGCTGTAAACTCGACAGGAGTCGATAAGCATTATTGTGTAGCCAAAAATACCGTAGATACACCTAATTATTTGAATATTTTTCGGCATCCATTACTGGACTGGGTCTAGAGATTAAAGACATGGTTATGTAGGTAGAACATGCCGCCAAGTTTGTTTTTGCATAAATACACCACGTGACCAAAACGCACTGTAAAAAAGCTGTAAAACATGTTCAATCACGTGTAGTGTAACAACATGTAATCCATTTGCTCATAATAGTAAGAATACTTCCTGTTTGTCTATGGGAAAATAACATTATGTATTGTCGATTCAAAGATGTCTGTCAAAACCGCTAGAATGTTTTATTTCTAAATAACTAAATGCAGTAAGTATAACCACTACGCTATAGGACCATTAGAGTTATAATCATATAAGTGTATTTATGATGGTAGAATTAAATCCTGAGAAACCTGTAATAATCTCACAGGTTGAATGTTTGTTTACGCGGTTGTGACAGAGATCTTTGAATCAACTATAAAAATCGAGGGGTAATTAAAATAAATCAATAAATGGTATGGTAATCGTACGACTGAGGCTCGATCAGAACATCGTTCACTCATACCGGCCCAGTTCACTACTTTGGTAAATGACCTTTAATTTTCAAGGTCTGTGGTACGGACTAAATAATGCGACATAGACATACGTATATATTCTTACCATGCATGTTTCAGCCAACGAAAACAAAATGTGTGTTCCAGAAAATCGGGAAGAACAAAATCCCGAGTGGGAGAATACAATCAGGAATTCTTTGGTGTGTTTGTGGACGACATGTCCTTCCTGTTTGCTGTGTTGTTATCTTTCGACGCTTGCTACATCTTTTGCTATCATAACATGCAACATACATTTCTAGGCAATATTTCCTGATATCAAAAATGTTATAACAAATATATCTACACATATAATAGCAAAACGGCGTGTCATAGGTGCTATAAGTCTAGTATGCTTTACACATACATGTGTCAGTCAGTGTGGAGAAAATGCATTGTTTATGCCTCCCACCAATTCCAACTTCCGAAGTTTCTAAAATAACCATCCGTTTGATTTCAACCGCAAGAAAAACTTCGTGAGTTTGTTATCTTAACGTTGTCTTTGTTGATATTGCTACATTTTCCCGCGCCTAATGGAATCAAGTGATATTAAGAGTTTGTCCAAGTTGTTAAAATCGACATTACGGTATATCTGTGCAAGAGGCGTTGTCCATAAACGGTTCACTTATTTCGTATGTCGTTGATAACTTCATCCGTATACCACAGCATTGTCGGCATGATAAAATAATTGTCAGGTAAATACTCGCACAGTGTATCACAAAAAGAGCCAATTGACAAAGAACCTACGGAATGCGGAATTCACATTAATTACATTCATTATACATGGATTTAACCGACTTTGAACCACGGTTTATAGTGCCATCTTCACATTCATTCTTTGAACCTAGTTTAAGAATTTTGACCTACCAATTTGTCACGTGGTAAGACCATGTGGCTCGAGAATGGATGTTCATCGGTCCCATTGAAAGCGACGATATCAATCACAACTATAGTATACGAGGATACTTTTTTACAATTTGTATATCTCGTGTTTGATAAGAAGTGGTCTTTGTTCAAATCCAAGAGCAGCTGTACACAATCGGTGAACTAATGTGGCAGTAAACAATGTGTACGAGTGTATGCATCAATGCAATACTAGTTGTTAGTATATATGTGACGTAAAACGAAGATTTTTTTTAAAATAACATGGGACGAGTCTGTACAAACCACCCGAAACAAACAATTCATTTATCTCAACCTTAGATTGAGTGACACATGTTGACACCGGACATAAGTCAACACCCCTACCTTATTGCTTAAACAATACAGTATGCTTAAATGCAATGAAATTAAAACTTTTTATTGGTTGGAATTACATAGAGAATATTTGTAGTTCATCGTGTATGATCGGCTGATAATTCACCGAGTGAGCAGCTGATGTAATATTTTCACGAGTGGCGTAGTCAGCTGCTCACGAGGTGAATTATCAAACGATCATACACGGTAAAGTACTAATATTCTATTTTATTTCATGCTTCAAATAGCATAAATGATGGACATACTTCACTATATACCTCAAATGTTTTGCGTGACGTCGTTTCCCACCATGCACGCGTCGAGTTTCAATCAAATAGTTCTTCTGCAATGGCTTCAATTTCGTCCATTTGTTTTACATTTATGTGCATATAATGTTCTGTTATTTGTTAGATATTAAGAGAACAAGTTAAAATTGCTTATTATTTTATTTTTGGCGGCGGGGAAATTTGTTTAGAAAGTAGTCCATTTGCGTGAAATAATGAACTGTTAAATTATGGATTGTTATATTGTCGGGGAATAATCCACCGTTATTCCGCCATAAACCACCGATAAGCATGAACTAAATATAGATAATAAAAGAATGTATGAAATATTGAATATATAAGTAAATAACTTAAATTTGCACAGCCGTTTTATCCAATTAAAATGTTTTATAAAGTATTATCCGATACAGTAAAGTTGCTTCCTTGCAATATTACATTATTTGTTTACCACAGACAGAGACCTAAATAAACGAGCTTTAACAAGCGTAATACTAAGTGCTCGATTAGCGGTTTATGCGAGCATATACTTTACTAATTTCTTGAAGAAACTATTTTGTACGTTTCAGATTCCTTTACATTGGAAGTTCGATCTGTTTACGAGGCAT
The DNA here is from genome assembly GCA_963678985.1 of Spisula subtruncata. Classification (NCBI taxonomy): domain Eukaryota; kingdom Metazoa; phylum Mollusca; class Bivalvia; order Venerida; family Mactridae; genus Spisula; species Spisula subtruncata. The sequence goes on along the minus strand of OY787673.1, from coordinate 42,324,635 downwards.
TTTCAAACATATTCACACAATCACGTGGCCAAGGAAGCCAGTCACGTGACAAGTGAGATGCTGGGGAACAATATTCCCAATTAGATGCAGATTCAAAAACAACCAACGATCCCTCATTTGAATATTACGAGAAACAATATCTTATTAACAAAACATTTGCTGTACTTTTAACAAAACATTGGCTGTACTTGAACAGTATATCAGTAATTCTCGATATAAGGAACAAATAAATGCAAGTAATTCATCTACTTCCGGATCTGGTGTAATAACTACTTCCGGTAAATTTACAACACAACCAGTTAAGCCATCTGCACTACCTCACGTGGGAGGACGGACAACGGACAAAAGTCGAACAGATCCGATTCTGGGGGCTCAATTAAGAGAACTGGAAAGTCTAACCACGGAGGAGTTGCAGTATATTTTCCAAAATATGGAACAGAATCGACAAGAAAATATCGAAGTTCCAAGCATTGCGAGTTTATGTTGTCGCTATGGATGAAACGTGATTGTAGAGAAGTTATAGAAAAAACGGTTAACATGGCAACCACAATAATTTTCAGAATTAGTTACAATTGGAAGTAAAAGATAAATTGTTGCATATTTTAGGTATCAGAAGAAAATGGTTGCCATGGCAACTGAAATTGTCAAAAATCATGAAACTATCCAGTAACAATTTATTTGTGTTATGCCCTAAATGCTTCTGATACTTAAATTAGTATACTAATAGATTAAGACTGCATTGTGTACATTTCACAATAAAGCGTCATTTTAGGAAGAACATGTTTTTAAATTAGCTATCGTATTACATTTTTGTATTATCAAATGTTTAAAGCGAATTTATAAACAAACTAGATATTCCTTCTCAACTAGTTGGTATATAATGTAATATACATGTGTTGGTATCAACTTGCACACTAGCGTAAAATTTTGAGTGGCGTTTTTGTTATGAAATTAATAGTTCATATCAATCCATTAACAACCGGTATGTTTCCTTTTAGACACGGCACAAAGTTTCCGTTCAGCCTGATTAGTTGGTGAAGTAAATCACATACATTTGATTTGTATCATAAACACGTCTGTCAGGTAAACTATGTTTATGTACGTTTAACGGAATGTAACTTAGTTAACTGAAGTCTGGCTATTAATTCGAAAGGGATAGATTCCTAGTAATACTAATTGAATCGATAGTATGCATTTTACTAGATCAGCCGTAATGTTATACATGTACTAAACAAATACTTTACTATTGGCTTGAACACTATAAAAGATGCTATACAAATGACTTAATGAACACAAAGATTGTTGTAGATCTCAACACGCAATGATCATAGAGCCATCACACTTGATGAAATTGATTTTACTGTCGATTCAATAAGTAAGACTAATTATGGAACTTTCCCATTCGTATGAATACTTAGTAGCTGGAACTACCGTTAACTCAGTTATACCCAGTTGAACCTGGATAAACATAGTTTACCTGACGGACAAGCTAATGTTTAGTACCGTTATGATTTAACTGTGAACATAATAATTATGTTCATAATGTGTTTGTATACATATTTCAGATACAAATATGCGGATTCCTCCTGGCTAATTATACACTGTGCCTTCATAACCCAGTGGTTAGCGCGCTTACCACCTAAACAGACGACCCTTGTTCAAATGGATGCAAGATGATTGATGCACTCACATACCTGCCATAATTCAGCAATAAGCTGACTAGCACATAAAACATATACTTGGTTGTAAGATTATGATATAATAGAGATATATGATTGTATACAGTTTATAACATCTTCCCTGATGGAAGTGAGTTAATGTAGAAAAAGATAACATCAGACAGGGACATCAGCTTCAACGAAAACAGTATGCCACGAAGCAAAACACCATTAATAATTTTAACATCAAGCAATTGAACGGCCCCAAATACACAAGAACAACGACGAATCAGAAATGACCGTCAAAAGGCAGTGAACCGTGGCAAGGATGTAGGGCAAGCGCGCGCTTCGGGATCGCGATGTCCCGGGTTCAATCTCCGTCTTGACCACTGGTTAATATCTCTGAGCAAGAATAACCCACATGCTCTACTTCACAAATGTGCATTGCAGCTCGAAGGGCAGTGTCTATTCATGGGCGGAGCAGATCCATTTTGGCTTCAACACCCAAAGGAGCGAAAAAGTTTCCACCGGGAGGCACGAGTGTAGGTTTCGATAGGTAGCCCAATGACCAGATGAAGTTAAAATGTCACAGGGTGCTTGAGTGGTTTAACAGCTGATAAGAACCCTAAATAAATGGCGCCGCAGATCCATGTTGGCTTCATCCTAAAAGGAGAGAAATAGTATCCACAGGGAGACACGAGTGTACGTTTCGATTGATAGCCCAATGACCAGGGGATGTGAAAATGTCAAAGGGAACTTGAGCGGTTTAACAGCAGATAAGAGACCTAGACATTTGGTAACTTTTTTAACTTAACAATGACAACCATGGACGATTAAGAAGAAAATGATAAAGTACATACCAAAAAATAATTATTATTCGTTGGGGTTAATTCCATGGATTTCGTTCATGACCTAAACCTCGAGTTAGAATCCTAACGAACATCATTGATTCTACAGTATCTGACTTAGTGGATACTGTTTCCTTGAAATTACGTTCCCACGAAATGACCTTTTTTCACAAAAAAACTACTAAATTTCATCCCACTAAAATTAAATGATTTCAAAGTATACTAAAACTAACTTCTGATAGTCAGTCGCCTCATTCATTTCAAACCTCAGAGGACTAAGACCAAACAAAAAACATGTATCTCAAGAATAACCGCACTTTGTCGTCAAGTCGTTACGCCCGCTGGTTTCGCTTGGTCGTGAAAACATGTAAAAATGTATGAGAAAATCCGACAGGGAAGGTAGCACTCAACCATGAAATACTTTATTTAAGAAATAAAAATCTGTCGCGTGTATTGTCGGTGAATAAAACACGGGCAGGAGTTCGGATGCGGAAAAATTAAATTTAATTTTCCGCATCCGAACGAGTGTCCGTGTTTTATTCACCGACAATATACAAGAACAGAGTTTTTATTTCGATTCTAAATACGATAATATCCAGCACTATTTAACTGCGCGCATTCCATTTTCACCCATTTGACATTGAACATAATTCCACGATGAAATTGAGTGGCTTATTAGCTGGTACAATTACCTCCCTCGTTAATGAAAACGATCTTCGTAATTTTCTGAAGGAAATACCACAATTTAAACATTGAAACAATTTTAATAACACGAGTATATTATCTATTTCATAAAATGAAAAATATAAATGGATTGATTATCAGAAGCTTTAATGAAACTTGGTTTCTAGAGTATATTGGAGTTTCTAAAAATACATGCGTCATAGATGTAACACTGGATTCTCGTGCAACTCGCCTTGTCATCGTGACTCGTAGTAAATTGTACTATAAAGTTTACGTTCATTCATTCATAAATATGTCACGTGATACTTGGCGTAAATAGAAACAGCCTATTTGATAGGTATGTTTATGGGGGTAATAAAACATGGTTAGGTCCGCTCTATATTTAAACGATTAATCCGCAGATCGTGTTAGAATATTGAGTAATATGTTAAATGGAAATATTATGTCGCGTACAAACACAGCAGATATTCGATTAACATTGATAATTACTCCACCACAATTTGAAACAAAATTTATACCCAAAGTACAAACCCTGCAAACGATCCTTTGATAAAATTTGTAAACTTATAATTTGTTTTGAATAAACCTATTCAATGCTCGTTGCAAACTTCGGGTAACAATACACGCGATATATAAAGTATTGAATTTCATCGTTCTGATTTAATCACAAAGCACACTATGACACAGTAATAAACAGTTGATAAAATGTGTGTTCCTCTGCATACTGCCATAATCTTTGGGGACATGTTTATTTAATCGAATCAATATATATTATTGACTCGTCTTAATATCGTTTTGTCTTTGAAGAAAAGTTTATATAAGGGATTTACTCTAATAAACAATTTACAAGAGCAGGTACGTGTTTTACTTTTGTTTACTCGGGTCTGGCGACGTTAAAGTAAGAGACAGAAAGGTTATATGATAACAGGACCCAGACACGCTGCTTGTACGTTCCTATTATTTCCATCAAGTGACCTTCCTCTATAAAGTCGTTTCTAAATTGTCCAATACCCTGGTCGATATGACAACCAGGAACCAACGGTTTCAGTGTGTAGAATCACGTGATCAAATGATTTGAAATGAATATCGTTCGCACTCAAAACAATTGCAATTCCGTCCACTAACGGTGAGTTTGTTCTTGATTATAGCGATCATGCACTTTATATGAATATATTATACCGCCTAATGAAGATCTCATTTATGTACTAGACAATTGCCAATTTTGCTCGAACTGTAGCTGTTGTTAACTGATGCTCTATCAACTTATTATAATCGGTTGAAAACTGCATCGAAAATGCATTTGGTCGAGCATCAATTGAAAACAGCTAAAAATGGAGCGAAATCGGTACTTGCCACGTATTCTTACATGTATACACGGGATATTCTAAATGCTAGATAATATAACCATATTAAATGCACGATCGTTATAATTAAGACAAATCTCGGCGTTAGCAGAAATCGAAATAGTTTTTGAGTGTTAACGTTATTCATTGTCGAATGTGCTAAGCATTGGTTGTATTGATAAATGTTCTAAACATGTCTTCATTTGAATAAATTTATTGTGCGTTGAATATAAAAATGTTTAACAGTGAAGCCATTGATAAGTTTTCAAAAATCGAGTTTAGATCCGGAACCAGGATGTCACGAATTCTGTTTTGATATTGACAGACATTGTTTATTATTGCATACATGTATAACGGTTACTGTACTATAGATAAAAAAGGGTATGAGAAAATCCGACAGGGAAGGTAGGACTTGCACCTTGACTAATTTATGAGGAAAATCGATTTTCCCTCAAAGGGCAGTTATAAACTTAGCGGCACTTATAACGCTACCGTTGATATATTTCAGTTTTATTTAAAACTCCTAAATGAATTTATATAAAATTTGGCATACGTATACAGCAACATTTGATACAAGTTCTGGCGAATTTTTTTATGCAGCGATATCGTGTACGGCTGCACTGTTAATATTGTTATCTCCCTTGAATAACGTAGCGTACTATACGACTTTGTTCCCTTTGCTCTAAAACAGAGTGGTTCTAAATAGAATCAATGTAACTTAGTTACAAAAGCATCTTAATCTAAATCCATCCTTTTGTAAAATGTTATTATAAGCAGAGTTGGCCTTAATATGGAAGATAATTTAAAGTAAATACCAATTCCATGAATTCAGTGGTATTTGTCTTGAGTTGTTCTTTTTTTAGTGGTTATCCGTTTTGAATGGTCATCGACGGGGTAAATTCGTTGCATGGTCATCTAGTGACATGGTTCGCCTCGCCATGTACGATATCTACCGATCAGGTATCATCGCCTTTCAAGTCACTAGATAAGCATGTAACTAATAATATGTAGTTCTGAAAGGCTGAAAAGTATATACACCACCAATAGTATTATACTATATATAATATGTATCAACGGAATCAAACCAAACCAAGTAGTTCTTTATATAAATAGTCCCCCTCGGCATAGACAAAACAAGACACATAAACTACATGCATAACCATACGCAAGCATTTACATGTAACTATATTAAGGACTTTGAAAGAGTTCGAATGACACGGACGAATAAAATAGCGTACCGATAATTTTTGAAAGCATTCCAAGCTTACCCTAAAAGTAGCCCCGTGTCAATATGACGAATATTGAGACATTAAGACTTCCAGTTGAAATTAGAAATTGAAAAACTTCACTAATAAGCTTTTTGAAATAATAATTCAACACCATTGTATTAAATAAATTGCTTTTAACGATATTAGGGACACAAGTAAGAAAGGACGCAAAAGGACACATGGAACAAAAAATGCACCGACAATGTCCAGCGTTTGTAACATAGGAAGGTGGAGGGTGTACAGACAATGCTCAAGAGAAACAACACTTACACAACACAACGTTTTATACAACGTACACAAACACGGAATCCCACCCGCCACTTCAGTCAGTCCAACAACACGGGGACAATAACAAAGTGACAAGAATAGAACGAGGGACAACATGCATCCTAATGAACAACTCACTACAGATAAAGTATACATGTACTTTTGAAAGATACGAGGTAGCCTGTTGCTAGATAGTGTAATAAGCAATAACAACATTGAAACTGTTGCATCTTGAATGTGGCATCTAGCAAACAAAGTCAAACCAAACAAAATTTCCCGGAAACCTCAACATCCATTGAAATATCACCATCCCTACTTGCAGGCTTTTATCGATGCACTGACTGACAATAACCCCAAAAGGTGACTACAGTCGAAATTCGATGCCTCGAACAGTACTTGCCTCGAACACCCCAGATGCCTCGAACCCGTTCTCCGGTCCCGTCAAAATCCCTTCTTTATTCATTTAGAAAAACCATTGATAACTCGAACAGTACGAGGGTCGAACACTCGAACTGACTTGCTGGTCCCTTGCTATGATTTACCAGTAGATGACTCGAACAATGCAAATTTTCGCACCTTTCATGGATTGTTAAAATCCATTGTTTGTCCACGGGAAGTCGATGAAAGATGTTATTAACGCCTCGTGACAATTATTGTACTGTGTACGGCTGTATTGTATTACATGTTTGTGAAAACACTTAATACTTATAGATTCGTTAATTTCTTAATTTAGGAAATTATAACTGATTCATTTTTCATTAATTTAAATGTTTGCATTCTTTCAAACAAACTTAACTCGATTTATATTGCAATAAAATAATAACTCAAACGTATGTTTCTGTTTTCACTATCATTTTATTTATAGCTTGTCAAACTTGACATATGAATCGCTAATTTATTGTTAAAACATTGATTAAAAAGGCTACCGTACGGAGCCATTAATAAAACAGGTAATTTGGTTTACAAATGTGAATATTTAAAGAGCTAGCCGACGATTTTAAGTCAATTTTGTCAAACAATAAAATGTTTTATTATGATTATGCATATTATTTCACAATTGGACACAAATGCATTTACTATTCATCAAATATGAAATACGAACAAACACTCAAAATACGACAATTACACACGATTGACAGGTACACGGACATGTACCGAGAAGCGTTCGAACTTATACATACATGTACATGTATTATATACAGTGCATATATACTCGTACCCACGATGCCTCGAACGGGTAGATGGCTCGAACTATTTGCTCGGTCCTAAAATAGTTCGAGGCATCGAAGTTCTACTGTATAACGTATGGCTAGGTGGTTCTTTCATATTCAACATATATACAAAAAATCGTTGAACCTACTTAGCCGACAATGTGGCTATTAGATATAACAAATCGAAATGTCACTCATTGACCTTAATCTCCATGCAGATTCTCACATAAACTAACAATATCTCCATGTTTATGTACACCCCTTTCGCTTCCTATATGAACTATTATAGTGTATTAATTATTCTTTTCTATTTCTGTAGAATATGGCGGAAGGATATAATACAGGTATGTATTGCATAAGCATGCACATCGCTGGCTTAGAATGAGATCGATATTGTTAGAAAACAAGAAAAACACTTCCAACTATGCTTTACATAATTATGGTAAAATAAGCTGTTTCAAATTCAGTTTGGTCAACATAACATGTTCAGCATTTTATGAAAACAGGATCACAAGAAATGACTCGTGATATATATTTCTTCTCATTCTAAGCCAGCCACATGCACTTGTTATATTTGGGTTGACATGTTAAGTTAAGTATGCACTCTAGTGTATCTTATGTCACAGTAACAAATGAGCCCAATGTAAATGTTTCGTAGTTTGTGTGAATAGACTGGTCTGTGGTTTTTAAGAAGAGTAAACTTGTGACCAACCACATGGTCTAAATTTTATTTGTGTGAGGAGTTTGTCTGTGCAAATGTCATTTAAACATTTAGATTTCGCATTCTAAACTACTTGGTTGATTTCTGGTCCACTCATTCTTTATTGTGTTGCTTTAGTAACAAAACAGAGATAAATAATAAGCGTCAAAAGTACACTTGTATATTGGTAATTATCCAAGCATAATTTCAGTCCAATATTGAACAATACCTGCACAATGATAACGGTTCGGTATCCCTTGTATCAGTCAATAACACCACTATTTCTAAAGGAGCAGGTACTATAAGGGGTGATTTTGGCCCAACTTCCGATTTTCATGAAACTTTTGTCATTCATAGGTATATATAGCCCGACTCATTCTCATAAATCAGTGGTTAGTCAAGTACCTAGACATGTAATTGAAAAAACATACGCTGGTTGAACGAGAATGATCCCGACTATGATTTTGATATTTTTATTGATAATTTGCTATTTTTGTTGCCATACCAACCATTAGTTTTAATTACTCATAAATGCCAAAATACATGCTTTACATGAAAACACAAACGTGATATTTCACTTTTCAGTTGACTTTGATCACGACGATGTCATCGTTGACTCCGATGACACCATTGACTCCGTTGACACCGATGATATAAAAGACTACACATATGGTACGTATCTTGCATATATATATAAAATGTGTAGATGTCAACTAAGATACTACTTTTCAACTTGGTTTTTTTAATGAATAAAATCTTATGTTTACAAAATATTTAATTACATTAAACTGTAAACTATGTGCTTCAATTGTATAGCATTTCTCCTATTACCTACGTCAAGTAGCTCTCAAAAGTATGCATCCGGTAATGTATATACTGCTAAAAATGGATACCTTGTTCATTTTATTTACTAATGTACAAAATGGGCACATAATAAATGTTGTATTTTTATACAATTCGTCCAGCAGAACAATGTAATAGCCCGTTAATGGCGTATTTCGGTAAAATGGCTGTTATCTCAGGTCATCGTAAGACATGTTTACCGTTGTAACATGAATATTCATCCAGCATTAGAAACACATGTATATATTACATGATATGTGTCAATTGCAATTACATCGTGTTAAATTCAAGAAATGGTTAATATTTATGTTACCCCTACCAAGCGCATATTTGATTATTTTGTCGACAATTCAATGGGCGATATATACCTACATACCTTAAGTCATATAGTTGATTATTAATTCTTTGATGATAATACCACTACTTGTTTTCAATGAAAGCTGTGCCTTTCAGAACATACGCACTTTTTTACGCATTTAGTGAATATGTAAATAGTTACAGGGGAATTGTCAGAACTTTTAAAATACTCCCGTACGCTGATACAGGTAATGGTGATGAATACATTCATTTATCTAACAGACCGACACATGTACGTGGGTATATCTAAAGTAATGTCACTGATACTATAAAGTCGTGCATAATGTCAGTAAAACCACGAAATGTTTCGCACCGTAAATTCAGTTTAATCTAAATATGATAAAAAAATCATAAAAATGCACAGAACATTTCTTGAGATATGAACATTTACATGAGACTTACTAACGAACATCGCCACAAGCCCGATGTCAACGACGTCATAATGAGGTAATTTGCTGACACCTACCCATTTTGCAAAAGATATATGAAGTCTCCTAAATCATTTCCTCGACCTTTAAAAATTGTGCAACCCACCCGACACTGATTTGGTTACACATGCCCCTTAAAAGATTATACTACAGGTACACGAGACTATGTTGACGCCGAGTATAACGCTAAGTTTCAGTAGGTGGCATTCCTAACTTTTAGGAAAAGCGCATTACTACACGCATGGCTTCGCTAAGTAATCCGTGTGTAAGAAGTATATTGCGAGTTTCAAAATAGAGTGACGTCAATGAATTTTTAGCAGCAGATAAAAAGCATTTGATGCATCAAGTCACAAAACTATCGTCTGTTTTCGAAAATTATTTTTCATGATAAATTATAAACGGAAATTATTCAGATTATGAAAAAAATCGAAATTTTCTTGTGCGGCGGTCTGACCTCGTAGGTATATTTTATATGTACGTATATCTTACATGTACACATGACTTTAGTAAGTGAAATTGTCTCTCTATGGCAGCTAGTGCACCTAAAATGACCACGATGTAAATAAGATGTCTCCTTTTTTTTTCGCTACCCTTGGTGTGATTGTGGTGCGTTAAAAATTAGCAGTTATAGGGTTATTATGTTAAAACGACAGAAAAAACATGGATCGCGTAGAGCACTTATAGGATTCCTGATAATATAATCTTGTTATTGTGAGTTAAGGTTTAAAAGTCATAATTTATGATGTCTTTTTAGAAGGTAAAAGGGAAATAACTCAAAATGGGAATGAGATCGGTTATTTTGCACCGTGTTGTAAACAAAACTAAATCTCTAATAAAAGTTATTATAATTAATCTTTTAAGTCAAATGTTCAATAACTATTGAAGTATTGACAAGTTATTTAATATAATCTTATAGAAAATATAATCACTTTATTTCATTTCTTAATATTATTGTTTTCATTTTTTGTTGATCACCTTAGAGACTACAAATATTTTTGTTATGGCCGTCGGTTCGATTTAGAACTGAGAATATTTTGATAAATACCAGTATTTTGTTGCATCTAAGCGACAAAAGGTATAATCATGCATGCCGAGGATGCAAGATACTTGAAAATGTTCTTGAAACGTAAATTCTTTACGTGTCACAGTATACAATATAAAAATATAGCATTATCAAACGTCAAAATTTCCAAAATATTAAACAAGAAAAAGTAATATCTTCACTTCAGACATGTTGTCCAACACGTTATCATGACAACTGTTACCTAAACTCATGCTAGTGAGCTGTGGTCCACGTGCAGGCTTAATTCATGCATCAGTACCCCAGTTATCTCTGTTGAGACTAGAATGTCTGATTCGCAATCAGGGGTCATGGGTTCGAGCCCTGCACTGGGTGGACACTTGTTCAAGAGGTATAATCGATGTTTTTCACACAAATACCGTGATGTTGTATATGTAACAGGGGAAGAAAAATATGCAACCAGACCGGGGCTCGAACCCGGCACCCTTCGCTTACAGGGTGAATGCTCTACAGACTGAGCTAGCCGGCTGCTTACACAAGTTGCATCCCTTTAGTAAATATGTTCAGACTGTGACGTGCTCCCCCGTCAGAATGAAATTCGTCCTCGTATATAAAACATAGTGATATGTTATCGGAGTATATACAGTCACGGCCCCACGTTGGTTAACGTATGAAATTCATGAGATGAAGCCCCCGTATGAAAAACGTACGTTAGCTTTCATATTAAATTCATACGTGTAACGTATGAAATGGCCCCCGTATGAAATACGTACGTTCGCTTTCATATGAAATTCATACGTGTAACGTACGTTTAACGCATGAAATGGCACACGTACGTGTAACGTATGAATGATTTTAATGCATTTACTACTGAAATTTTGCGGCTTAAACGTACATTTTTCATACGTTTAGGTCCTAAACGTACGTTTTTTATACGTTAGTCCTAAACGTAGAAACATTCATACTTCATTCCTACATCCAGGTTCAATTATTTCCAAAAGATCATATGACCATCTAATACATGATAAATACATGGGAATGCCACGTAAACCAGATTTTATAGCAGTGAAGCTACCAACACAGCAGTATTCATCATGATATCTCAATGCACAGCAGCACACTTGAGTGGAATAAGTTAGTCTTTTTTACGTATTGCTTGGCCACGATGACACGAGCCTGACCTATTGATTAACATAATTTAACGGTCGATATAGTATCTACGATTATAACATCGATTGTATGTTTTCATAGTCGGGGAGTATCACGAAGACGCTCGAGATGTAATACAAACACAAATATGAGATACCGATCGTGCACGATTTGCTTGCGGAAATTGATATATTCAAAGCAAGGACATTGTAATATATTCTTGCATAAAGGTCAGGTTCAGGTCAAAATAGCCAAGCTATAACAGTGACATTGACCTACTGACCCTGGGTTCAATACCAAGTGGCCCAGTGTCAACGAAGAGTGGATGCTCCCAATCTGCCTTCTGAATCTGAAATCGCCCTTCTTATAACCTTTTTTTCGTCAGAAAATCTGGTTAAATCCATTCCAGTGATCAACATACACTTACTGCTGAATGGTCTTTTACTGATATACAATGCTTCTTAAGACACTGGCAGACAGCAGTGATCTCAATACCTAGATTCTTATGACGCTGTATACCACAGTTGAATTAGAGACATACAATTTATACAAACCAAGTATTTGTCTTAATTTTTTTTCCAGTGTACACGAAATTTCACATTAAAACACACTGAGTATTCTTTTCTCTTCGCCTCAGACTCTGGACCAACCACAAACTGGTAAACAAGAAATCAGCATATAGTTATAGCTAGTTTGCGATAGAAAAAAATCGTGTTTTTTAAATATTTCTCTGTAATTACTACACCTACAAGTATGAAATTTTGCACGAATAAATGAAATATACCTACCTAATACACACTGAAATTTCAGCAACATCGGAAATGACTTAAAAAAAGTTTTGTTCATAAGTTCTATGTAACATTTTTGTAGTTTTGTATGAAAAATCAAGTTAGAAGACTTGATACTTGCAAAAGCCAATTTACGGTCACGTGATACGCATAACAGTATATTTACGTATTTGCAACCTAATTAATTTAACACATGCGAGGCCCGTCTGTGAATATGACGAAGTACATGTTATTGCTGTACATTGTTTACAAGCGACACACCTAAATAAACCGAATCTCAAGGGCCTCCCAAGTCTTGTCTTTATAACAGCAATCTCAATCCCGCTGATCACGGATTGTAACGGTTAAAAAATTGATAGTAAATCATCAATGGAATACCAGATTACCTCCCTGCGCTAAACTGTAAATACGCATGTAATTTCAATATGTAATAAAGAATAAATGTCTTTTAATTGGTGACTAAAAATTATGAAATTCAAAATGAGACTAGGTAGGAAGTTATTGTAGTTCTGTGTAATTTTTTACCAAAATCTGATGAATAGATTTTTAGAAATCTTAAAAAAACACGATTTTTTTCTATCGCAAACTAGCTATACTTAAAATCAACGACCTTTTGTCGCTTGATGGAATGACAGAAGAAATGCAGTTGATTTAAATGCTAAATTAAACCATTTACTTCTTTTTAATGGTAGATGGAAATAAAAGCTCTGAGTCAGATATGTTGCCTGTCACACAAAGTAGAATTACAGTTCTTGTGCACTGGACTTCGAATCATTCCAAGCAATGTGCATACCAAATTTGAAGTAATTCATTTGTATGATAAAGTTATGCTGACCTGTGGACACGAAATGCTTTGATAAAACCAAGCAAAGGGAAATAATTAAAAAATATCCCACAACAAAGTTATGCTTTGAAGAAGAAATGCTCTATTTTCTTTATTAACTTAATAAGCCGTAGAAGTTTAGGCCCTACTTTGAGCTTTCTTCGGTGTAACTCATAAGATAGGATTTTATAAAAAAGATAAACCAGGTTTTCTGTGCTGTGTCCATCGTATGTGGCAGTCAAATTTCAGTGTTTGGTATATCTCTGTGCAAACCCTTTTTCTATTGTATTAACGGTGACCTTGACCCACTAATTCCAAATATTATTCCAAGCTAGGTCTCCTGTAAGCTAGTACCTATATATACAAATTGTCATGAAAATAGAATGATGCAAACTGAAGTTATGATAGGATTTTTTCTTGCAATATTTAGTATCAGTGATCTTGACCCCAGGTTCCCTAAATATGTCTCCTCTCAGTTTACTGAAGAAAGTTTCATGAAGATGTGTCGAAGCAAACTCAAGTTATTGACTGTAATTTGTTTCTATTTTTAGTAATGGTGACATTGACCCTACTGTTCCCAAATACAGCCCTAAGCTAGGTCTCTATGCATGCTTGCTATATTCAAAGTTTCATGAAGATATGTCAAATCGAGCTTTAAAAAATTATTGACCAGAATCACCACTGATGGGCAGAATTTTGCTGCATATTATAAAAACAAATTTTGTCGAATTAATTCTGATTTGTCATGTAAATTTCTACAGATGAGCTTAAATCGATATACAGCTTTTATACCTTATAAACAAGAACACCGCAAACAGGTGCTGGACACTCAACTTTATTCCAATGGTTAGTAAATTTAAGAATTAAGAAATTATTTATCAACAGTTATATTAGTGTTATCTTGAATTAATGAAAACAAACAAACCTCAAGGTATGCGGATGCTGTACATCTCATAGAGATGCATGTATATTTAAATTCACAATAATGCAGGCCGAAGGGTTTGCATTTTATGAGGAAAGTGAAGTTTTGGAAAACAAATAATTAGGAATTGCAAGCAATGCAGAAATCCCCTACCTGGTTTCCATGTAGTACATTTTCGTTACCATGGTAACCACAAAGTTTGTCATAATCAAATAATAATTAGACATGCATAATCTCCTTATTGTTCCCGGTCCACATACCAAGTTTCATAAACCTAGCTTGAAAAACTGTTTGAGTTATGGCAGGAACAAGATTTGCTTGACAGACAGACTGACATACAGGCTGACAGATTGAAGACAAACCCAATCCCCTCCAGCTGGAAACCAGTAGGGGACTTTAAATGTCAATTTTGACTTTTTACCTAGTGACCTCAAATAAGATGAATGTTGTCGATGGCATTGAGGTACATATACATGTGAAGTTTCAAGTTCATACCTCTTGTAGTTGTCAAGAAATTGACATTGACAATAAACTTAACCAACGCCAAAAAAACAGGCAATGACAATAGATGAAGATTACTTTTTCTTCGTTAAGTTGAGCTAATGACAAAAAGCTTACCTTTTCAAACATTTTCCTTATTACTGACCAGAACACATTCAGATCATCGGCAGTCCTCCCCTTACTGTCTGTTCTGTAACAAATTATCCACTAATACGAACTTTATAGCCAAAAGGTCATTTAAGAATTATTATTAATTGTATTAAATATCATTGCCTTGAATCTTATGGACGTTCCTTTTTTATACGTAGATTATAGTTCTGACTATCTTTGAAGACAAAATTTATGATAAACGATGAGCGGCTCCAACGATAAAAGGTTATCAACTTTTAATATTGATCTGGAAGTTACAAAAAATATTTTAATTACTACAAATGTTCTCAGCTTTGATCAAGGCTAAAAGCACATTCTAATCCAGGTCTCGACCCTAACACTGGTCGCGTGTCCGACCAGTGAAAATTAGGAAGGACCAGTAGCTGTTTTCTTATCAAATTTTATTCTTATATATTGTCGGACCAATGCCCAATATAATTATTAGTGTCTATCCCTGTGATCAATATCTAAACTGTACACCAAACAAATTTGTATCTGTTTTGTAGCAAACAGTTTGGATCCTAATCAGACTGCTCTTTATATTATAGACTGGTCTAAATCCAAACTGATGGATTACTTGAACCTATTTTTTATTTGAGTGGCTTATGCTTATGCCTTCAAGAGAACAGGAGATGAAGGACAGTCTTATCAGGATCCAAACTATTCCCAATTCCAAAGGACCCCTTTTCCCTCAGAATGACTTGAATATCTTGTCATCACAGACAATTTGGTTAAATATTCTTACCATGAGCGGACAGGCTCCTCTTTAGCATGCGTAAGTTTTTCCGGATTTGTACAAATGTAGGTGTTGAACATCTCAGTGGGTGCTAACAGTGGCAGAGCCATCCAGGTTGGGTATCATCAGGGTCGGTGAATGTTTATAAAATTATGTTAATAAACTTCACTTTGAGTGCGTTCATATTAATGAATAAATTATGAAGCTTAAGTATCACTTATTTCATTATTCATTGAGACATAATCACCAGTTATTCTATCGATGAGTCCCTCCAAGCAAAAGGGGACTTAGTGATTCAGATTGCAACAATAAACTTAACTAAAGGTCATGGTGACCTTGACTTTTGACCTGAAAGTAGGTGGACTGAAGGTTGCTGCTGTAGATAGCATTGAGCTGTAGATAGCATTGAGCAGAGGTACATGTATGCTCAAACAGAGAGTTTCAAGTTGATACCTCTACTAGTCCTCTAGTAGTTTCCAACACAGACGACGATGATCACGACAAGGCAATGATAATAGCTCTCGTTTTTCTTTGAAAAGTCTATATATAAGCTAATAAAAGCATATGATTTCAGTACTGTATGATTTAATCACAGATTCACTCCAACAATTTCACTCTATTTTTTTATGTTCACACAATTTCAAGCAAGAAGTAATTTACCAGCATTTGAACCATTCATCATGACCCTTGCAATCCAACATAGTCATTAATAGATAACATGTTTACCAATTATATATTTCTCTGACTATATGAGCTGGTATAGCCAGAGTATTGATTCGGAAGGGTACACTGTCTTTTCCACAAGATCCCTGTAAAGAAAGCAAATTGTTTAAATTTATCCATGTAGCACCACCAATAAACTGATACATCATACACGTACAGGTGTTTCGGGTAATTCTGTGCACCGTAATTATCTTATTCATATACACTTTGCTGGGTCGATTTCATTTGATCTTCAAGTGTTTTTGTAGATGTTTGTTACTTATATGTGAAGTTTTATCATTACAACAAAATTGGAAAAGTATTTCTACGAAAAAAATTAACAAAATGACTATCATAGGTGATTTTATTTTGACGTCAGAGCCGTTTTTTTCCGTATCTTCAGAATTGGAGGCTTAAGATACGGGCCCGTATAATGCACTATCACAACCTTTCCATTGTCCGCAAGCCTTTTAGTTCAGGAAACAGTTGAGTAGCAGGGAAATATAGCTATGATTTTAATTCTGTTCAATTGTTTGGTTTTTTGGGGGTTATCATTTGTATCAGTGTATAACCCGGTCGGTGGATAGCCGGGCAAATGACCATGTTTTCACCTTCCGTCTACCCTACACTGTCAGGGAAGTGTTGCCGTGTGGGATTTTTTCTCTGAACCAATAATCCAGGGAAAATATTTAGTAGTCGGGGGCTGGGGAAATACCGGAGGGCTTAACCACCAGCAGCATTCAACTGTAATGTTTGGAGATTTGACAACCAAAACATGAAAAGTACAAATCACCGCCAATCCCCGGGAGGCGGCCGTGGATTCAATTGACTTGCGCATTACCTTGTGTGTGACTTTACAACTATAACAAGTCAATGGTGGAATACAAAATAACATTAATTTATGAACGAATAAGACGAAAAATCGTCAAAATTCCAAAAGTGAAAAGAACGCCATAATGGCGAGTCGACAGCAGGCGCTTTTTGAGGGCAAATTCAATTAGTACTTTTGAAATAGTTACCAGCTGGGCTTCTTCACAAGCATTCTTAAACAGGAAACGCTAGTAAATTTCACATTGAAATAATTTAATTGTCCATTAGATATATATAGATCTAGTGGATCTAGATTCTACGGATCTTAAAGTAAGAGTCATTTAATTAGTATGTAGGCTACATTTATGTAGGCCTTATATACAGTGTAGGTATATGGGTCTAAATAATTATTATTAATGGGACTTTTTCCATCTATAATGCATTATGAGCAAAATTAAGAGAAAAAAAATTGCGTAAAAAATATTTTTTTTAATTGCTAATTTATTCTTAAAAGTTTTGGAAAATGAAAATCAAATGTTTAAACCGCAAATTTTTTAATGTTTAACATATAAATTTCATACGCTAAAATATATAACCTTGTTGAAAACCTTGTTAATTGCCCTATTTTTCAATAAATAATTAAAAATATTTTTCACGTATGAATTTCATACGTTAAAGAATTTCATACTCAAAATGTTATGAAAATCAAATGTTTTAACCGCAAAATATTTTGACGTTTAACATATAAATTTCATACACTAAAATATGTAACCTTGATAAAAAGTTGTAAATTGCCCTATTTTTCAATAAATAATTAAAGAATTTTTTCACGTATGAATTTCATACGTTAAAGAATTTCAAATGTGAAGATTTATTTGAAATACGTAAACTATGAAAAGTTCCATACGTTAAACGTACGTTGACACTCACGTATGAATTTCTTACGTAATGTATGAAAATCCAAGCGTATGAATTTCATACGGGGCATTTTTTCCTGTGTACATGGTATAAAATACCTGTTATATTTATAATGAACACATATACGACCATCATTCTGGAAAATCCCAACAGTTTTGCTTGCTAGTTTTTTTTTAGATATTCTTGGATTTTGGGAACAGCCCCTAAAACTGATAATTGTAATTTACCGAAAACGTTTTGCTTTCATCCTCATAAAAAGTGGTATACATGAAAGTTCGTATATATAAGAAATCAAACAGTACATTTTATGTTATACTGTACAAGTTATTTGAATATTTAAATAATGCTTTAAAATATGTAAATTTCGTTTTTGAGTTTAACGTGATAAATCTTTGAACAACATACTGTTTTCATGCATGCAACAAGTAGAGTGACAAATATTGAAGTTTCATTCAAACTTTCTTGACATTTGCTCGGCTTGTTTATTTTAAATGCACTTTTATTGACTTAAGAAATGCTGAAAACAGGAGAGGTAACAAAATTAATC
This sequence comes from Spisula subtruncata, assembly GCA_963678985.1. Lineage (NCBI taxonomy): Eukaryota > Metazoa > Mollusca > Bivalvia > Venerida > Mactridae > Spisula > Spisula subtruncata. The sequence continues at coordinate 42,305,961 of OY787673.1, read as the reverse complement.
AGCGTTTTGTATCCGTTGTATTCAGATTTCGCGATTATTATATTTTCAAAAAATAGTGCATAATTCAAGGTGCTTACGGTTTTAATTCGTGTTCATCTGCATGTATTAGTTTATATTCTTCAGAAATAAATGCAAAAGAGCTGATCTCTAAAATGTTCGGGAATATGTTAAAAACTATTGAATAATTTTGTTATGGGCGCAAAGAACTACGTTTTAAATACGCTATAACCAATTCGTTAGATTAGGTGTTTAATATCATTTGGAATAAATTATCCGTAGGGGTTGAGCTAAGGGTGTTTCAGTATTTTCATTTAAAGTATATAATTGTTATAACTATTCAGTACGATTGCGATTTTAAGACATATAGACTAATAGGAAGATGCTGAAAAATCAATTTTAAGCATTTTGTATTATTTGATCTCGGTAGTCAGACGATCACAATACACCTAAGAGACTGTGATCTTTAACTCAGTTCAAATATCGTATTTTTTGAAGACACAGGCCAACATGTATCACGTTATTTATAGGCGATGTTTGAAAAGTAACGGTACGATAGATTCTGAAGTGAAGATATTGTATGTATTATATCGTTGAAATCAGTGATTATAACTGCACCGGTTGGGTGTAACAATGGTTTATAAATGGACTTCCACAAACGGACTTGCTAATTGAACACAATAAATCAGCTATCAATACCACAATATTAAAAACTGTACCCGAGAGGGCCCAGTCCTAGTATTTTTTAACGTCCGTCACATCGTATATAAGTCAATTACAACAGTATTTCTAAATTTGATGAAAACACAAACGAGATATTTCTCTTTTCAGTTGACTCCAGTTGTTTATGAAGGGATTTGGATCAAATAAGGCATTTGCATGCATACATATCTTTTGATGTTATTGTGATTTTGTATTAAAATCAAACCATGGCAAGTTAGCAATAATTTCCAACAATCAAAATCACTGTAAACTGACAAGTGACAGAAATAAGACATGAAAAAAGATGAAAAAATGGGTGAAATTTATACTAAAAGGTTCATCACAGTAAAATGACCGAACATTGATATTACAGTTAATGTTTCTTAGCGTCTTGAATTTCAATCCATGTCGTTAGTGATGTATTTATATATGCAACATCGATGAATCATAGTTCCTGATCAATATTTGGGTCACATTAAACAATTCCTACACGATTACTTGTTTTTGTAGATATTGTAGGGTTGGTTATCGGGAGCAAACACATCTCCTTTCAACTTGTTGAAATTAAAATTTAAATTCGAAGACTCTGATGATAGTGGCATGTTTTGTATGTTGTTATTCTTCATTATAGCATAAAAATGGTGATTTTGCTCATACTTAAACGGGGAACAAAAGGTACGTTATCGTAAAGATTCTCGCGCGCACGCGCTGTTGGTGTTCAGTTTTAAGTACGCTCATCTCAGGACCCAGCCGACGAAAATAAATGATTTACAGCGTTATATGAACTTTAATTCACTTTCTAATTGTAACTACTAATAAATTTTCTATAAAAGTAAAATAATAAACGTTAACAAACCCCCAATGTCACGGTTTTCTTGGTATTTGCCGATACCGGAAGTCGACGCTCATAACAAAAACTTGTATGTGACGTAACGTTTGCTAAGCGACGTCGCGTTTGTTTTCCCGACGTCGCCCAAAATGTCCCGCTAAAATGTCATAATTTTGAAAACATACTAATAAAGTGTTGTTTTTATGCTATAATAGCGTTTACGCATGCTTTTTTGTGCTATTACATCTGCAGAGTCCCTCGGGAGTGTTGGTGCCCTCGCCCTGACGGGCTTGGGCACCAACCGTCCCTCGGGACTCTGCAGATGTAATAGCACGAAAAAGCATACGTTAACCCTACAGTATTGTTGTTCTTTACTTGCTATGTGACCCAAGGCTCCGTTATGCAGAATTGTCACATGTCGCCATTTTTGTGACTTCTCATTTTACAGTGACGCTCATTAATTCGTTTCATTTATATCTTTCAATGAACTTACTAACTGAAACAATCTGGAAGACATTCAAATATTATTACTTAGTAGTTTATTTACATCCCAATTTTGAACCAGATCCGTTAAATGATAGTCGAGAAATCATGGGTGTTGCGTTGGGAGTGTTCGTAAGTGTAGGTGTCAACTAAAATACTAATTTTCAACTTGGTATTTTAAATGAATCCGATTTTATGTTTAATAAATGATTATTTCCTTTAAACTGTGAACTCTGTACCTCTATTGTATCGTATTTCGCATACTGCCTACGTTTCGTTACTCTTAAAAGATATGCATCAATGTATATATAGTAAAAACTATCTAATCCGAACTCCCTTTGGACCGGCCAAAATGTTTGGATTAGGGAGGATTTCGGATTGGAGAGGTTTTACCTACATGTATGTAGTGTTTATAGGAAAAAACTTATATCGTCAGGTGTAAAATATTGTTGGTAAAGTATGTCTGTATTCTGAAGTCCATGCTACATTAGGGTTTCCGCTGCTATTCACCATTTCCGCTTTTGGCGGAATTTTTTTGAGATTGGCGAAACCTTTTTTCAAACCTATTTTTTTATTTTGGTGTAAAGATCTGTATACCGGACACCAATAAACAACTGACTACTGGTAATTGCCTCTGGCTACACTGCAAACAGGCAGTTAATCCCCCTGTCAGGCAATGAACAGATTAAAAGGTGTGATTACGATCTCCATTTCTGATCTTCGTATCGGGTCGTGTTTAAAATCAACCTGCGTACGGTCCTTCGTGTCTAAAACCAAGTGCAAAACCGTCTGATTTAACCTCATTCCGACTATACGTCGATACAAAAACTGTCAATAATAAGGGTTTTTACGAATCAAATCTTTGTTTAAGTGAGCCACAATACATTTTAATGTACGAATGTAATTGCTTTTAACAAATAAATGACAAATTAAGTTGAACTTTTTTCTCCATGGTGATTTATTTACAAAATGACGAATTATCAACAAATTACCCCGTGTCCTACTATACGGAAACACTCGGATTGAGGCTAAAAGCAATTTCACGAGTAACGGAACATTTGCCGAACAAATAAACCGTTTTTGTATAAAATCATAACAATTCCGGATCAAGCGTTAAATTCCGGATTGGGGAGTTTAAATAACACTGTATATTTGCATTCCGGACCGTAAAAGTAGTTCAGTCTGCGGTGTACGGAGGTTCCGGATTGGGGAGGTTTTTTTCACATACCTTTTAGAAGGAACGAATCAGGACCGTGAATAAATTCGGATTGAGGGGGATTCCGGATTAGAGAGGTTCCGGATTGGGGAGTTTCGACTGTACTACTTATATATGGATACCTTGCTCATTGTTTTACCATTTAACACTTCAGATTTCTGGTTGAACACACTTTGTAGAAGATTTGAAGACGGTGAATGGCCAGGTACAAATGCTGCACTCACCAAACTATTGCATAAGTTCTTATCCATATTTATAGAACGTTCATTCGAGGAATACCTCCACGCGTATTGCTGCGTAAATGACACACACGAAACATCAGAGGATCTAATAACAAAACTGGACAGTGAATTGGAGGAAATCAGACTATATCCTCCTTTTTCTCATTATGAATTTAACCCCGGTACAAGACTTGGTCATAGACAACTGATGCTATACACAGCAGCGACATTTATCCCTCCCAAATTCGTGTGTGGCTCAATGATCCTATCGCCGTCAGACATTGCTAGGAAGACTATTGAAGATATGTACTACCATCATACTATAGCGTACATAATTATCTCTCTAAGATGGGAGTATAGAGACTATATCTCTCAGGTTAGTATTTCAATAAAAGGTACATGTACTACCATCATAATATAGCGTACATAATTATCTCTCTAAGATGGGAGTATAGAGACTATATCTCTAAGGTTAGTATTTCAATAAAAGGTGCATGTACTACCATCATAATATAGCGTACATAATTATCTCTCTAAGATGGGAGTATAGAGACTGTATCTATCAGGTTAGTACTTCAATAAAAGGTGCATGTACTACCATCATAATATAGCGTACATAATTATCTCTCTAAGATGGGAGTATAGAGACTATATCTTTCAGTTTAGTATTTCAATAAAAGGTACATGTACTACCATCATAATATAGCGTACATAATTATCTCTCTAAGATGGGAGTATAGAGACTATATCTCTCAGGTTAGTATTTCAATAAAAGGTACATGTACTACCATCATAATATAGCGTACATAATTATCTCTAAGATCGGAGTATAGAGACTATATATTTCAGGTTAGTATTTTAATAAAAGGTGCATGTACTAGCTCCATAATATACTTGTACTATACATAATTAACTCTTTCCGAAGTAATCCAATGGGCGCGAATCAATTACACTTAATGTTATTTTACTTACCTTCGTTAGACCACTGGTACGATATTATGAAGTAATGCCAATTGATAATGTAGTGATATGGTTGATTATAGAAATATGGAAGATAAATTACTATTCTTATTATATAAAACGGTCTTTACGAATTGGGAAGATACCATACACTCAAAGCTATTCATCTATATTCAAATCATCACCACAAAGCATTGTCTTCGTATTTTCATTTTCAGATTGATTATGCTTACAACATTATGAAGAATGAGGGTCAATGGCATAACACTTCAGCACTTGAAGACCTTCGGTCAGCAATTGAAATATTTCTTCAGCAAATAGATGAAAGATTGTTGCCAAATAAATCTGAATTTCAAAAGAAGGTAAATGTTGTTAAACTTACAATAAATCGTATCAATTTTAAATGTTTCAAAATCTATGCCTCCTATTGTGTTACAATTTTCATAGAACAACAGTTTCATCCTACCAACTCTCATCCAACTTTCATTATTTTTATTTCATATTAAACTACATGTATTCCTAATTGTAAACTAGGCAAAATAAGAGACACTTACAGTAATGGTATGGTTCATGTAATATATTGCGCTCATTTCGTGACTGCTATAACTGCTAGTACGTACTATTTTCCTATGCCTTTTGCTAATGAAAAGAAAACACCATAACTATCAAGAATAACATGACAGCATTGATATAATGCCTTGTATTTGTGAAATATTTGTACGAGGTTTTGCTTAATCCAAAAGGTACAATTCGTTTATCCTGAGTATAACTAGGCATTCGCAACATTCACTTCAAATTCAACTATAGGCTCAATCTTTTAAAAAAATAAAACTGTTTATCAAAATTTCAAGCTAAGAGATTTGAAAGCAATACTGACTCAGTGTGGTCCGGTGTGTACTGACGCTGATTTGAAGAAAATGCAAGATGTTCTAGACGATACAGAATCTAGTTTGAAGGAAAAGCAAGATAGTTTGGTGAAGATAGCATCTGAATTGAAAGAAAAGCAAGATACATTGATTAAGACAGACTCTGAATTGAAAGAAAAGCAAGACACATTGGTTAAGACAGACTCTGAATTGAAAGAAAAGCAAGATACTTTGATAAAGACAGACTCTAAATTGAAAGAAAAGCAAGATACATTGATTAAGACAGACTCTCAATTAAAGGAAATACAAGATCTTTTGGTTAAGACAGACTCTGATTTGGACGAAAAGCAAGATGCCCTGGCAAAGGAATTAAAGGAAACACACCTTGCCATCCAACAGGCAGATGCAGAGTTAATGGAAAAACAAACTTACGTTGAGATCACACTAGACGACATACAGAAACATGTAAGTAAATCACGTTAATTCTGAATATATATCAACTTAAACGATATTCAAGTATATAAGTAAAATAAATATCTGATTCACTTGGCATAGTTTTGATTTTTTCTACCGCTCATTTGATGAACATATATGTCTAAATAAAACAGTATTGACAAAGGTCTACGTAATTCTAGGACATCCCTTGTATATCACCTCAAACGATATTCTCTATACTCGCTTGTATCTATAAGCTTTGTTTCATATTATTTTGTAGTATGTTGTACATTTGCAAATGCATGTTATTTTCTACATGTACCATACAAGTCATTGTATGAATGAAGATATATAAACCGACGCTATTTATTGAATTTTTAAAACATTGGAATTTAATAGCTAGGTTATGTACATTAATAAAACAATCACTTATTTTCAGTTTTCCTCTTTGGATGAAATTTATGATCCAATTGCAAGGAGTAAGATAGCCACAAGCGTTGCAGGTAATGTTCTTTTACACTGCATAGTTCATACAACATCAAAATTTAAATAATTACTATACTAAAAGATATATATAATAGTACTATTTGTCCATAAATATAGAGTTACATGTATTCCACGAACCGTTAAGGATATACCACACTGCATTATATAATCGTAAACAACTCAATAACCCTGTGATATAGCGTCCATATGGTTAGCGATCACTGGCCGCGTAATACCAAAAATGAAAAAAAAAACCATAACTGTAAGATTCCATTGGTTGGCTTTCAATGACAAAAGGGAAACCGGGCTTCTGTCAGTCAAGGCAAATGATATAGGCATGAATCAAGAGTGATCAATATAAGTTGTACTGTAAGCGCTTGTCTCACAATCGAACTAAATATCTTTTCGATCTTCCACAGGTATACATACAGATCTTCAAACGCAGACATACCATAATTGGATAAAAGGAACGTTAACGTTGAAATATCTATGTGAGGGAACTCGATGTTTCGTTTTTATGATGTTTGAGAAATTCCAAAGACAAGGTTTTAAATTACCAGAAGGTGGATCACATTTTGACAATGGAGAAAATATACAAAGACTCGCAGTGGATGGAGTCAAATGGATGGGTGCAAAGTGGAAGTACCTACGGAATAATAGTCACTGTGACGCGTGTAAAGCTTTGTTCGACGCTGTCAAAATGTGGCATCGACACTTTCAATCGAAAGCAGTTTTCAAAAACTGTCGTAAGGTCCAAGTTGATGGTGCCTGGGGCATTGCGAAACTGTTTATGCCGCACCATTGCATGTATGTCAGATCTCCGGATGATTTAGACGCTAAGGCACTGTTTACAACTATTCAGAACTGTGGTAGGTTCATCAATTTCACAGTTACTGAAAAGGTATGTTGACTGTTTTTGTATAAAAAGTATGCAAAAGAGTAATTAGAGTAAACACGTACGGTATATCTCACTGGCTTAGAATTAGAAAGTCGTATCAACAAAATCCATATTTTGTATAACTGTCTAATAAGCACTCTTTACTTACGGTAAAACAAGTTTGATCAACTTCAATTCGGTCAACATAAAAAGTTCCGCTTTTTATGAAAACAGGCTCAGAAAATAGAATTGGAATCAAGAAAAAGTAATATTTCTACTTGTTCTACCCTATCAGGTGATACAATGGATCTGGCAGTCACTATTCTTTGCATGTTTGTAAGAATGGTTTATTTCTTGAAATAATAAACATGTATGGATGTCAGATTTTAAGACTATTGCATACTTGAAATTTACGTTATAATGTGCTTCTTATGAGCATACTTTAATGAAAACCGGACATTGTCATGATGACCAAACTGAAGTTGAAAAAACTTATTTTACCATAAGTACAAAGGATTGTCGGACAATTTTTTATGTTTTCTCAAAATATTGATTTTGTAGTTAGGACTTTCTCATTTAAGCCAGCGATATAAGTGTTAAATGTTGTATCAGAATGCCTGTTCATTTATATTGTTAAGGACGTACCTACTAATGGTCGGCGAGTAGTTTCCGACAGTTTTCGCATGTGTTTTCGCATTTTTACGAAAACTAGACGGTTTAAAACTAAATAACTTACATTTTTTGTGATTCTGAGCTCAAGACCAAAATTATAGCCACAATTTAACATTCGTGACGTCATGCATGGCGTAGAATATGGGTCGCATAAGGGATCACTATTTCAGGCCGTAAATTAGATTTGGAGCAGCAGTATCCGACATTTCACATTTGATAATGTTTAATACCCTCTTTTCCCCGTTTTGACCATCTCAACTAACAGGAAATTACCTCCCGTTGACTGAACATATAGTTTTAGAGTTGTCATTATAATTGAGGCCTAATAGTCAGTGCGTTGTCCAATTAGTACATTGACGTTTTTGTCAATATTGATCTTTAATCGAGTTTCGCCGATACCACTCATACCTGTTGTTGAGCAAACCCTTGCTTTGTCAAAGACTCTGACAAACCCGTGGCTATTAATAGATGAACGTGTTTGTTTCTTCGTAAATAGATGACTCCCCAAGGGAAAGAGGTGACGATTATCATTTCATTGCATGCATTTCTTGATACATTTTCTTTTCATCTTCGTGAACTGTACATTTTCGGACACATATTTGTTGCTTTGATCTAGTTCCTTTATTATATCCAATATCTCAATGTTAGAGCTACGCTAAATATGAAAAAATATCAAATGTCGGATACTGCTAGCCATCGGGAACTATTCGCTGAGAAGTGAATTCGTGTCCACTCGCACATAAAGCTGCTTGTTTCTGACCTACAATCACTTATATATAATATATACTGTATAGAATACCACATTTACACATAGATATAACCAGTCTATGTCGATAATTATTTTCTAGATCATCAAGATGCGCAATAAGATGATGCACTCACCTGACCTTACTATGTCTGATGATGAACTGGACGAGCTATACCAATGTGCAAAGACGTTTGCAGACGAGGCAGTAGTTCAAGTCACTTCTGACTTAGATGTTAAAGAGAAAATTGTATCATCAAAGGAAGCTATCGATGAGGTATATGTTATCATAATGTGCTAGTGTAAAATCCTTAATAATAGTAGGGGGTTAAATTTCGTGAATTTCGTGGTTCACCTTCTACCACGAATTAAAATCCCATCGACCAATAATTTTGACAATTTCATCTATTACCAGAAATGCAAATTCCACGTATTAACGTCACTTCGAAATGGTATTTTTTTCCAAAGTCACGATATCTCGTTTCGTCCCATCGAAATTAAATGATTTAAGGTATTATTATTATAAGGATGTTTTTATTAACGTCAATCGAAATTTGTGGGTTGATACAAGTATTGACTGTGATGATGTTATTTGAACAGTTTAAATCATAATATTATGTATGCCCCTAACACAACTGGGTGACATAAGAAAGTGCTTGATGTCATCTGATATTTGCAAATATCAATGAAAAGCCATTATCTAATATACAACATGGCTATGTCACTATCATGCCAAAACGATATGAGGACATCGGACAGGGAAGGAAGCACTCAAACATCCGAGCACAGAAAACATACACAACAGAACATAACACGACACAATTCCATATAGTACCCTAACGAGAACATGTGCTACCCAAGTCCAAGCTGAACAGGAGCTTGATAACCAAGCTTAACTTTGACTTGACAAAGTAACTGTCCCCGGACGACCTCAGGTACTATGCCAAAAACTGCGAAAACTAACGACCTAACAGAGCCCTCAAATGTCACAGGAATTACTATATTTATAAGTTTTTATACATGCAAGCGTGTGTATGTTCGTGCGTGACCTTATAATGGAACCCATTGCCTTTTAAGGGCGCTGACCAGCGTTTTAAGATAGTGCTTTAAGTAGTTTGTCTTTGAAACGACACGTTACCATTACTCGCCTATAGCATACCGTTTGCAAACACTTATACAAAGGTTCTCTTTGCCGCATATGAATAACGCTCCGTCCGCTTGGTAGTACTTTTTTAAGCAAGCCTTTTCTCATTATAGCACTATCGAGTACTCGTTAGCGTCTTTCACCTGTTTTGAACACGATTTGTATTGATAAATGCGGTGTTTAACATTACTGGCCCCCATCTCTCGATGCATCTCAAGATGAAATCTCTTCTCAAATTGTTGTTACAATGCATATTGTGGAAGCTATCGTAGAACAAATGTAAAAGGTTAAATCGCTGGCTTAGAATGAGAAGGTCGAACTAAAAAGATCCATACATATCAGAATTCGACATCACACCGCCCTCGTACCGGATACAAACATAATTTCATGAAAATTACATCATGTTTAGTATCACCAAAAATAAGCAATTTATATTTCATTGACAGACGAATGAATGCGAAATTGAAATCAAAGCACTTCTAAAGCTTGGTGAAGAGGCGATGGAACATGAAACCGAAGAGCTAAGCAAACAGCCAATGGAGGATGGCACTGAAAGTCAGATACGAGACAAACAAACACAAATACAATGCAAGCTTGAGGATTACAAACGTGTTGAAGAGTTACCGTTAGATAGTCTTCAGAAAACAAATACCGATGTATTCGAAGACATGAAGCTAACACTCGATAAGATAATAAAAACTATAACAGTTCTAGAGAAGACAAAGCGTGAGTTGGAAGATAAAATCCAAAAAGGCAGAAACGACGGAGGTGTCAAGTTTTGCTGAATAACAATAACACTATATGTAGTCAGACAGCGAAAGTTGGTAGATCAACAGAAGCTGGTACAATCTGACATAGAACATATTTTTCTATGATTCGTATATGGGACAAACATGTTTATGCACATATATTTATAATATTATGTACACAAGCTTACCAATAATCAACATATATTCGGACATTTCAATATCAATCAATTGTATCAATTATTTGACTCCGTGATCAAACTATTTATATGTTATGGTTTTAAAGTGTGGGGATTCAAATATCGCTCGGAAGTTGAAGCGTCACAGTAATTATTCTGTAAATCATATTTACAAGTTAAATCTTCAAAGAGTAATTGTATTGTCTTGTGTGAATTAGGAAGAGTATCGCTTTATGTGACATATTATTGTAACTGTATAAAACATTGACCGATTCCAGATATCCAAAATGATGTTACTGTATGTTAAAGTCTCTTGATAATGTGGTCAGAATAACCTGGGCAACTCATGTAAAAACATTATTATTTTTCTACGGGCTTGGGTTTATGTGGGTTTCCTACGACGCGGGTAATACTCATATTAAAGTATGTATGCATAATTTTAAACACAGATTAAACGATTGTCATAACCAGGTGTGGAATCTTTCATTGCAAAAATCAAGTAGATGATTCCATTATAGACACTATAGAATATTACTTGATACTGAACGATATCTTATCATTGAACTACATTGTACCTGTTAACTCAGAATAGACATGCCATGTTTTGTTGCTCTAGTTACATATAGAAACTGGTAGACTCAGAATAGACATGCCATGTTTTGTTGCTCTAGTTATATATAGAAACTTGTAGACTCAGAATAGACATGCCATGTTTTGTTGCTCTAGTTATATATAGAAACTGGTAGACATGATTTAACACTACACTTGAATGATAACTGTGTCAATATTGCAATGAAGTAAATAATATCTGAGTTCTAAACTTTGAATAACATGCGGTTGTTCAATGTCCAATTTTTCAACTAATTAGAGAAAACTTTCATCTAAATTCATATACCGAGGGGTGCCCGCATGACTGTAGTAAGTCCTTCTTTAATCATATGTAGTTACTACAGTCTTGCGGGCACCCCTCTACACGCCAAGTTGAAATATTTTGGATTTATATAGACTTTTTAGTTTAAGTGACGTAAAAACTATTCAGTGTGTTATTTCAATGTCCAAAAGTTCATCTGATAAGAGAAAACAATTCTTCTTAATTGGTATACGTCGAGTACAAATATTCATGATTTTTTAATAGAATTTTTTAAGTTCAAGGGACGATACAACTATTCACAAAATCGCACTTTATATAAACAACCTTTGATCAGTTAATTAATTTGGTTACTTCCCTTTGCACAGAAATTTGATATATAACTAGTATCAACAATTATATCCAATGACTCGTCGTTCTGATGTTTTCGATTATTACGTAAATATATGGGCGAAATCTTATTTATTTTATGAATCACCATTCTTATTATTTTGAAAATATGGTTTATTTTATAAATCACTATATTTGTATTGTTATACACTAAACCGCTTTAAAAACGCACCACTTTTGAAAATAATCAAATTTTGTCAAAAAATATTTTTTGCTAAAATTGATAGTTTACAGAGTTTGTTCAGTTTATAAGCTTGACCTAATTAAAGAAAACAATTTGTTTTTCATTCGGAATATCCCGCCCAGAGAACTTTTTTTATTTTGCATGTTTTGCGCGTGCAGCTCGATCGCGTCGACCTGTGTGATCAATATTATCTTTAAACTGTATGCTGTTGGTTTACACAATGAAAAAACAACATAAACAATGTTTGCTAATGGTATTTTTTGCTGCGAATAGCTCGAATATTTGTTCTCGATGATTGTGCCTTCGCTTCCAACTGAAAAGAGCCTCGGTGCCTTAGCATGGCGGTTCAGCTGCCACCATACAATGATTGTGAGCTTAGAACACCGATTCCTAGCGAATGGCATAGTCAAAGACCGACCTGGATGAAACCAGCTAAAGGTATTGAGCCCGATCTAGGAAGAAACATGACACTGGTTGTGTCACAGTAATTGGTTCCGCATGGCACCAAACAGTGTTAAAATAATGCCGGGTGTCAGTCAACAAGCCAAAATTACATAATTGCATTTTCATAATTATTTCTTTCATAATTTCCAATAAAAAGGAAAATTATTTTAGTACATTTTTTTTTAGTTTTCTCCCGTTTAGAGCCTCAAGTCCCAACTTTTCGTCTTCAAACTCCTTCATAGTGTTGACTTGATGTGCCATAGAAACACCACTGGATATAAAGTGACAGTCTGGTGCACATAACCAAAATTTCAAGTTTAAATAAGGCTTGAATCCATCTTAGGTTCACATAATGCGCATATCTGAACCGCACTCGGTCGTATGGTATTAGTCAGACAGCCATAGTCACATAACATTAATAATTCAAGTTAAGCTTTGCTTGAATGGTGGAAAACATCACGTCGAACATTATTCCATCCTATTACGTAATTAATAGTATGCTTTAGGAGGAGATACCACGTGCATGCATCAATGTAGCGGGCTCTTATACTTGCTTTTGAAATTGTGACTTTCACTTTCATGGGTCTCAGTGGTATCTATATCATAATTCATTTCAAACTCGTAATAATGGCACGAAAATCACACACCTCGTTGAATATAGACTGAAGAATATTAATCAAAAAATAAATAACCAGAAATTGACGTTTTCATCACTAAAACCGATATTTCATATGTGGTGCGTTTTTAAAGCGGTTGAGTGTACAGTTTGAACCGATGGTCTATGATATTTTGAAAATAAACTTCATCATTGTCTCTGGCTATGGAGCAAAACACATAAAAGAAGCAAATGGTACATGCCTCACCATTTTGAATATTTTGTTTTATAAATAAATCATTTCAAATAGAAATTAACTTTTTTTTTTCACCTGTACTCTGATCCTACTTTTTAAAAAAATTGTATCCCTTTAAAAGTAGACATAAAGACGTTAACCGTATATGTTTTAGTAAAATGTGAATCTATTTTTTATAACTAATTACTTATGACTAGTAGCAATTTAGCTTTTGTATAAGGCTGGTATATGTCGTGCATTTTAGGCACTTGATTGAACATCATGTTTACAGTTGCTAATTTATTGTTGGTTTCCTAAATGGAAAAGTTCTAACAGCAAGTTAGTATTTGAATTGTTTTGGTTCAGTAATTTGTCCATGTACTGTAGCAGACCAATTTCCATAAATAAATTGGTGAACAGATTCAAGAATGATTTTCAGTTAGCTTGAAGGAGAATGATAGGAAAAAAATATTTTGTTAAAATGTTTTGCGTTTCCAAAACTAGAATATCCATTAACTATTTCAAACAACCCAAACGAGTAAAGACTCAAAAGAATAGAAAATATCATGTTCGAATTCGCGTGGAAATCAAAACTAGACAAAATATCTCGAATCTTGATTTATGAGACATACGAAAATGGGAGACTACAAATGACTGAAAGGCTCACATACCCTCGTGTTTTTTTCTCGTAACTCGTCGTTGTTGTTCTTTAGACTTCTTTAAAAGCAATTCAGAACATATACTGAAACTACAATAAGAAAATTTCAAGTTTTGAATGCATTCTGTTGATTGTTGTTGTTGTTGTTGTTGTATTGAACTGTTTTGATATGTCTGTATTAATCTTGAATAAAATATATATACAAGATTATCGACGTTTTCCTTTGACTTGAAACATTATGTGAAGCACCCCAATTATTACCAAGATGACATTGGTTATTCTTAGTTTCTTTGCAAAATATGAAAGTTCATTTTTTTAATTAAGTCAAAATATTAAGTTTTCCCTTCAGATGCTTTGTGAATACCGGCCCAGTTCACTACTTCGGCGATGGACCCTCAATTTTCATGGCCTGGGACATGGACTAAATACTGCGTCATATACATATTCTTACCATGTATGTTTCAGCAAGCTCGAAGAAAATGTCGGTTCCAGAATATCGGTGAGAATATCACCCCGAATGGAAGAATATTTTAGTGAACTCTTTGAGGTGTTTGTGGACGACAGGTCTCTCCTATTCGAGTTGTTGTTATCTTTCAACGCTTGTTGCAGCTTTTGAAATTAATGTTTGATATCAAAACATGCAACATACATTTCCAGGCATTATTTCCTGAAAGCAATAACGTATCAAATGTACGTATCGTTTCTACACATATAATAGCAACATGGCGTTCCATAGATGCTATAAGCTATAAGGATAGTAGGGGATACAGATACATGCGTCATTCAGCGTGGATAAAATACATTGTTTATAACCCCCACCAAATCCAACTTCCGAAGTTTCTAAAATAACCATCCGTTTGATTTCAACTACAACGAAAACTTCGTGAGTATGTTATCTTAACGTTGTCTTTGTTGATTTTGCTACATTTTCCCGCGCCTAATGGAATCACGTGATATGAAGAGCTTGTCCAAGTTGTTAAAATCGACAAAACGGTATATCTGTGCAAGAGGCGTTGTCCATAAACGGTTCACTTATTTCGTTGGTCGTTGATAACTTCATCCGTATACCACAGCATTGTCGGCATGAATAAATGGTCAGGTATATACTCGCACAGTGTATCAAAATAATGGCCAATTGATAAAGAACCTACGGAATGCGGAATTCACATTAATTACATTCATTATATATGGATTTAACCGACTTTGAACCACGGTTTATAGTGCCATCTTCACATGCATTCTTTGAACCTAGTTTAAGAATTTTGACCTACCAATTTGTCACGTGGTTAGACCAAGTAGCTCAAGAATGGATGTTTATCGGTCCCATTTAAAGCGACGATATCAATCACAACTATAGTATACGAGGATTATTTTTTTACAATTTGTATATTTCGTGTTTGATAAGAAGTGGTCTTTGTTCAAATCCAAGAGCAGCTGTACACAATCGGTGAACTAATGTGGCAGTAAACAATGTGTACGAGTGTATGCATCAATGCAATACTGGTTGTTAGTATATATGTGACGTAAAACGAAGATTTCTTTAAATAACATGGGACGAGTCTGTACAAACCACCCGAATAAAACAATTCATTTATCTCAACCTTAGATTGAGTGACACATGTGGACACCGGAAATACGTCAACATTTCTACCTTATTGAATAAACAATACAGTATGCTTAAATGTAATGAAATTAAAACTTTTTCTTGGTTGGAATTACATAGAGGATATTTGTAGTTCACCGTGTATGATCGGCTGATAATTCAAAGAGTGAGCAGCTGATGTAATATTTTCATGAGTGGCGTAGTCAGCTGCTCACGAGGTGAATTATCAAACGATCATCCATGGTAAAATACTAATATTCTATTTTATTTCATGCTTCAAATAGCATAAATGATGGACATACTCCACTATATACCTCAAATGTTTTGCGTGACGTCGTTTCCCACCATGCACGCGTCGAGTTTCAATCAAATAGTTCTTCTGCAATGGCTTCAATTTCGTTCATTTGTTTTACATTTATTTGCATATAATGTTCTGTTATTTGTTAGAGATTAAGAGAACAAGTTAAAATTGCTTATTATTTTATTTTTGGCGGCGAAGACATTTGTTTAGAAAGTAGTCCGTTTGCATGAAATGATGAACTGTTAAATCATGGACTGTGATATTGTCGGGGAATAATCCACCGTTATTCCGCCGTAAACCACCGATAAGCATGAACTAAATATAGATAATAAAAAATGTATGAAATATTGAATATATAAGTAAATAACTTAAATTTGCACAGCCGTTTTATCCAATTAAAATGTTTTATAAAGTATTATCCGATACAGTAAAGCTGCTTCCTTGCAATATTACATTATTTGTTTACCACAGACAGACCTAAATAAACGAGCTTAAAAAAGCGTTATACTAAGTGCTCGATTAGCGGTTTAGGCGAGCATAGACTTTACTAATTTCTTAAAGAAACTGTTTTGTACGTTTCAGATTCCTTTACATTGGAAGTTTGATCTGTTTACGAGGCATTTTCAAACATATTCACACAATCACGTGACCAAGGAAGCCAGTCACGTGACAAGCGAGATGCTGGGAAACAATATTCTCAATTATATGCATATTCGAAAACAACCAACAACCCTTATTTGAATATTACGAGAAACAATATCTTATTAACAAAACATTGGCTATACTTGAACAGTATATCAGTAATTCTCGATATAAGGAACAAATAAATGCAAGTATTTCATCTACTTCCGGGTTGGTGTAATAACTACTTCCGGTAAATTTACAACAGAACCAGTTAAGCCATCTGCGCTACCTCACGCGGGAGGACGTACAACGGACATAGGTCGAACAGATCCGATTCTGGAGGCTCAATTGAGAGAACTGGAAAGTTTAACCACCGAGGAGTTACAGCATATTTTTCAACATATGGAACAGAAACGACAAGAAACTACCTAAGTTCCAAGCATTGCGAGCTTATGTTGTCGCTATGGATGAAGCGCGATTGTATAGGAGTTATAAATGAAAAACAAAAAATGCATTTCTGAATTAAAAATGTTCAAATGAGACATTTTACGTTAGAATTGGAAGTAAAAGTCAAATTGTTACATATTAGAAGAAAAGGGTTGTCACGGCAACATAAAGTGTCCAAAATCATGAAACTATCAAATAACAGGAGAACTGCATTGTGTTATGTCATTGGTATCAGGGGTGAGACCCTAAATGCTCCTGTTACTTTAATTAGTATACTTATAGATAATAATAATAATGCGTAATGTTTACTTTATAATGAAAGCTTCATTTCAGGAAGCACATGTTTGAGTTATCTACATATCTAAATACATATTTGTATTGAATTTATACAATGTTTAAAGTGCGTTTACAAACAATATCGATATTTCCCCACAGCTAGCGACTTAGCACAGTTTAGCTGGTTATTTCTGCGGGTGCAAAGTATTGTGTTTTGGAATCAAAAATTGAGTATGTTTTGAGCTGAGTTTAATTTCTGCTGTTTCGCAATATGGTAGATTTATGTGTTTTGGTAACTGACAAGAATTTACAAACACACCATATGTACGAGCAGCGTCCCGTTTATTGCTTTATGCTCCACTAAAATTTAAAAGTAGCATGATACCTGCAATTAAAACATTACATTTAATCGTTTTCATTGAGTCATAAACACCTTTAGCTATTGTTATTTGATGCTTGAACAAATAATTATTATCGGTTAAAAAACTGCATCGAAAATGCATTTGGTCGTATATCAATTAAAAACAGCTAAAGGTGAAGCGACATTGGTACTTGTCGGTTGTTCGTGCATATACGGGGTATTTTATAGGCTATACATGTATGCTATAACCATATTGAATGCACGGTCGTTTGAAATCAAGAAAAACCTGACGAAATCGCAATAATTTGAAGTGAAAGATTTATGCATGTGATTACGCGAATCTCCACACTGATAAAGCACACTATAAAACAGTCGAAATCAACTGATAACATGTGAATGCCTCTGTTGTCTTAATACTTGGAGGACATGTTTATTAAATCGATTTGCTATATATTATTCACTCGTTATAATATCGCGTTTTCTTGAAGACAAGGTTTATAAAAAGGGATATACTATAACAAACAGGTACGTGTTTTATTTTCGTTTACTCGGGTGTAACGACGTTAAAGTAAGAGACAGAAAGGTTCTGTGATAACAGGATCCGTACACGCACCTTGTACTTTCCTATTAGTTCCATCAAGTGACTTTCCTCTAGAAAACGTTTCTAAATTGTCCAATACCCCGGCCGATATGTCGACGAGGAGCCACCGGGTTATAGAATTGGTTGTCGAATGTGCTAACCATGCGTTGTATTGTAAAATGTACTTAACATGTATTTATTGAGATAACCTTATTGTGTGTTCAATTTAAAAAGTTAAACAGGGAAGCTTTGATGAGTTCTGGAAACTCGAGTTAAGGTCCGGAACCCGGATGTCACGAAACCTGTTTGGTATTGATAATGTACATTGTTTATTATTGAATAAATGTACTATCCGATCAAAAAATTTTGACAGTGATGTCAACCTATAAAGAAGCAGGGTATATCCCCAAAAAGATTGAGGATCATACTATGTAGAAGTATATCCTTACCAATTAATAATTATATTTCAAGCAATATATGGTTCTGAGGATGTATTTGTTGACTCTCATTCAGGCGATCTAAGTTCAAAGCTTCTGATAGCTATTAAACTATAACATTTTAAAATAAAACGTTTGCCTTATTATCATTACATTTAAACCCGTGGAATTTGTGTAATTGAAACCACCTTTAGGATGGCTGTTGGTTCAATTCCTCAAATACATCTATAATATAAAACTTGTTATTGGCTATTAAATTAAGCCATTTGAAGAGGAGTGAAATGGCAAAGGTGTTTTTTACTATGCGATTGCAAACAATAAACTTAAAATAAGCTTAAAATGTTCTGTTGACCGGGTTCAAACTCGGCAGGTTATAATTACTAATACTGCACCGTTATCCTCTGGGCCACGATTTTATTCATACTATTGGTAAAGAAACATACTGATAATCAATATTTTTGCAGACGATGTATTAAACATTTGATTGTAAACACAGCATGTCGTCACAGCCAGGTCTAACTTGATTGACCTGTTTACTTTATTTGGCACAGGTCCCAATACCGCGTTAGAGTTATATATAATCCTATATAGTACAATTTTGAACCCTGACCCATGACCTTTCAGACGAGTCTATGTTGGCGGGTAACCCGCGATTCATTGACTTCAAGAGTCATGATTTGAAGAAATGATACTTACTAATTTGTGTAATTTATAAATTGACAGTTTAGCGCAGTTATAACATGCCGGAACTCCACTCCGAAGGTCGTTGGTTCGAATACCAAAACTTCATTTTTGGAATTTATGAATTATTATGATTGAAAAGATTAAAAATGTTTATTACATTATTATTTTATTAATTTATTTTCATGATTTAACCGATATTTTTATAGATGCAATAGGCACAAGGGAAAGTGTGAGCGCAATATACATTTACCGCATGCTGTTCACCACTCTTTACCTTTAACAGAAAATAAGTTGTTAGTATAGCAGTTTTGCGGGCGCAGTAGGCTTAAGCGCTGGGCTTGTAGACTCTGCGATGCGAGATCGAATATTGGTATATGCCATATTACTTTTTATCAAACAATCTTTGACTACCATTACATTTATTTATTGCTATTATCTATTTTTTCAAAGCATTTTTCATTTTATATAGCATATATTTCTCGAACGTCCAATTGCAAGTTTCTGGAGGTAATGCCTTATCCTTTGGGCCATGTATTTGTTACTGTCATTGATTGTTTAAGTCATATGCATACCCTATACCTACCCTTTGATGGCAAATTAACATTCCCGCATAAATTAGTCACGGCTAAAAAACGTGTTTTATCTATATCATTGTATTGGGTCAGCCAAGATGATGTGTAAAGTTTATATAACATGAAGATAAAACTCTTGAGATACAATCTACATCATACACTATAGGATAACATGAAGTTAAAGGTAAATAACCACTAAATGCCTCCGCGTAAAAACGGATATACCATGTTTGAAGGACAAATACTTTCTAAGAAGCTGCATGACCCCTCTTTTTTATTGCATTATTTTGAAGCTTAAATGCCCCTCTTTACAATGATATATGTGGTCCAGGTGGCCATAGACTAAAGAAAGTTGAAAATGGGGGCCTACTATGGGCACTTTACATTGAGCTATAGAGCAAATCTATTTGGTGGTTCCTAACCTAAAACACTTGAGATACAATCTACATTATACAATATAGGATAACATGGAGTTATAACACTTCATATACAATCTACATTATACACTATAGGATAACATGAAGTTAAAACACTTCAGATGCAATTTACATTATACACTTTAGGATGACATGAAGTTAAAAAACCTAATATGCAATTTACATCGTACATGAATTTGAAGTGTTTAGGCATTTACTACTACGTAGGTCAATACACATAAGACGTTTATGAAACTGATACGCTTGTTTTATAGAGGATCGATCTTGCATATTTGTTCATTACATACGACTTTCAATTAGTCGCCATTTTGGCACGGGTTTGGGCTGTTGGGACGCCGTGCAACGGAGCCATGAGGAACCTGGTCGAGTCTTGGCTGCGTTTCATTCGGTCTCATGCATAAAACGCTATTCTATAAGTTCTTTCCGAAATTTGGTCACCGTGCAGTTTTTCAGCGTGGACTTGGACTTTTAATTGGCTTTATTGGTTTAGGTGTGGGCATTTCTCAGTAAAGTTGTGTTGTGTTGTTTCTGAGCTCGGCTGGTTCTACCTTCCCTGTCTGATTTCCTCTATTTACATCAATCAGAAAAACATAGACGGAGACCTATAGTGACGTCACGCGTCTAATTATAATTAAACCATAAATGTTGATTAACAAGTGATTTACTCGAAGAGCTAACAAACCAGACATTTTCCATGATATATATACAGCCTGTCAGGATTACATTCAGCTAGACATTATGTTATGTTAACCCATCCCCCGGTTTTGGAGCAAGAATTTAATGTAACGTAACCTTGGTTTGCATATGAAATTTTAGTCCCTATCATTAATTGATACACTATTCATGCAGGAAATGTGTCGTTATGAATTATCCTATTAATAGCCAGACTACGGTTAAGCAGTGCGTCGGAGGTGACCCCCATATGTATGCATAACTTTTTATGTTGGCATATCACGACATAATTGTGGCACGACTGATCAATTAGCAGTCATCTGGGAGCTGGGCATAAATACTCCACCTTGGTGATTGTTCTAGGAGACCGTTCGGAAGCAAGTTTTTAGGAAAGCCGGTGTGCGTGCTTTACGCTCACCAATAACTTCGAAATTATTTTTAAGAACTAGGGTAAATTATTTTCGTGGTGTTAATAAATGGATATGAACTTTACTAGAAATGATTTTGTTTAGAACTCCACCACTAACGAGTACTACGCCACATTTAACACCAACACCATTGTATCAAAAATGTTTTTAACAAAACTTGGGACAGAAGCAACAAAGATTAGACAGGACACGAAAGTACACATGGAAACAAAAATGCACCGACAATGTCCCTACATACCGGCTTTTATCGACTGATAATAACCCAAAAGGTGACTATAACGTATGGCCATGTGGTTATTTCATACGCAGCATAAATAAAATAAGAAATTGAACTTACATAGCCGACAATGTGACTTTTAAGCAAACAAGTATGCTAATGTTAGTCATTGACCTTCATCTCCATGCGGATGACTACATAAACTACCAATCTCTCCGTGTTTAGGTCTACCCCTTTCACTAGCTATGTGAACTATTATAGTGTA
Organism: Spisula subtruncata; assembly: GCA_963678985.1. Lineage (NCBI taxonomy): Eukaryota > Metazoa > Mollusca > Bivalvia > Venerida > Mactridae > Spisula > Spisula subtruncata. Next base: position 42,284,125 of record OY787673.1, on the reverse strand, counting down.
TTAATTATTCTTTTCTATTTCTGTAGAATATGGCGGAAAGATATAATACAGGTATGTATTGCATAAACATGCACATCGCTGGCTTAGAATGAGATCGATATTGATAGAAAACAAGAAAAAAACACTTCCAAAAACTATGCTTTACATATGGTAAAATAAGCTGTTTCAACTTCAGTTTGGTCATCATAACAAGTTCAGCGTTTTATGAAAATAGGATCAATAGAAGCGCCTCGTATATATCTTTCTTCTCATTCTAAGCCAGCCACATGCACTTGTTATATTTAATTGGGTTGACATGTTAAGTCAATTATACACTCTTATGTCACAGTAACAAATGAGCCCAATGTAAATGTTTCGTAGTTTGTGTGAATAGACTGGTCTGTGGTTTTTAAGAAGAGTAAACTTGTGACCAACCACGTGGTCTATATTTTATTTGTGTGAGGAGTTTGTCTTTGCAAACGTCATTTAAACGACTACGCATCCTTAACTACTTTGTTGATTTCTGGTCCACTCATGTGTTTGCGTGTTGCTATAGTAACAAAACAGAAATAAATTATTAACGTCAAAAGTATACTTGCATATTGGTGTTTATCCAAGCATAATTTCAGTCCGATATTGAACAAAAACTGCACAATGATTCCGGTTCGATATCCCTTGTACCAGTCAATAACACCACTATTTCTAAATTTAATGAAAATACAAACGAGATATTTCACTTTTCAGATGAGACCATTGACTTCGATAACTGCGAGTATGCGCATGACTCTCCACTGTATATAAGTACGTATCTTGCATATACATAAAAGATGTAGATGTCAACTAAGATACTAATTTTCAACTTGAATTTTCAAATGAATCAAATCTTATGTATACAAAATATTTAATTACATTAAACTCTTAACTCTGCCCTTCAATTGTATAGCATTTCTCCTATTAAATACGTCAAGTAGCTCTCAAAAGTATGCATCCGGTAATGTATACTGCAAAAAATGGATACCTTGTTCATTTTATTTACTAATGTACAAAATGGGCAAATATGTTGCATTCTTATAAAAAATGTTTTTTTATTATTATTATAATACGTCCAGCAGAAAAATTTAATGGCCCGTAATTGGCGTATTTCCGGTAAAATGGCTGTTTTCAGGAGAATTTTAGGCTCGGTTTATCTCATGTACATCGTAAGACATGTTTACCGTTATAACATGAATATTCATCCAGCATGTATATATTACAGGGTATGTGTCAATTGCAATTCAATCTGGTTAAAATTTAAGAAATGGTTAATATTTATGTTACCACTACCAAGCGCAAATATGATCTATTTTGTCGACAATTCAATAGGCTATAAACCTACATACATAAAGTCATATAGTTGGCAATTTAATTCTGTAATGATAATACCAAAACTTGTTTCGAATTTGAGAAAGCTGTGTCTTTCAGAAAATATGCACTTTTATACACATTTAATGATTATGTACCAATTTACAGGGGGATTAGCAGAACTTTTAAAACACCCCTCGTACGCTGATACAGGTAATGGTGATGAATTCAGTATCTTATCTTACAGACCGACACCTGTGTACGTGGGTATATCTAACAGTAATGTCACTGATACTATAAAGTCGTGCATAATGTCAGTAAAACCACGAAATGTTTCACACCGTAAATTCAGTCTAATCTAAATATGATAAAAAAATCATAAAAATGCACAGAACAATTCTTGAGATATGAACATTTACATGAGACATACTTACGAACATCGCCACAAGCCCGATGTCAACGACGTCATAATGAGCTTATTTGCTGACACCTACCCATTTTGCAAAAGTTAATCCCTGATGATATCTGAAGACTCCTAAATCATGCAGTCATTTCCAAGACCTTTAAAAATTGTGCAACCCACCCGACATTTACTCTCTGCTTGTTCAACTTAGTTTAAGTGTCCTCTAGATGGTCAACATCTAAAATTTAAATCATCACATTATAATCACTGTTTTGACGTCGAGTTGAATTGGTGGCATTATAAAATATAATCTTGTAGTTATTTTCGGATCTTCTACAGCCCGATCTTAGGACTTTCTGTTGACACTGATTTGGTTACACATGCCCCTTAAGAGCTTATACTACAGGTACACGAGACAATGTTGACGCCGAGTATAACGCTAAGTTTCAGAAGGGGGCATTCCTTACTTTTAGGAAAAGCGCATTACTACACACAGCGTCATTTTTTCACATATATGCCATGGGTTCTCTAAGTAATCTGTGTGTTAGAAGTGCATTGTGAGTTTCAAAATAGAGTGACGTCAATGACTTTTTAGCAGCAGACAAAAAGCATTTGTTGCATCAAGTCACGAAATTATCGTCTGTTTCCGAGAATTATGAACGAAATTATTTAGATTATGAAAAGAATCGAAATTTTCTTGTGCGGCGGTATGACGTCGTAGGTATATTTTGAATGTACATTTGATACAATACAATTATGATAATCGAATAATGTAGCATTTTCTGTATTAAGGTGATTCACTAGTATTGGATTGTTCTGTACACGGTATAGAATACCTGTTTTATTTATAATGAACACATATAAGACAATCATTCTGGAAAATCCCAACAGTTTTGCTCGGCTAGTTCTATTTTTAGATATTCTTGAATTTTGGGAACAACCCCTAAAACTGATAATTGTAATTTACCGAAAACGTTATGCTTTAATCCTCATAAAATTTGGTATACATGAAATTTCGTATATAAGAAATCAAACAGTAAATTTTATGTTATACTGTGCAAGTTATTTGATATTTAAATAATACTTTAAAATATGTAAATTTCGTTTTTGAGTTTAACGTAAAATTTTTTTGAACAACATACTGTTTTCATTCATGCAACAAGTAGAGTGACAAATATTGAAGTTTCATTTAAAATTTCATGACAATTGCTAGGCTTAATTTAATTGCACCTTTATTGACTTCAGAAATGCTGAAAACAGGGGAGGTAACAAAATTAATCAGCGTTTTGCATCCGTAGTATTCAGATTTCGCAATTATTCTATTTTCAAACAATAGTGCATCATTCAAGGTGCTTACAGTTTTAATTCGGGTTGTTCTGCATGTATTAGTTTATATTCTTCAGAAATAAATGCAAAAGAGCAGTTCTCTAAAATGCTCGGGAAACTGTTTAAAACTATTGAATAATTTTGTTATGGGCGCATAGAACTACGTTTTAAATACGCTATAACCAATTCGCTAGATCAGGTGTTTAATATTATTTGGAATAAATTATCCGTAGGGATTGAGCTAATGGTGTTTCTGTATTTTCATTAAAAGTATATAATTGTAATAACTATTCAGTACGATTGCGATTTTAAGACATATAGACTAATAGGAAGATGCTGAAAAATCCATTTTAAGCATTTTGTATTATTTGATCTCGGTAGTCAGACGATCACAATACACCTAAGAGACTGTGATCTTTAAACTTCCGCCAAACTCAAAAACGGCGAAACACCTAAATAAGAATTGATATACTGCACATTTTATTAACGTTTTATGCATGTCCGCTAATAAACAAATAAACCACGAGAGGAGTGAGAGAACATTTGGATATACCCTCATATATGTTGTGAGAATTGCATGCTTTTCTTCGGATCTTCGGTACATGACGTTACAAACGTTTTTATGATTATCAGTAATCTTTCTTTCACGCCAGAACAACCATCTCTAATTCCTTTTTGACATTCTAAAACTGAAGAGATGAATGCAGAAATATGTCCCATTGTATTTACGATAATTGCATACGATGTCTAGTGTGTATCATCTTGGTGTTCCGGTGACGTCATTTTCGCGTTCCGATATTGTCCCTCATGGGTTTCAACTTCGGCTTAATTCAGCAACTCAGTTCAAATATCGTATTTTTGCACACACAGGCTAACATGTATCACGTTATTATAGGCGATGTTTGAAAAGTAACGGTACGATAGATTCTAAAGTGAAGATATTGTATGTATTATATCGTTGAAATCAGTGATTATTACTGCACCGGTTGGGTGTAACCATGGTTTATAAATGGACTTTCTCAAACGGACTTGCTAAATTAATCTATCAATACCAAGTTATTAAAAACTGTACCCGAGAGGACCCAGTCCTAGTAAGTTTTAACGTCCCTCATATAAGTCAATAACATCAGTATTTCTAAATTTAATAAAAAATACAAACGAGATATTTCACTTTTCAGTTAACTTCGATGATAGAAGTGATTATACATGGATTCCAAGCACGTATCTTGCATATATACAAAATGTGTAGTTATCAACTTGGTATTGTAAATGAATCAGATCTTATGTATACAAAGTTATTAATTACTTTAAAGTGTAAACTCTGTAATTCTATACTCATTAAATGTTATACATTGTAAGTACACCAACCCAGTACATAGCGGTACGTGCAAATAGTGCTTGTTAAGTTTGTCTAGCCTAAAAATGACAGCATTTAGAACTGTTGTATATTACGTAAATGACACATTATGTTTAAACATCTTAAAATTTGTAAGTATTTATGTGACTGTTATGTCCAGTATATATTTGTATGTTTTCTTATGAACAGCGCATGCTTGCCGATCGGTCGATCGACATGCCTTATGGTTTTCGAACAATAACTCCAGAACGGGTGAAACTAGGATTCTACAATTTTAAGTGGAGATTATACATCCTTCACAGGCGGCCCACTCTAATTTCAAGGTCATTTGGTTCAAATGTCAAACTCACCGTGAACTTTGAATACACAACCATGTTTGGTCTACAGCCTAAGAAATATAGGATCTTAGATCGTAAAACGTTACGTAAAGGTTGCTTATCATCAGATATAGGCTCCTACTAATTTTGAGGTCAACAGGTCAAATTTCAAGGGCGTGGTGACATCAAATACACTAGACTTTTAACTGCAATTAGACGTGTATGTTTCACAAACCTCTCTTGTACTTTCTGTTATCGTAATTATTCCGGTTTTGTGCTTTCTTGGTATGGATATTGATGGACAATGTTTTGAGACTTCGTGCGAACAATATTTTTTGTGCACGTGCATTTTGCATAATTTAAAAATTCACGGTTCACTGCTCGTAGCGGGCAAATTACAATTATCGATTTCATCGGATATTGCTACTATGCTTGTGGCATGAAGACAAGCAAAAAACTATAATATCATGTATAATAAAAAAGATATACATATTGCATGGTGGTGTACTTATAACATTTAACAAGTGTATTGTATCGCATTTCGACTACTGTTTACGTCTAATAACTCTTAAAGTATGCATCCGATAATGTATATACTGCTAATATATGTTAACTTGATCATTGTTTTACCATTTAACACTTCAGATTTGTGCTTTAACAGACTTTATAGATTATTTCAAGACGATGAATGGCCTGGATCAAATGTTGCACTGACCAAAATATTGCATAAGTTCTTATCCATATATACAGAACGTTCATTCGAGGAATACCTCCACGCGTTTTGCTCCGTAAATGACACACACGAAACATCAGCGGATCTAATAACAAAACTGTACAATGAATTGGAGGAAATCCGACGGCATCATCCATCTTCTCAGTATGAATTTAAATCCGGTACGCGACTTGGTCATAGACAACTGATACTATATGCAGCAGCGACATTTATAACTCCCAGTATAGTACGTGGCTCAATGATCCTGTCGCCTTCAGACATTGCTACGAAGACTATTGAAGATTTAAATGTTCCGGCTTTATTGAACATTATGATGAACTGTTCACTCTTTGGTAGTAGCTGGGAGAATATAGACTATATCTATCAGGTTAGTATTTTAATAAAAGGTACATGTACTACCATCATAATATAGAGTACATAATTATCTCTAAGATGGGAGTATAGAGACTATATCTTTCAGTTTAGTTTTGCAATAGAAGGTGCATGTACTGGCTCCATAATATACTTGTACTATACATAATTAACTCTTTCCGAAGTTATCCAATAGGTGCGAATCAATTACACTTAATGTTATTTTACTTACCATTGTTAGATCACTGTTACGATATTTTAAAGTACTGCAAATTGATGATGTTGTGATATAGTTGATTATAGAAATATTGAAGATAAGTTACTATTCTTATTATAAACGATAATTACAAATTGGGAAGATACCATACACTCAAAGCTATTCATCTGTATTCAAATCATCACCACAAAACATTGTCTTCGTATTTTCATTTTAAGATTGGTTATGCTTACGGCCATATGCAGGATGCGGCTCAATGGCGTAACACTTCAGCACTTGAACGCCTTCGGTCAGTAATTGAAATATGTCTTCTGCAAATAGATGCAAAATTGTTGCCAAATCAATCTGAATTTCAAAAGCAGGTAAATGTCGTTAAACTTACAAAAAATCGTATCAATTTGAAATGTTTGAAAATCTTTACATCATATGTTGTGTTACAATTTTCATAGAACAACAGTTTCATCCTACCAACTCTCTTCTAAACTTCATTATTTTTATTTCATATTAAACTACATGTATTCTTAATTGTAAACTAGGCAAAATAAGAGACACTTACAGTAATGATATGGTTCATGTAGTATATTGCGCTCAATTTGTGACTGCTATAACTGCTAGTACGTACTTTTTTCCTATGCCTTTTGCTGATGAACAGAAAACACCATAACTATCAAGAATAACATGACAGCATTTATATAATGCCTTGTATTTGTGAAATATTTGTACGGGGTTTTGCTTAATCAAAAAGGTACAATTTGTTTATCCTTAGTATAACTAGGCATTCGCAACATTCACTTCAAATTCAACTAAAGGCCCATTCTTTTAAAAAAATTAAAACTGTTTATCTAAATTTCAAGCTTAGAGATTTGAAAGCAATACTTTCTCAGTGTGGTCCGGTGTGTACTGACGCTGAGTTGAAGAAATTGCAAGATGTTCTAGACGATACAGAATCTGGTTTGCAGGAAAAGCAATATGGATTGGTGCAGATAGAATCTGAATTGAAAGTAAAACAAGATACATTGGTTAAGATGGACGCTGAATTAAAGAAAAAACAAGATGTTTATGTTAAGACAGAGACTGATTTGAAAATAAAACAAGATGCCCTGACAAAGGAATTAAAGGAAACACACTGTGCTATCCAGCAGGCAGATGCAAAGTTAAAGGAAAAACAAACGTATGTTGCGATCACACTAAATGACGTACAGAAACATGTGAGTAAATCAGGTTAATTCTGTATATATATCAACTCAAACGATATTCAAGTATATAAGTAAAAAAATATCTGATTCACTTCGCATAGGTTTGAAGTTTTTCTACGGCTCATATAATGAACACCTCAACCGATATTCTCTATACGCGCTTTTAACTGTAAGCTTTGTTTCATATTATTTTTTCCATGTTGCACATTTGCAACTGCAAGTTATTTACTACATGTACCATAACAAGTCATTATATGAAAGCAGCTATATTAACCAACGCTATTTCTTGAATTTACAAAACATTGGAATTTAATAGCAAGGTTATGTATATTGTATATTGATAAAACAATCACTTATTTTCAGTTCTCCTCTTTAGATGAAATTTGTGATCCAATGACAAGGAGTAAGATTGCCACAAGCGTTGCAGGTAATGTTCTTTTACACTACACATTTCATACAACATCAAAATTTAATTAATTATTATACTAATACATATATCTACTAGTACTATTTGCCCATAAATATAGAGTAACATGTATTCCACGAACCGTTAAGGGTATACCACACTGCATAATATAATCGTAAAAAAACTCAATAACCCTGTGATATAGCGTCCATATGGTTAGCGGTCATTGGCCGAGTCATGCCAAAAACGAAATAAAAAACATAACTGTATTATTCCATTGCTTGGCCTTCAAGGACAAAAGGGAATTCGCGTATCTGTCTGTCAAGGCAAGTGATATAGGCATCAATCAAGAGTGAGCAACATAAATCGTAAGCACTTGTCTCACAATCAAACTAAATCACTTTCCGATCTTCCATAGGTATACATGCAGATCTTCAAACGCAGACATACCATAATTGGATAAAAGGAACGTTAACGTTGAAATATCTTTGTGAGGGAACTCGAAGTTTCGTTTTCATGATGTTTGAGCAATTCCAGAGAGAAGTCTTACCAGAAGGTGGATCACATTTTGACAATGGAGAAAATATACAAAGACTCGCAGTGGATGGGGTCAAATGGGTGGGTGCATATTGGAAGTACCTACCGAATAATAGTCACTGTGAAGCGTGCAAAGATTTGTTTGACGCTGTCAAAATGTTTCATCGGCACTTTAAATCGAAAGCAGTTTTCAACAACTGTCGTAAGGTCCAAGTTGATGGAGCCTGGGGCATTGCGAAACTATTTATGCCGTCGCTTTGCCTGGATGTTACATCTCCGGATGATTTAGACGCTTATGCACTGTTTACAACCATTATGAACTGTGGTATTTTCAACAAGTTCACCGTTACTGAAAAGGTATGTTGATTGTTTAATATAAACCGTATGCAAAAACCATCATTAGAGTAAACATGTGTATATCTATAAAATGAAGAGAGTGAATATCTGACTTCACAAGCTGTAAAAAAGGGTTTCAAAAAGATAATAGAATAAGAAATCCATGAATTATTTGATAAGCTCCCGTTCTTCCCTATCAGGTGACACAATTGATCTGACGGTCACTATTCTTTGCATGTTTTTGAAATTGTATCGTTAGAATAATTTATTTCTTGGAATAATAAACATAAAAAATGTCATATTTACTACTACCATAGTGTCCGTTGGAACATAAAACTGCTTGTTTCAGACAAACGTAAAGTGTATGTTTATACCTTTATATATCATGTATATTACATACCATGTGTACACCTAGATATTTCCAGTCATTTTCTAGAATTATATTCTAGATCATCGAGATGCGCAATAAGATGATGCACTCACCAGACTTTACTATGACTGATGATGCACTGGACGAGCTATACCAATGTGCAAAAACGTTTGCAGACGAGGCAGTAGTTCAAGTCACTTCTGACGAAGATGTCAAGCAGAAAGTTTTATCGTCAAAGTCTGTAATAGAGGAGGTATATGTTATCACAATTATATATTGTACGACGTTTTATCAAAGGATGGTTCGTGTTATCGTCAATCGAATTTTTTAACAAGTATTGGCTGTGATAATTTTATTTAAACTGGGTAAATCGTAACATAATCGATATTCCTATTACAACCGGATGAATTCTGAATTTGAGATTAATGTAAAGTAAGAGCTCTAGAAACTATTTATATTTAAAATAGTGTTTGCTGGTTCTGGAGATAATTGTGAGTCTATCCCCCATAGAGATTATCAAAACAATTCAGGAGATAGAGGCCGTTGTTACAATGTATATTGTAGATGCTATCGTAGAACAAATGTAAAAGGTTAAATCGCAGGTTTAGAATGAGAAGGTCGAACTAAAAAGATCGATCCATACATATCAGAAATGAACATCACACCACCACTCGTACCGGCTATAATCCTATTTTTATGAAATAAAAATTGCATCATGTCAATTTGACCACACTGAAATAAAAAAAACTTGTGTTTCCATAAGTAACGAGTATTTTCAGCGTTGTTGTACTTACGACCTTCTCATTCCAAGCCAGTAGTATCATTGATACGTAGTTTTGGCTTAGAAATGTTTAGTATCACCAAAAAAAAGCAATTTATATTTCATTGACAGACGAATGAATGCGAAATCGAAATCAAAGCACTGCTTAAGCTTGGCGAAGAGGCGATGCAACATGAAACCGAAGAGTTAAACAAACAGCCAATAGAGGAAGGATCTGAAAGTCAGATACGAGACAAACAAACAAAGATACAAAGCAAGCTTGAGGATTACAAACGTGTTGAAGAGTTACCGTTAGATAGTCTACAGAAAACAAATACCGATGTAGTCGAAGACATGAAGCTAACACTCGATAAGATAATAGAAACTATGACAGTTCTTGAGAAGTCAAAACGTGAGTTGGAAGATAAAATCCGAAAGGCAGAAAAGACGGAGGTGCCAAGTTTAGCTGATTAATAAAAGTTTCTATACTGACACAAATTTCTGACTTTATAACATTACAAGGATTAACAGCGTAACATTGTAAAAGTTATATGGTTTACATGGCTAATATACAAATGTACTTCTGTTTGTTTTAATTAATTGTATATTATGCAAACTTTTATGTATTTTTTAAGAAATTGTGCAAAAACAATATGATTAAACTTAAATTGAACTACGGTGAATCGCACATGGATAATATTTTGATACGAATGATGCACTAAATGTTTAAAAAAAAATTCCGCATTGTGATTGTTTTTCACAGTTCGTCGTTAAGTATATTCTCCAATGAATTATTCTGGGTTTTGGTATTCATAAAAAAGCATTTTAATAGAAAACCTTTTTCTTAAAATCTTAAACGTTTAACAGTTATTGGAATTCTTCAAATTACAAGAGAAATCTGCATCTTGAATCAAATTTAGCCACGAACTTCAGAATTTGATTAATACCAATGCGTCACATCCTCACAGAAAAATATGTCCAAAATACTAAATTGAATAAATATAAAGTTTTTAAAGGTAAAAACACATACTTGTAAATACCCGATTGTACAAATCCTAATATAGCATCAACATGAAAAAAGATGTATATATTCGGAGAAATATATGGATAATTTTATTTAGAACATTTAGTACTGTAAACGCTATTCTAGACCACACTAATTTCCATCGAGACTACATCACCGAGTGAAAAAGGCTCAGTTGAGCATAAGCTTAACCAAGAATGGCGTAAAATAACTGAATTGACATTTTGTCGGATAAGAAATAAAGACTTAGATTAGTCAATGTAAATTACAATGACGAAAGTAGTTTTTGAACTCATTCGAATATGTCCAATAGTAGAAAATTTTGCAACAATTGTGCAATTTTCCAGATACAGTGAAATTCCGCTAATAAGACCAGTCAAAAAGGTTGTCTTAATAGCGAATCGGTCTTATTAATGGACCTTTTTTGCTCTAAATTTAATAAGTTGGGACCTTAAACTGGCAAAAATCTGCATGTTTTGAAATATTCAAAGTGGTCTTATTAGCGGAACTTTACTGTACCTTGTATGAACATAATTTCACATGTTTTATGTTTTTAAGTTTACTACATTACATTATATTCTTGATATGTTGTATATTGTTCAAATGCCATTATACATATCTTGCTTTCATACGTTGTTGTACTGATACTAACATAACACAATAAAAATTATATTACTACATGTTTATAAAACTATGTTATATACTTTGCATGTCATTGTATGTGTGTGTTTGTGTCGGTGGCCCAATAATTTAAAAACCCAGCATTGAACAATTAAATAGAAAGGTACAAACCAAGGCGGCAGCGCCTATCCATGAGATAATATACTGCTTTCGGTAGAATTAAGGTCATAAATGATTTCCACGGACTGACATCAGTACTTAATCGCCGAGTATAGAACATTTTACGTGAACAACATGATGATAATTATTACCATGGTCCTTATGGCACTAAATTGCCGAGTATACGTAGAACATATTGCGTGACCAAATGACAATAGCAGTTACCATGGTCCTTGTAGCGACTATCAGTAGCTGAAGTAATTTCTTCCGGCCGTATGTTGATGGAGATGTTTACATAAAAGGTAATATAACAATGGAGACTAAGTCGCTGTCTTAGAATGAGGAGGTCTAGGTGGCACTTACGGCATAAGGCTTTTCTATGAGACTATTTTGAAATTGAAAATGCTTGTTTTACTAGTTTTAAAGTAAAGAGTGATTGTCAGACGAATTTTGTTTTCTCAAAATATTGCTTTGGTAGTTAGGACCTTCTCATTCTAAGCCAGCGATATTATAATGCTTCTGATATTTTGAGTACAAATATATATCGTCACTGGACTGTATGAAGTTTTATTATTAGCTTTCAATGAATTATGGTGATTTTCAGTGAAAATAACAATGACAAATAACAGTGAAATTATCGTTTTGTTATTTTCACTGTTTTGGAGCTGGTTACAGTATCGTGCAGAAAAAGAAACGCAACGTCGGGGTTTCAAAATATGCGTTACGTCATTGTGACGTCATATTTGTCACGTCGTGACGTTCTAATTTCAACGTAATTTTTCCAATTTAGCCAATTACTGTACCGTTTTACGAGAAAATGAAGCAAATAATAAACAGAAAATTTGTTGATTTTTTGTGAAAGATCTTATTTTATTTCACTCGTGATCACAGAAAATTATATTTTCACTCGTGGCTACGCCACTCGTGAAAATACTGATTTCTGTGATCACTCGGTGAAATAAAATTCGATCTTACACCAAAATCAACAAATATTCTCTATATAATCGCCCTTGTCAAAACGATCTGCACAATTATAAGATATGTGACGGCATTCACTGCAAGGAAAGTATAAAGGCGGTACAATCACAATCGAATATTTCCATAAGAGCTGATGGAGATGTTTACATAAAAGATAATACTAGTATTACAATGGAGACTAATACGATCGGTACAAATCAAAGATACGTAATAGTATTGTGTAAGGAAGTTTAAAAGGCTGTAAAACGCAGTCTAATATTCCCTTTTCCTTTACTCATAAAACAGTTAAATAGTTAATTGTGCAGATTTTTTTGGTATGCACTGAGAACGAATAAAAGAGATTTTCTGTTCAATTTTGACATTTGAGCCGTGACCTTAAACAATTGACTATATAAAGTATACTACTAAAAGTGGAGTCACGGTTCTATTACTCTGTTTAGATTTGCTAAGTTAAAAATAATTACATTGTTTCCAATGTGTCATAAAGGCCATCCTTAGATAAGAAAATGATAGTAGATGGCGGCAGTATGTAAAGGACGATGGGAAAAGTCACAATATTTATAACATTTGTGCTGTTCCATGTGTTAGGTTCGTATATAAAGTTTACATACATTGCGTATTGAACTTAATCACTATATTATTTATTAGTTACAGACAAAAAATGTAAAGACACGCAGGTAAGTGTATCTTTGATAAAAAAATACTTCTTTCTGTAAAATGAATTCTTTTCTTAGTTTTAATCATATAAAAATCTAAATTTTACAAACAATCACAACAATAGTTTCTATGATACTGTAACCTGTGTGTAAGTACGCTACTTGTTAGATACTGCATTCCTAAAGACTGGTTAAATTATACTATTTATAAACATGCCTATTTTGGACTGTTGCACTTATATGATAACATGCTGTATTAAGGCTATAACCAAACCGGATGTACAGTACATTATAAAAACGGTCTGCGTTCTGCTTTGACAGATGCATGACACAGGTAACTGAATCATTGATAAATACTAAAACGAAAAAAAAACAGTTTTGTTTCGTTATCAATGATACAGTTACCTGTGATACTTGATGACAGAACCCATAATTTAGTTCGTTTTCTTGGGCATATCAGTACTTAGACGTAATTTTTGTTGCAACTTTTATTTGGTTGATTCCAACACCAGCCCATCACATTCAATTTGTTAAATAACATCAACCACAAAATTAAACCCACACACATATTATTGATTCTACATGTATCTGACTTGGTGGCCTTGAAATTAAATTCCAACGAAATGGTATTTTTCACACAAAAAAAACCACAAAACTTTGTTAAATAGTTATGTTTGATTTATTATATAGCTAATGGAGTAAGAACAACAGATGAGTGTCATGACGCCGAGCCTGATTGTGCTGGGTATGGATATGACTATATATGTAAAGGTGACATGATCCCATGGTCTAACATACACTGCCGCAAATTCTGTAATATTTGTAGACCTTCATCAGGAACGGTAGGTAAGTCGATTTGTTGTTTTAGTTGGTGATAAAGTTTATTTTCCTCGTCAACATTTGTGCCTCGGTCGAGGGCAACCCAGTACACCTTACACGTGTTTAAAGATGACTGTTTACTTAAATAAAGAAAAAACTAGGACTGCAAGTTAAACAATTATCTATATTTATGGAAATATAATGTTGAAAAATACCATGATTAGGATATTCTGACAGTGACGTCATAATTTATGTGTAGTCCCAAAAGATTAAAAACCATTGCTTTAACAGGTAGAGTTTAGTTTGGTATTGAACTGTTGGTACAAGCATTTATACTTGTTTTTCCACCGTAAAAGTGGATTGTTCCACTGCGTCAAAATATTCTTACCCTAACTGGACTGTACAACTGAATAAAAACCAGAACGTTTACTGGGTCATAGTCATGGTATTTTAAAGTACTACATGACATTGTACGAGTGTTATATTCCATGCACATTAGTATTTTGTTTCTCTAGACAATGGTGTTGGTATTGCGAGTTGTGTCGACGTTTACTGGTCTCTATTCATTATTTTAATAGCCACAAGACATTGTATGGAATTACATACATATCACAATTGTGTTTCTCTAGAAAATGATGTTGGTATTGCGAGTTGTGTGGACGTTTACTGATTTTTAATAGCCACAAGACATTGTATGAAATTCCGTGCACAGCACTATTTTGTTTCTCTAGACAGTGGTGTTAGTGTTGATACGTGTTTGGATGCCGAGGATGACTGTGCAGATTACTCCTTTGACTTTATATGTAGAGGGGATATGATACCATGGTCACAACTACACTGTGCTCAATTCTGCAACTTATGTCCAGGTAATATCAATTTTGTAAAAATAGAAATGGTAAGCATCTAGAAACATCTACATGTACTACCAAATCGGACAGGAAAAGTAGCACCCAACACAGCACAAACATAACAAGGACGAACGTGAACGGTGACAAAACAGGACCGACACGCCGATATCATTCCAAAACGAGGTGAAAAAATTGAACAGGGAAGGCAGCACTCAACCTTACCACCCGACCACAGAAAACAGTATCAACATGACATAACACAACGACACGGAGCAATGCTCACATATAACCCAATGAAATGATAAAAAGCAAAAGTCTCCGTTGCATATGAGCAGGATGACATAATTTCACAAAGAAACACAAGACAGGGTGACCCCAAGTGACCGAATGAAGCGAATTCATACACAATCGTGGCAAAAATAAAACTTAAACAATAATGAATCACAAACAAGACCCATAATAGAATGGGACCGTGACAAAAGCCTATCGTACATGTTCACCATGCAACATCGAACAGCATGTATTGTTACGAATTGTGTACAGACATTCGTCTTCAAAGCAGAATAGTTAAGGTTTGTCTTTAAAATATATTAAGAGACATACGTTTTTTTATTTGCCAATTAGTCAAAACAAGCGTTAAAATGTATTTAACATGTATTATGTTTCTTCTTATGTTAACCTCTTTATCACTTATTTGCTTTCTGTGTGCAATGAACATTGGCATTGGCAACGTCATTGCGTAAATTGTGTCACGTAAGCTCATCGAGCTGACGCTAGTGGCACCCTATTGATCTAACCTTTTTTAGTAACAATTAACTCATCGTTTGTCTTTTCTCTCACACAAGGTGCTACATCCTCTCCACAGACAGCAACCACACACCCATCTACACACAGTGGTAAGTCTAAACATTGACAATATTTTGTATGCATGTAATTATTTAAACATTTCGATCAAGGATCCAATGGAGTCCTGTGTTTTTACTGAACGGACAGCGAGTATAGGATCTGCTTTTAACGCGATTGTTATTGTGCCCCCACACTTATTTATAATTATAAATATCGATGTCTTAGAATTAAAATGTCGTAAGTGCCACTTACGACCTTTTAAGATTCATACATATTTAGAATAAGCATCACAAGGGGCTTCTTATGAGCCCATTTTCATAAAAATCTGAACTTGTCATGTTGACCAAAATGAAGTTGTAAACGTTTGTTTTCCCATTAGTAAAGACTAAATGTCAGACAGTTTTTCCGTGTTTTCTCAAAATATCGATTTGGTAGTTACGACCTTCTAATTCTAAGCCATCGATATATTGAATTGCTTTTAATTGTTTGACAGATGAAACTTTGTCTGTCAGTGGTGAAGTCCATTTTATCGTTTAGTTAATAAAGTGTTGTTATCAGCTGTGCGTATGTGACCACAATTACAAATCTATCTCGTTTACCGATATTCTTTTACACGTGTTTCTTTCAGAATGTTATTAATATCTATTTACTCTGTAAGCTATTATGAAACTTCTTGAATGTGACATACACATATCATGAAATGAACTTTGTTTGTAAAATATATCTTCTTTTTTTCGGCTTTGTCACGTGGATCTAGCCCATTTATTAATCCCCGTCATTGGTGGGAGAGGATCGGGGAACCATCCCTCGCCCCACCTTACAATTCTGCATGATTATATATACATGTATATAGTTAGTATTCAAAACATAAATGTATACAAAATAGCTTGTTGGCAAATAACAATTAGTTTTCCAATTATAGTACACTAATTTGTGTAATATCATGACGACATGTTAGGAAAACTTATATAATAACGAAATAATACAGGTGGTATTTCAGTGAAATATTTGTTTGCTGGTTATTGCATGCTTGATATGTGGTCTAGGAAGTGTCTGATTAATGTGTATGCTTTATTTTGTGTTTTAAGTATGAATTTTGCTCGTTTTAGTTCATTTATAAGGATGTTTCTTATATTATGTTGTTGTGTTCTTCTTTCAGATACGTTTTATAAATACTGAAAGTTATTAGGTTGATGATGATATTGATATTGGTATATTCTCTTAGTTCTGGTTTGTATCCAAAAATTATATATTTGAAGCACCTAAAGTTATGATTAAAACCAAGAGTTTTTAATGCTGCATTAACCTGTATCCATAGTGTTGTTGTGTAAGAACAATCAATGAAAAAGTGTGCGCAGTTTTCAATCGCATGACAATGAAGACATAATGGCGAATTAAAAATTCTCCATTTCATAAGGTTTTCATTTGTGGCAATGATGTTGTGTATTAGTTTGTATTTGAACTGCTTTACTCGGTTGTCTAAACAAGTTGCTTTCCAGCTGCTATAGAAAAGAGTCCAATAGAACTGTCGTTTGTCTAATTTATTTTCCCAAGATTTATGAATGTAGGGAACTTAAGTCCTCAAGTTGCAAATGTAAGTTTGTTTTGACTTTAGTGAGGTAAGATTCTTTTGTTTGTACTAGTTTCTTCCATTCTGGTGGTATCGATTCTCTGAGAATACTTATTTCAGATATACAGTTTGATTTATTTTTTAACTTATTAAGTATGAAAGTTTCATTGATTAGGCCTTTCTTATCCAGTATGTCATTAAGAAAGTAAATGTCCGAGTTTATCCAATTCTTGTGAAATAACGTTTTGTTTGATTTTGATTTTATGTGTTTGTTACCCCAGAGGACTTCTTGTCGGATTTCTCGGAATGCTTAAGGTATTCGTTTGTTTACATTATTTTGAAATTCAAGCCAAACCGTGAGGATATCATTGTAAAAAGTAGAAAGTTTACGTTGAATTACTGGTAGGCATTTTTCAGAACCAGGCTTGGTATAAAAGATGAGCAAATATTTTCCATATTGATTGAAGTAAGATTTTGTAATTGTTTTCCAATTCGCGATTGTATCATTTTCTAAGAATTGTTTCTTCCATTTAATCCGTAGTGATTTAATATAAGAAACTATATCTATCATGCCTAAACCCCCATCAGAGAGGGTGTTAATTAATATGCTTCTTTTGATCTTCTCTCTTCGATTATTCCATAAAAAAGCATATAACATTTTATTGATTTTTGATATTAAATGTTTTCAATTTTTGTTTTGGAACGTAACACGATTGCATCAGATATGTAAACTTTGGTAGTAATAAACTTTTAATGATAGCGATTTTTCCATAGAATGTTAAATGTCTTAATTGTAAATTGTTTATAGTTTTGATGCAGTTATCAATTTTGCTGTTCCAATTTAATGATTCGCACTTTTGTTTATCATGACCAAAATATACACCAAGTGCTTTTATTTCAGTGGCCCATTTGAGATCAGAAATAGTATTCTGGTTATTTTTTAACGATCCTAGTCCTAAAATTTCTGTTTTATTTGTATTTAAACGAAGGCCCGAATATGTACCAAATTCATTGACAATATCTAATGCGTGACTGATATCATTAACATCTTTTGCGAATAATGTCGTGTCGTCAGCGAGTTGGCTTATTTTCAAGGGCGTCATGCAATTTTCTATTTTGATTCCATGTATATTTTCAGCGGTTCGAATTTTAGTCGCTTGTATTTCAGCTACAATAATAAATATGATAGAACTACAAGGACATCCTTGCCGGAGAGATCTTTCTAGTGCAAAGTTATTGGAACGCCAGCCGTTATTGTAAATACAGGAAGTGATGTTGCAGAAGAATGCTTTTATCTAATTAATAAACGAAGTTCCGAAACCAAACCGCTTTAAGCACTGAAGCATAAAGTTCCATTCTACCGGGCCAAAAGCTTTTTTAAAATCTAAGAAAACTATGGCTCCATCGCCACTGCATTCTTCAGTAGAGTCAATAATATCTTGTATAAGTCGAATGTTGAACCCAATGGACCTATTTATTATGTATCCTTGTTGGTCATGACTTATTATTAAGGGTAAGACATTTTGTAGTCGTTTGGCGAAAACTCTTGCTGCGATTTTATCATCAATAGATAGCAGTGAAATCGGCCGCCAGTTTTCGATGTTTTCTGGGTCACCTTTCTTATATAGCAGAGATATGATTCCATGTTTTTGTGAGCATTCATAGCTCGCCTCTGTTGTAACCATAATTAAGAGAAGCAACGACAAGCTTCTCTATAACAGGCCAAAATGTTTGATAAAATTCAACACTTATACCATCGTTCCATGGGCTTTTTTTCATTTCAAAGACAGCATTTTTACATTCTATATTAGTTAAGAGACCATCGCATAGAGAAGATTGGTCTTTGTTTAAAGCGTGTTGTATGTTAGTGTTGGAAAGGTAATTATGTATTTTACTGTTTTCAATGTGTTCAGATGTGTATAGCGTTTTATAGAATTTAACTTCTTCTTGTAAGATCTCATGTATGTTAGTTATCTGTTTATTATTGACTGTGATTGAGGACATGACTTTTCGCGATTGCCTAGACTTTTCTAAGTTTGAAAAGAATTTGCCATTTTTTTCATTTTCAAAAGTTTGTATACGTGCTCTTATTTTTGCGCCAGTCGCTCTTTGGTCGTAGATATTTAGTATTTCAGTTTTGATTGCGTTTATTCTTGTTGTCATGTTGACAGATTCAGAACTGTCGCTTTCTAGACGAACGAGTTCTTTCTCTAGGTCATTTAGTTGTTGTTTATTTTGTTTAGATAAATTTATGGAGAAATTGATAGATTCTTGTTTTATTTCATGTTTAACCCATTTCCCATGTTATTCGTGGATTATAATTGTGTTCATCACAAAGTTTGGTAATATCATTTATATGGCGTGTTATGTGTTGTATATAATGTTGGTTTAGTAGAAGTGAGTTGTTTAATTTCCAGTAACCTGGACCTCTCTTGGTTGGGAGCCTAAGTTTTAATGATACAGCCATCTGATCAGTAAAATTTATTTGAGCAGGTCTTATATCACAAGTGGAAACCATTGGACAAGCATTTTTGTCAATTAGCCAAAAATCTATCCTGCTTTTTTGGATACCATTTTGTCGTCTCCATGCATATTGCTTGGTTAGCGGGTGTTTAATTCTCCAAATATCTATGAGATTTAGTTTTTTATGAAGTCCGTAAGAGTGTTTGTAGCATTTTTGGTTTTATTGATTTTGTTTGTGATTCTATCGTTGTTTGAGATCGTGTCATTAAAATCTCCAGCAATAAGCTTGTTTCCAAGACTATTAGTGCTAGTAATGGTGTTGAGAGATTTAAAGAATATGGATCTTGATTTACAGTCGTTGTTCGCATATACGTTTATTAGTGTGAATGTGGAATCTAACATTTCTACATTTAAAAGTAAATATCTACCGTTGGTGTCTTTTATCTCGTTACAAACCGAGTACTCGTGTTTTTTGTTAATAAAAATGGAACAGCCACAGCTATGTGTTGTGCCAAAAGCATGAAAAACGTCCGAGTCCGTGAATTGTTGGCTAACGGGATTGATCAAGCCACTAGAAAAGTGAAATATATCTATGTATTTTATGTTATATGAATGTACGTAATTGTAAAATTGTGTACGCATGGACACATTGTCCAATGTATATAATAAAATGTTAAATAAACTCTTTTCTGTGCTCGGCTGTTTCAATTGAGAGCTACCTTTCGATTGATAATAATCTTATCAAATATGATGTTGCAAGATATGATCAACCAGTATCCTTAAATATTTGATGAGTTTTCTTTTATTTGTCAGTTGACGATGCATGTTTAGGTACCATTTGGTATTATTATCACGTACTGTTTCAATGATATACAGGTTTGAAGCATCGTGATGTACGAGTTTCTTCATTTCAGCTTCTACTTCGCCACTACCGCTTCCAACAGCACAACCACAACCACTTCCAAATGGTGGTAAGTTTTACGCATATATTTGTTATATTTACTATCAAATATGAAATTGCAACATTTTGGCAAGTTTAATGCATGTGCTGTTAACTTTATAGTCAAATACGAAATTGCAACATTGTGGCAAGTATAATGCATGTATTGTTAACTTTATAGTCAAATACGAAATTGCAACATAATGGCAAGTCTAATGCATGTATTGTTAACTTTAATGTCCAAATAAAAAATTGCAACATTATAGCAAGTTTAATGCATGTATTGTTAACTTTAATATCAAATACGAAATTGCAACATTATGGCAAGTTTATTGCATGTATTGTTAACTTTAATATCAAATACGAAATTGCAACATTATGGCAAGTTTAATGCATACTGGTATATTGTCCTCTTTGTAGTCGAATGCGAAACTTAAGAAAACGACTGTTTGTCTTCGTGTCGCTTGGTTATATGCATCTTTGTGGGACGTCCTTGTTATATATCCTAGTGACTCGTTGATGTCTTATAAATGACCAAGATTTTCTGTTTTTGGATGAAGTCCTTATGATTTGACTTTTCTAAACGTTCAATGTTATGGGAAATCACCTGCGGGTTTTAGCTTAGTGAATAAAGTATTCATTAAATGTTCGAATGTTCAAAAGAATAAGGATGCTTTGATATTACATTATGTGCGCATGTACCAGACAGAACTAAATAAACCAACTGCAATACCGAGCCTTTATTTGCCAGTCAGCTTTATGCTGAAACACATGTATGGCAGGAATATATATACGGCGTATGTGCCACCACCGGGATTCGAACCCAGGACGTCAGATTAGACGGTACGGCAAGCGCATTAACCAAATGTTTATATATATTTAGATATAGCTGAAACATGTGATGATGTTGACAATGATTGTGTGGACTATAGTACTGACTATATATGTGTTGGAGATTATATACCATGGGCACAACTACATTGTCGCAAATATTGTAATTTATGTACAGTAGGTATGTCTATCCAGTCGGCAAGTATGTATATTTTAATTTATATTTATTTTTTGTTCCAATTTACTTTTGTTGGGTTACATTTACATAATGTATCAAATATTAGTGATGGCTGTTTCGGTGTTTTACACGATATCTTATTTGTAAAGAAAGTCTCCTCTCGCATTCACATTCTTGATTGTCTACATAGAGAATACTAGGTTAGTGTCTTATAAACGTGGATAAGTTGCAGGAAGATTTATACGGTCATAAACACTTGCCATTCTTTTTTATAAACAAATCCAGACCCAATGCACGTTGCACAGGTGCGAATCCAACGATTCCGACGAGAGCAATACTGCGTGATATGCTGGATGGGACGATGGGTCGTTATAGAAATTAGTTGCATGACATGAAATGGATTTCATATTTATCACGTAGATTCTACAACTACGACAAGACGATCTACAAAACCATCAACTGTATCGTTGACAATAACATCAACTACAACCTTACCGACGACATCTTTACCGACGTCAACGTTACCGACGACCACTTTACCGGCGTCAACGTTACCGACGACATTTTTACCGACGTCAACGTTACCGACGACCACTTTACCGACGACCACTTTACCGACGACCACTTTACCGACGACCACTTTACCGACGTCAACGTTACCGACGATCACCTTACCGACGACCACTTTTTCGACGACAACCATACCGAAGACAACCTTACCAACGATAACTTCGCCGACGACAACTTTGCCGACGACCACATTATCCACGACAACTTTACCCACGACAACTTTACCAACTTCTACCTTGCCACCAGGTGATTTTTTATTTTTATCTTTGCCCGTTTCAGACGGTTTTGTTCCAAGAAAGAATACTAGCAGTAGAATTGCTTATAAGGTGGTAACTACAAGTATACTTATAAATTAACCTTTACATATATTCAATAATAGGGTTTCCTGGAACATATGCATGTACTAGTATATATTATATGAAATATTTGTTTTAGGACTTAGTAAAGTAAAAAAATGAACATTTCGCTGGCTAACAATGAGAAGCTCGTCAGCTCATAATTACGAATGATACATATTTAAAGTCAACATCAAACGGCGCATCTTATGAGCATATTTTCATAAAAAAAGTTTTACCATAAGTAAATAATAATGTTCAGACATTTTTTTCTTGTTTTCTCGAAATATCGATTGAGTACTTACGACCTTCTTATTCTAAACCAGCGATAGTACCGATTAATCACTTGAATACAATAAATGAATATGCGGAACTAACAACTAGACAACGTGTTTGTTTTTCTTTCTTTTATTCGGCTCTCTTAGAGCCTTCCTCAGGGCATACTAGTATAAATTAATGACAAAACAATTTAAAAATCACTTGTATAATTTGGTTTGTAGAATCATCATGTGGCAACAAACAACCTATAGAGCATTGTGCTGGATATACTCTAGAATGTAGCGATTCTTGGATGTTTGACAATTGCCGTGGATTTTGCAAAATGTGTTTACGTACGTACTTAGGTGCTCTTATTTTATTTGCATACACACATGTACATGTACGTACAGACTGTGTTGAAGAATCGTGTCATCGCCTTCGTAACTACATGTAAGTTGTTAGCGCGGTTGTCGTAGCATTTGGCACCCGATTTCAATACGGGTAGAGACATACTATTAATATACTTGGCAATATTGAACAGAAAGATGGTTTCCATATAAATGCCATTGCATTGCATGCAAGAAGTAATAGCGTTCTTGACTTAAAAAGATTCAAAATAATTTAAAGTCTCTTTCAAATAAATATATGTACTATATAATACTTATATCGATTTCTCATAGTCTGACATATTTTACAATCATGGCTAGTAGTAATAATATCTAGAAGAGGTTTTCTTATACTAGTAATATACACATGACCGTCGGTCTTTCTGTCCGTCTGTCGGTCGGATGGTACACCAAATGATTACTCAAGAACGCTTTCTCCTATAACAATTTAACATTCACATGGGGTTGATCTGCAGTAGTTGATTCTCCCATTGATGTTCATGTCTGTAGATTAAAGGTAAAAATCACTTATATTATTTGGACTATTTGACTGCCATGGGGGCATACATGTGTAACTATTATATCATGTGTTTCTATTTATGCACCGGTCAGTTGCATCCACGGTCCTATCCCCGGGATCATTGGGGGATAGCCGGGGAAACGGCCGTGTTTTTACCTTCCAGCTTCCCCCGCACTGAAAAAGGAAATGTTTGGAAATTTTACCCTAAACCAATACCCCAGGACAATAGTAAGTAGTCAGGGGCTGGGGAAATATTGCAGATTTTACCAGCTGTCCCCCCTCAGGGTCGTGAAAGGGATGGGTTTTGACAACCCAAAAGAAAAAATCCTTGCACATCCCCGGGGTGATGTGGGTGCAAATTACTGGTGCACAATTGATGCTTTGCCGATTTGATATTAATATAATGTATGTTTCCAATGTTCTGATTCAGATACAGCGCCGTGTGTTGACGACCTATCTAACTGTGGAGATTTTAAAGACTTCATCTGCAGCGACGCCTCAGCTAAACTGGAATGCAAAGCAACATGTCAACTTTGTTAATTGACATGATATAAATAAATAAACATATTTTGTATGAAAGCGCACATATACATGCACTACAAGTTGGTGACTGATTTATATAGTATCTGAAATAAACTGTATTATTAACAAAACTATTACTGTGCGTTATGAAAAAGTTACCCATTTTTAAGGCTGTTTTCAGCCTTCAACCACTCTTTGATATTTAATTATTAACTTCCTGCCAAGTGAAATCTACATTCGCTTACCTATATCACTGAGGAGACAATTTCTGCAGCCAACATGGATCTGCAGCGCCCAGGAATAGACACCGCCCTCACAGGCACAAAACACCTTGGTGGAGTGGAGTATGTGGGATATTCTTGATCAGAAAAATTAACCAGTGGTCCAGAAAAGGCTTGAACCCGGGACCTCTCGATCCCGAATCATTTTCCGTCTAATGCGTTTCACTTAGCTGACTGAAATATATGAACAAACCTTTTTATTAACCCAAATCGTAATTACGACACATGGTTATACAGATAATGCGTGTTACGTGTGTAAATATAATATAATGCAGACATGGTGGAGTTATGACAATGAAAAAGATAATAGATAATGGAAGTCTTAAACAGTTTTAAACAATACATGGATCGCCTATGTCTAATGTAAAGTGGGATAAGTATAAAGATTGAATAAAACTCATAGTGATTTGAAATAAATTCTTCTCAATAAAGTCTAAAAAAGTATGGAGAATTATATATATGTTTTTCCGTTGGTTGGAAGTAGAAATAAAGTTGTTTTATCATGTACGCCGAGAAAACTGTTCACATTACTGGTTACCTGGTTTACTCATCCTATCAGGTTAATTGTGGAAGGGAAGTAATCGTTCACTAAAAGAATTAAAATATATCGGAGTTGTTTCTCTTATTGGTTAATCCTAAACTTGTTCAAATGAGTCCTTGATATAATACAAAATACTCACTGTTAGATTTTTATGAGGTTTATAGCACATGGGATAACCCTAACCCATGTGCATGTAGATCAATGTTTGGGTGATACATATTAATTAATGCTCCATTTTGACAAAAAGTGTGATTGCTATAGCTACGGAAACTTTGAAAACAATTTAAAGGGTACGTTTTGTATTTGCTTCGAAGCGGTAGGCGACTTTGTTATTGCTTGCAATTCTTCATATATATCAGTGTTCTGTCATTTGTGATCATATTGAATATCACGTTATTTATGTGATAAAACTCGCATATTCAGTTACCCGGTGTTAGTGTCGGCGGCAGGAAGTCAACTGTTAAAGTATGCTAATAAAATTGAAGAGGATACGGTTAATATAACAAATATAGAGAACCATAAATAGTCCCTGAAGTGAAGTTCAAATACAGACTTGAGTTTATAAAGTTAATTATGCAAGTATAGCTTGGCGAATTTGATACGAACCTCACCATTAGATTAGCATAATTTAACAGTCGATATGTTGTCTGTATTTAAAACCTCGGTTGTAAGTTTTCACATATAGTCCAGCAATAATGTCCAATAAACATTAGTTTTTGGGGAAAGTTACCTAAATTGGTACAACTGTTCCTTGGTCCATTTGAAACATTTTTTTCATGAGACCCACTTAAAATATTTTCTTTGGTTGCCATAGCAACAGTTTTCAAAATGGCCGCCAAAATGATCAAATGGCGGTTTTCGCCCAATAACTTCAGTTTAGAATTGCATATCGTGATGAAACTTGGTGTATAAACAGCATGACTCAATACGCCACTAAAAATAAAAAGGTGGATGGGTGGGGTTAATATCTAGGTCACTGTTACTAAAAATAGAAAATCGGTTTTTGCTCAAAACCTTCCGTTAAGAATGAGATATTTGGATGAAACTTGCTATATACGTTGCTTGTAGGATGATACACGTTGGGATAAAAAATGGGACATTTGGGGTCAAGGTCACTGTAACTAAAAATAGAAAATCGGTTTCCGCTGACTATATTTAGTCTGGAATGACATATATGAATGAAACGTGGTCAATGTATAGCTTCCGAGAAGATACTTTCCATCAAAATAGGTGTAAATTGGGTCAAGGTCGACGTTGATAAAATAAAAAGCCAGTTTCTGCTTAATAATAACATTTAATTACGAATTACAAGCAATATATAAGCACCCTGTTTGGTTTTCTATATTCTTGTTACCATAGCAACCGAAATTGTTGTCTGAATAAAACACAAATTGACATGAATAATTTGCTTATTAATCTGTATCCACATACCAAGTTTCATCAACCTAGGTCCAAAACTGTTTAAGCTATGACCAGATCCAGATTTTGTAAACGGACAAAACCATGAGTTTACTATGTTATATATATAAGACAGTCTCCAGGAAAACCTGCTATTTTGACAATAAACATTTTTGTGATGTTTCATAATTATCAAGACTAATGCCAATGAAGCATGATTCAAAAGAAATTGTGTTAATATCTTGTGTTTTAAGGAAGTTACAGCTATTTTTGTAAAGTCAATATTCCGAGTTTTTTGCCTGACGACGTGAACGTCATTCGAACGTCATTTGACTGTAAAACGTATTGCATAATTACACCATATGATTAATTCTTGACACAAAATGTTCAAAATACGTAGTGTCCCATTTTAGAATTATGTTCTGATTTTTAAAATATGTATCATAATAGAAACATGTTGCATTTAGAGAAAGGCTACTGTTGTTTTAAACAGCTTACTCTCAGTTTTTCTTAATTGAAGTATTTTTCCGAAATTGGTAACCATGGCAACAAAGTATATAGTTTCAACATAATTTATGAGGAAATTTAAAGCTAAGATATAGTACTATATGGATAAATTACTTTAAGTAGAATCAGCAGATATATACATTGTTTCACTTATTTTAGAGCCTTTTCAAAACCTTGTTTTATACAGTAATTACATGATGTCAAGTCAGCAGGTTTTCCTGGATTACGGCTCATATATAAGTGGAGCATCAGGGGTCAACGTCACTGTTACTTTAAAAGAGTATCAGTTTACTATCAAATTACTTTAAAGAGATATTATGATGGCAATTGCTGTTAATGTAGCTTGTCTGAAGAATATATAAAGTATTTTGCGCCAGATTATTTGGCCGACATGAAAACATGATTTTCAAATTTTCATGGAATTTCATAGTTCTTGTTGCGGAACTTCAGTGTTTCTTTTTTCGAATATTTCAAACAATGCAACGTCAACAAAAATATATGAGATGGTGACCTAAGAGTGTAACATTTAACAAAGTTTGCAACAGTCATCAAGGAAATGGGGCCCACTTGTAGTGTTAACCTCATTTGATTAGCAGACTTGAAGCCCTGTATATTTTCGAAAATGTCAAGGCCACACCAGGTACTAGTATTTGAAAATATGACCAGGTAAAGCCATCTCAAACAATATGATCTACTCAAAATACAATATGCAGAGATTCCATGCATGTGTGGTATTCATCATTATGCCTAGGTCTCACTGAACATTTTTATCCTGACAATAAAGATACCTAATTTGGTCAGGCATAGCAATTCCTCGTCAGAAATTCCTTTCTTGGCGACACGTTGTGTTTTATGCCTGTCTTAGCAATGCTTTTGGAAGATAACGGCTCTGTGTGGTACACATCATTGCCTGATACATAATTGCTTGGAGTAGGTTGTTTCATTTACACTTTTTGTGTTTCATTCCAAAGAATTGCATTTTACACAAGTTATTTCATACATAAATGTTTTGATGTATTAAGCGAATTGTTACTACCAACCAAATGCAGTGAGTTATTAACGAATACGATGCTTAATAATTGTGAGGTCTTCTGATTCCAAAAATACTTAATTACTGTTTATGGTTAGTAATGTTTTACCCAAAAAAGATAACATAACATATGAACAACTTTTAGAACAGATTATTAATTTCTTAATATGCGAAAAGGCAACATGTGCCTATCTTAGTGATAAATTATAAAATAGCACAGTTTGTGGCGTTTTGACATTGTGATCATTAGATTCCAAAAATCCTCACTTTTATTAATTTTATATTTTTGACTGTTGAACCCTAAATATATCCCAAGACGCCAGTCATTTTGAAACTAGATTATTAATAACTTAATAGGAAAAACTGCATATGTCTATCTTAGTGATTTATAACTAAATAATGCGATTGGTGCCATTGTAGTAAACCTATTCCAAAAATCACCATTTTAGTTTATATTTTGTACGATTTTACCCCAAAATAGCATTCAGTAATAATAAATGATAATATTTTTTTGATATACTAAACTTTAAGTTACTGCAAACGAATTGCACTTGTTTTATAAATAATACGATTTGAAATGCCATCGTGGCCAATCGATTCCTCAAATCCTCACTTTTGTTTATATTTCCAATGTTTTTGCCCCCAAAATGTCTTAAAATACATAACATTTAGGCACCAGATTAGTAATATCATAAGCACGAAGACAATATGTGTCCATCCTATTGATTAATAATCAAATACCATAATAAATGACATTACAGTAAACAGATTCCAAAAATCATCATTTTTGTTTTCATTTTGTAGTATTTTACCCCAAAATATTGTATCTTGACCAATAGCCGATAATTTCGAATGATATATAATACCATAAGATACTACACTTATATTGCGGGGTTTTCAATAAAATACTACTATAAATGACATTGTGGTCTGCCAATGCCATAAATCGTCACTTTTGTTTGTAGTTTCTCATATTTTACCCCAAACATATAGGTGTCAAGTGTTAGTATAGAACTCCACATTAAGTATGTTACAAGGCAACAATTATGTTGCAGGATATAACATAAAACATTTATGTGCATTTGTGCCCTGTTCTGAAATTCGCAGAAAATGGTGACGTAACTTAAAAACTCAATTTTCTTAATTTCATGTCATGTCATTAAGGGCCCTTTTCTCAGATCGAGGCTTATCTATATTGAACTTTACGTCCCTAGAATAAAATATCTGCTTGATCCACTTATTAATAATTAAACTGGAATACATTTAACCAGATTTTTTTAGAACTATCAGTATAAATGTTAAAAATATAGTATCAGTATACCTAAAGACTATTATATAGATTATTTCTAATTTGGCGGCCATTTTGTCGGCCATTTTGGATATTTCAAAACGATTTTTCGGTTAAATGAAATGTTAGATGTTAGTTAAGTTATTTCTAATAAAAATACTTTACAATTACTCATAATAACGTTGTTGTCATGCGTTATATAAGATATACACCGATTTTTCGTTTTTGGCGGCCATCTTTAAAAATGGTTGTCATGGCAACCATAATGGCAGATACGAGATGGGTCTCATGAAAAAAAATGTTTCAATATGTTTGCCCAATGTTTATACCAAGTTTGGCAACTTTCTCCAAAAATTAATGATAAGTCGATTTTTGGAGACATTATTGCTGGACTATAAGTCTAAAACACAGACTTAGACTTTACATTGTCAAATGTTCTATTCGTTCTCATGTTGTTATTAATGTACCGATTTTGATATAAAACTGTATAGATATTAAGTGGGTAACAACGCATGGTCTGATAAAATTTCACATGGTTACATCAAATTTCAAAGAAATGCCAGCGGTTTTGAATAATGACAATTTTAAGTCTAAGTCTGAGTTTTAGACTTACACCGTTGGCGAATTAGGTCCCTGTTCTGTGCATTTTTGTGACTTTGTGAGATCATGCCATCGAATTCAAATTAGACTGAGGGTACGGGTTGATCAATTTCGTGGCTTTACTGACAATATGTGCGATTTTATAGCATCAGTGACATTACTTTTGAATATACCCACATATATTAATTAACAACTAGTGATAAATACAGGATCTATCACGAGTTGGCAATTGATATATAAAACGAGTTTTGGGAATCTTGTAATAATATTTCTTGAAGAAAAAATCGAAGTACTTAGCACATACACAAAGCAAAATTGTAACTTGTACATATTTATTATCACGATTAACTTTGCTCTCGTTTGCATATACTCGATTCCGTAATGTTTGCTCATATTATTTAAAATCATTGAAAATCATTTGACTTTTTTGGAGAAAAATCTACATCGGCCACTTTTTAACATATTTACATCGTGATTCTATACGCTTCAGTTCATTAATTGTACATATTATAGTAAAAATAACATTCATACATAATTTGTACGTTTCAAAATGTCTCTTCAAAAGGCAAACATCCGGTATATACATACAGTCGTTTATGCGCTGTGAACTTTATACGTACTGGCTATACTAACCAGGATACAAGGACGGTCATGTGATATATTACTTATATTGTATAAAACAAATAACGCAAAATACACAATTACATTCGATTTGAAAAAAATACCAATGTAATATAACATTATAGCACACACATGCTGTATAAGAATATACACACTCACTATAATACAGTGTAACACGGATACAAGGAAAGTCGAGACATATACATGTATATTTTTCACGAGTTGTCAATTGATATAAATGTAAATTAAACGAGTTTTGGAAATTTTATTAAGCGAGCTTCTGGCGAGCTTAATAATATTTCCTGAACGAGTTTAATATAAATATATCATTTGAAAACGAGTGATAGATTCTTTATATCATATAACACTAAAAACGCAAAATACGCATTGATTTATTAAAAAAATCACCCGTTTATACTACACGTGGTACGTATAAAGTTATACGTACTCGCTACACTAACCTGGATACAAGAAAAGTTATGTGATATAATTATATAATATAATGTATTGACTATGATATTTCCTTGCAACAGAAAGGTTTTCATCAGTAGATCAGGGGATCAGTACATGGACGTGTATCATGAACTTGCATGTCGGTGCTTTCGAACTGAAATTACAGTTTACGGATTAAATTTTAAACAATATAACATTAACCATGTACAACTATTCTATGAAACATTAACTGAAATGCGAATGTAATCATCGAATGAAAAGAACTCACAGTTGAGTGAAAGGAGAACTGCATATTGCTGATACAGAAACACGGGTTCGTGGGGCTTTGGGGAACTCTTTGGAAAGTCATGATCATTGTAGTTTGTAATACAATTTCGTGTTGTCAGGCCCGGTGATTATAAACATTGGAGAAGGTACTCCATGCTCCAACTCGTACTCCGTACTCAAATTTGAGCATTTCTTAGTTACTGCTGTAACTTCTTTATTACTAAATGGAAACTTATGATATGGGGGTTCATTTTCTTAATTAGATCATTTGGTACAAGTTGGTGTTGGTTTTGATGCAAAATTCTAAAATAAATGTTTTTCAAGATGGAACAGGGAGTATGGAGTTTATCTGATTATTTTTTGTTACCTACTGAACATTTATAACAACGCAAAGAGCAAATAGAACATTTTGCAATATAAAGTCTTAGTGGAGTTCTAGATTTTAGGCGTTGATGAATAAGGTGCCTGGGGTTAGACCTTAGATATCTTCCTACATATCAATGACATAGAATGAGAAGTCCTAAAATTTGGTGCGTAAAATAAATGCAAGTAGTTTTCAGACGTTGTTTTTCTTGTTTGTTCAAAATATCAATTTTGTGAACGTCCTTCTCAATGTAAACCTGTGATATATTCATTCATTAAGGTCAGTACCATGTTGAGATAAAGCTTGGCGAATTTGACCTGATCTTGAAATTTCTGCATGAATATATTACAAGATGTTTGTATTACACCTCGGGGCGTCTTTGGTAACTCAGTAAACACACACGGTCAATTGCATAAAAGGAATAAAAAAATCAGACAGGAAAGGTATCACTCAATTCATCCAGCCGAGCACAGAAATCAGAAACACCACGCCACAATTACCCTAAGCAATGCCCACGGAAACCCATGCCAAAACGGCGACCAAATGAGGCACAACAACCTCAGGGCTTGACCTAGTTTGAAACACCAAGGCCAGCGGCCTAACGTTATGCTACCTAAATAGGCACAACTACGACTTGACCTAGTTAAAGTAATGGGCAAGGTAGGAATGGGGTGGGAAATAATATTACATATTCCTAGCAACTACATTGAGCAATCCCCCCACACACAAGCCGAAGAAACAATTAAAGATCCAAGTCCCCGCCATTAAAATGCAGTATGACCCACATTCACAAAGAAATTAATACCACAAAACCACTGATAAATCGTGCACACTTTCATTTTCCCCGCGTTTCGTGTTATCCTGGGCACACTATATGAAAACAAACAACTGGTGTTATAAATACAGGCAATACACCAAATGTTAAATTATGCTAATTAAAAAGTCAGGATCGTGTCAGAGTCGCTAAGCTATAACTCCGCACAATGTGTTGTATCTTAGTCCGAGTACAGTGCTGTCGGGTAATTCTGCGCACCTAACGGGTATTTGCTTTCTACATTTGATATTGTTTCATATTTAGAATAAATTATGGTGCTGTTTGGATAGAAACAACCTTCATTGACAATTGTAATCAATTCGAAACATCATACCTTCGTTAAACTAGGTCAAATGTCGTCACAAAACAAGATGACTTCCGGTTTTCATGACGTAAATTCTTTCGGCTTATAGCCCTAACCCTAACCCTGCGCAGGTGGAGTTGTTTTTTGTATAGTCTGTGTCAAAGATTTGTTTCACAACAAATTTATCACAGTATCGAAAGAATAAGTCATTAAGACAATGTTGACAAAAAAGAAAAAGTCATCATCCGTTACAAGAGTACTTTTATTCTATTTATCTGTCACGAGGTATGTCAAATTAACGAAAATCGCCGTTGACACTTATTTTGGTCAAATTTTCGTGAAAATACTTTCCGACTTTGTTGAAATGATTATAAAACTTTACATAAGTAACACACATCTACAACAAGAGGGCCTGAAAGGCCCTAGGTCGCTCACCTGTTGCACATTGGTCTAGGTATCAGTACAACCTACATTCTGACCATATTTCATGAAGATTGGATCAAAACAGTGACCCCTGGAGTGAACACAATGTTTTTCTAAGCATTTGACCTAGTGACCTAGTTGTTGACCCCACATGAGCCAGTTTCAAACTTGGCCTAGATTTCATCGAAAACAACATTCTGACTAAGTTTCATGAAGATTGGATCAAAATTATGACCTTTGGTGTAAACACTAGGTTTTTCTTAGATTTGACCTAGTGACCTAGTTTTTAACCCAACATGACCCAGTTTCATATTTGGCCTAGATTTCATAGAGAACAACATTCTGATCAAGTTTCATGATGATTGGATTAAAAACACAACCTCTGGAGTGAACACAAGGTAATTCTAAGATTTGACATAGTGACCTAGTTTTTGACCCCACATGACCCAGTTTTTAACTTGGCTTAGACTCAATAGAGAACAACATTCTGACCAAGTTTCATGAAGATTGGATCAAAACAGTGACCTCTAGAGTGTACACAACATTTTTCTAAGATTTGACCTAGTGACTTAGTTTTTGACCCGGCATGACCCAGTTTTTAACTTGTCCTAGATTTTATAGAGAACTACATTCTGACCAAGTTTCATGAAGATTGGATCAAATTGGTGACCTTTAGGGTGTACACAAGGTTTTAATAAGATTTGACCTAGTGACCTAGTTTTTGACCCCGCATGACCCAGTTTCAAACTTGTTTTAGATTTTATAAAGAACAACATTCTGACCAAGTTTCATGAAGATTGGAACAAACTGGTGACATCTAGAGTGTACACAAGATTTTTCTAAGATTTGACCTAGTGACCTAGTTTTTGACCCAACATGACCCAATTTCGAACTTGGCCTAGATTTTATAGAGAACAACATTCTGATTAAGTTTCATGAAGATTTGATCAAATTGGTGACCTTTAGGCTGTACACAAGGTTTTAATAAGATTTGACCTAGTGACCTAGTTTTTGACCCCGCATAACCAAGTTTCGAACTTGTTCTAGACTTTAAGGAGAACAACATTCTGACTAAGTTTCATGAAGATTGGAACAAACTGGTGATATCTAGAGTGTACACAAGATTTTTCTAAGATTTGACCTAGTGACCTAGTTTTTGACCCAACAAGACCCAATTTCAAACTTGGCCTAGATTTTATAGAGAACAACATTCTGATCAAGTTTCATGAAGATTGGATCAAAACTGTTACCTCTAGAGTGTACACAAGCCAATTTCTGACGGACGACGGACGACGGACGACGGACGGACGACGGACGAAGAGTGATCACAAAAGCTCACCTTGTCATGACAAGTGAGCTAAAAACACTGGAGGACCGAAGAAAACGACCCAGTAAAGTCTGTAAGAAATAGAAAGTTAAGGTGCTCAGAATTACCCGATGTGCAGAATTACCCGAAACGACTGTATAAACTAAGAAAAGCTAAAAACAAAAGAACAGCTGAATATATTTGGTCCTGCTTCAACTCCAGGCTTAGTCCTGCGTGATGTGCATTTCAATTCAATTGTGTATTTTGATAACGTTTGTTTATACAATTATAACATTATGTTTGTCATTTAAAATGCCTATTTTACTTTACTGTTATACTAGTCCTTAGTTTATGGTTTTACTACTAATCAGAATCAAGCCTGTGTTACTTTATATATCTTATGTTCTTGTACATTGTACATCTGTTATTGTGTGATTTATATGCCCAAGAGGGCCCATAATTGGTAATAAATTTCATTCTTTTCTATTCTAAAATAAGGTACCTAATTAAAGAGTCAACATTTAGCGAGGTAGTCATTATGATCTTACCTGAAGTCTGATTCCAGCCATCTTTATGCAAACAGAACATGTATTAGACCGGCAATAACTGGCACCAAGCTCCACACATATTTCTGTAGGACCACATCCTGGGGACTATGAATAAATGGCAGTTGAAAATCAAATTGTTGCAGTATGTCACGTAAAGTGCATCCAGGGGAGGTATTCACGAAGCATCTAAAGTGAAAACTTAAATATTTGACTTTAGTTACAATATTGAGCTGAACATATGTCCCAAGAAATGAAGAATAATCCATGTTTTCTATGTGATTACTATAGCTCGTTACATAATCCTTTTAAACAACGTAAATGTTTTATTTTAATTTTCCGGTTAAGCTGATACACTTTAGGAAAATTTGATATTTTGAGAAAATTTTAAGTTTTCACATATTAAGGTGCTTTAGGAATACCACCGCTTGATTGTTAAATGTTAGTATTTTTAAACGTGTGCCAGTAAGAATGTTAGGGTTGTATGTTGTGAGTTACTACCTGTGACGTTTTGATGATTAATAGACATCATATACAGTACTTTCAAATTCATCTTTGTTAAAAAAAATTGGAGTTTTCACATTCACGAACGCATTTGTTTCATTTACTTAAATGCGTTGTGTTTGGATGCGTAGTAATAAAATAAAAAATGCGAAACAAATAGGTTGACGGCGAACTTCATTCTTTCATACGAGGTCAAATATCACGTCAAATATCACGTCATACGTGACGTCATCAAACAG
This sequence comes from Spisula subtruncata, assembly GCA_963678985.1. Lineage (NCBI taxonomy): Eukaryota > Metazoa > Mollusca > Bivalvia > Venerida > Mactridae > Spisula > Spisula subtruncata. Next base: position 42,248,487 of record OY787673.1, on the reverse strand, counting down.
CTATGCTTCATTGCGTAACCTAAAAAGGTTAGTATGATATACGCGAAGAAGGCCAATTACACGTACAATGTTAGAATTGACATTACGCTAGTTGTCAATGAATACCCTTTAAATCAATTTTAATGGTAAATTATTGCCACGTCATGACCCAATAGATTAACTTGAAAACCTTCGCCAAGTAACCTTCGACAAACATTTAGGTGGAGCTATCTCTGCTCTGGCGTAATGTCAATTAAAAAATACTTACACAACCTTTTGGACGTGGTGAATTATGAGGCTGCAGCGTACTCTCACTCAAATCTGGCATCGGTAAGGCCAGACATAGGCCAACAGTCAATGTCTGATAACAAGAATGGAAACAAGATATAATAAATATAGATTTTCAATAAAATCTATACGGAATTTCATTTTAAGAAAAGATGCCCCACTTGATTTGAGTTTAGCATCAGGAATATTCATAGTAAAACGACAATGTGCAATTTTATTTGAAGAAAAGGTGCCCCATTTGATTTGGATTAAACATCAGAAATATTCATGGTAACACGAAAATACCAATTCAAATTTTTAAGAAAAGGTGCCCTATTTGATTTGGATTAAACATCAGAAGTTTTCATGGTTACACGATTCTATAGAATTCCAATTTAAGAAAGGTGCCCCATTTAAGCGGTGTTGAACATCAGAAATATTCATAGTAACACGAGATAAAATCACTATCTCTTTTTTGTCGTGCTTAACTAGTAATATGTAAGTTTAAATTATGCTCGATGCTTAGTTTCTTTGGAATACGAGATGGTTCACACCAAGAATAAACGAATATGAAGATGGTGTGGTGTTTGGATTCTTGTCACATAGAAGCATCTGCGAATTGTTGATGGAGCATACATACATACCCAATCGGTGAAGACGATACACATAATCTCGTCACAAGACGTTTGTTTCGCGTTTTGTTGTTCTTTCTAGCATAAGTATAAATATACTAGATACTGTTACTAATAATGCAAAAAACCATACAATTAATTAAGGCTGTATATTCTACAACGGAAATATGAACTGTACAAACTGCATAACTAGGTTTGTAGCATTATCTTAACAGCAAAACAATCACCAAGAAAACATGTATTATGCTTTATCGTGTGCGGCATAATTCTTGTATATGCGAATGCATTTACAAGACCAGAAGCACAATGCAACAGCAAATGTATCCTTTTTGTTTCCGCCATTAACAGAAAAACAAATGTTGTCAAATTGCGATGCTGAAAAGCTGCCATAGTGTTCGATATGAAGCCAGACACAATTTGTTTATTCATGACAATGTGTATATTAAGAGTGTTATAGAATAGAACTTGATCTAATGCAATACACTTATAATTTAAAACATATTTAATGATAAATCAAAGCGCTGAAGGCACTGAATTTGTTTGGGTCTGAAAATCAGCTATTTTCTAAAGGGAGACAACCGGTGTATAATTTTAACCTTAATAACCAAACATTAGATGTAGTAAACGAGTATAAATATTTAGGAATATATTTTAGTAAGACCGGATCCTTTAACAAATGCAAGAGTCATATAGCAACACAGGCAACATGCGCTATGTATAGCTTATTAAGAAATTCCAACCGCTTACAACTACCAATTGACTTACAAATAGATCTTTTTAATAAAACAATTAAACCAATATTACTATACGGCGCAGAAATATGGGGATTCGGAAATATAGATGTCTTAGAACGTGTACAACTAAAATACCTCAAGTACATTTTGAAAGTCAAGCGTTCAACTCCTAGTTACATGGTATACGGTGAAACCGGATGTACACCTCTTAAACTTGAAATAGATGAAAAATGTATAACATTTTGGTCTAGAATCTGTTCAATAGATGAAAATGTCTTACCAAATAAATTGTCATCCTTAGTCTATAGAAACATACTGTCATTGACATTAAATTTAAATGATGCAACGTTAAAACGTGATAACCCATGGATGTACAACGTGAAAACCATTCTAACAAATTGCGGACTTAATAACATATGGATTGAACATAATTTCCCCAAAAATGATTGGCTAAAACTAAACGTCCGACGAAAACTAAAAGACTCATATTTATCTGAATGGTATTCTCTTGTAGATAACTCTAGTAAAAGTACATTTTATAGAATTTTTAAAACTAACTTTGGTATTGAAACCTATTTATCGACCACTCCAAATTCACTTTTATTTTATGCTATACGATTTAGAACTAGAAACCATCGCTTGCCTATCGAAACTGGAAACTGGACCAGAACTCCTATTAATCTTAGAAAATGTAGCACTTGCCAAAACAAAATAGAGGATGAGTTCCATTATTTACTCGAATGCACAAAATTTAGCAGGCAGCGAAGACTTCTCTTAAATCCAATGTTCTACAATCGACCAAATATATACAAACTTGAACAACTAATGAGCATAAAAAACAAAACAAGTTATATAAACCTATGCAAGTTTTTCAAAATAATTCTGCAACATACTTAGTACATGTATATTTATTTTGCTTAAAAGTCTCTTTCTTACTTAAACGTTTTAATTACTTTGATATGTGTCCATACACTTAAGGTGTATCGTGGCTCACCATTATATAAATTGTATAAATGTTCTATTCTTTTTGTAGCTATAGCCTCGTTCTTCGTTCTTATAATTTTTGACCATTTCGTCCTCTTATTTTCATGTTGTGCATGAATTGAGCGAATAAAAGGTTGTTGTTGTTGTTGTTGCCCCTCCATTTCACAGATCAATTTTATCTATCTAAAAATGTGAATTTTCAGTATGATACCTCCAGAACCTTTTGAGATAAACAAAGGACAAACAAGAAGAACGCTCATGACAATTTTTCTAAAATGACTATTAGAGGGCCATAATTCCATCGAAAATCATTCGATAGGAACAAAATGATAATATGCACATCTAGACTTCACACTGATCATTCCAGCAAACTTTCATTAAAATTGGACCACGGGTATATTAGATTTGGAGCGGACACGATTTTGTGGACAAAAGGGCCATCACTCCGTAAAAAATATCAAAGCGGAACAAAAAGACGATATGCACAACTGGACCTCATACTGATCAGGAGATATGCTTTCTCTAAAATAACCATTAAAGGGCCATAACTCCGTCAACAATCATCCGAGCAAACCAAAATAATAATATACACATTTAAACTTCATACTAATTATTCCTAGAAAGTTTCATTTAAATTGGACCAGGCGTATATAAGATTTCGGGAGACATAATTATGAAAAATTGCCAAAAGAAAGTTAAAGTACTTGGACACTGCACTGTCTTCATTACAATACTATGAAAATTACAATCTTTAAAATATATGGAAAGGAATGCATTTTTTCAATAAGATATATCCATCTGTAGATATATCTGTATAATTGTCTACCCCAAGTATAATGTTTGTTTGTTTCGTTGGGTTTTAAGTAACATCGACACAGTGTATGTCATAAGGCGACTTTCCAGCTCTAGTGGTGGAGGAAGAACCAAGGCGCCCCTTCAGACATAATTCAGGCCCGAGCGGGCACCTGGGTAGTACAACCGACCAGTTGGATGGCTACATCACATAAAGATTTTATGTCACCGACGGGGATTAGAACTCACAGCGGTGAAGTGCAAGTAATCTCAAGTCAGCGATTCTAACCACTGAGTCATGGAGAGATAACGCAGCTACCACCGCCAAACAAATCAGAACGAGGCTTATCAGCAGCTACAACAAACGGTTATTTGGGAATTCTTATAAATAATTTTAAAATTTCGATTTATCTGACGCTAATTATGGTAAGATTTGATTATTTTATTATAGTTTATTTTTCAGATTTATATAAGTTTGATTCGATGGAAAATTGAATCGATTAGACTAATCGTATGAATCCTAAATCGGGATTTCTATTCGGATCTTTGTTCCGAGAAACGATGGTCAGTATACCGCCATCACGGCATTAGTATACACGCCTGAATGGCAAAACAAGTCTGAATGACAAACCAAGCCTGAATGGCAATATGCATGGATGAACTCCGACACGATGAGTGTCAAATATGTTATTTAAAACACTGTCTGAATGACACATGTAGGGTTGAAAACCCAATCCATGTATTATGATGTAAGATAAAATTGTACCACGTTAATTAGCGGTACATGTACATTGAACTTATTGACGGATTAATTATCCGATTGATGTGGATTATGTACTTTAACCTGGATAGAACAATTGGTAGCACACTAAAAGTGCGAAATTTAGTTCGGTTTACGCTTGAAGGCTTACATGTTTGCTTGAATAGCATTTTGTAGTACACGTATTTTAATCCACATGTTTGTTTACAAACAAAGAGTCTGTTATCACGCTTTTAGCCACGCGTGCGGGGTTTACACTAAAAATAACAAAGCGCCCCGAGGTTTTACTTATCCATTTCGGGGCCCCACTGAGCTTTATAGTTACAGCGACGGCGCATAACTATAAATAATTTGCATAGCTATTTATAACTCGGTAAAACATATAATAAAAATACGGAGGGGCGCACTAAGGTGCAGTGTTTATGAAACAAATTTAAGATATTGTATATATAAAATGATAAACTGCCCCAATAAACGGCTGTACATTACAGACGGAAAATTCATATAGTGTCACTATATTTTGCGTGAATCGCATTACTTATAAAGTATTCTTGACTTGGAGGCAAAAAAAGGCGTAACGGAATGCCCTACGGGCGCCCCGACACAGTTAGACTCGACACATTAGAGAAAAGTTTGCAGGAGTTTTCCACGATTGCAAGGAAAGTCAGCGAGATCGGGAGGACGCAAGAGTGCCTTTCTACGGACGTTTCCTCGCTTGAAAATTCCACCTGCCAAATGACGGTTTACATCCGAAGAGGCAATTTGAGAATTATTTTTTCTGCTGTTGAAAATTATTGCGCCTGGCAAATGACGGACTACTTCTGGAGACTGTAGTTAGAGGGCATAGACGTGAGAATCATGCTAACAGTATTTATTTGGGACTGAAGTCCAAAACAAATAAAAACGACATGCCAAAACGGGTTCAACATATCTTTTAACAAAGACACATCACTCTTATATAGATATTATTGACATTATATTCTTTACTGTACGAAAAAAATAAGCAAAATGACACTTACTGCTAGCAGTATTACTCCAAGTTTGTTCATGGTGTCAGTGGCCAATGAAGGATCAGTACATCATGTGTTCTATATATACTAGTACATGATTGAGTGAAGACTCCACCGTAAGTTTACTCATCTATCAGAATAAACGATCGTAGCTAGCTAACGTTGGTATTTTGTACATGACGTAACAAAGTAATAAACGTGTTTGTTGTTGATAGGGTATTTAATAGCCTGCGCGTAGCGCAGGGTATTGAAAATACCCAGACCGGTAATACGGGTGACATGCGTATTTTCGTTGAGTTTCAGCAGGTACTAATGCTTTCAAAAAAAGTTATTTCCGGTCAAAAATTTCAGGCAGTTTTCCGAGGTGAATGGTCCTTGGAATATAAAAAAAATAGTAAGCTGTAAACGGTTGAGCCTATCCTTCTCTTTCAATTAATTATTATTTTTAAAAAAATGTGTGATAAATAAAACGAACTATTTTTAAAAAACAAAGGGAAGTAAGAAATACCTCTACTCCCCATTACCGTGGACAGTGTCACTAGCCGATTCATTGCAAGCGTTTGCAAGATTTCCAAACGCCCGTTGCACATGGAAGATGTTTTAAGAAACATAAAAAATAAAGGTGAAATTTTCATTTTAATAGCCGATTTATCATGACAGTACTCGATCTCCGAGGAAATTGGTCTTTAATAGACATTTTTACGTAGCTTTACAATGATATCAACACTCAGATCATACCAGATGCTTGAACGTAAGTAGGCTACAATTCGTTCCATGTCAACAACTGAACAATGCAAATCAACAATTCTATGTCTCAATGTATAGCTTGTCAAAGCAATGTTTATGAGATTATTTTGTTACTGTCAGTGTGTATAAGACTTATGTACCAGTTAGTTTCATCCACAGCACCCTGCCCCGGGGAAGGGCGCTCTGGAATTTTGAGTTGTCAAAAACAACAGCTCTTCTACGGCCAACGGGGGAAGCTGATGGTAAAATCTCCCGCATTTCCCCTGACATATACCGGTAAATATTGTCTTTAGGCTATTTGTTTTCGCAGAATAAATCCTAAATTTCCCCTGCCTTGCAGGGGAAGCTGGATGGTAAAAACATGGCTGTCTCCCTGGCTATCTGCCATGGATCCCTGTGGTCGGGGAAACTGGGGATGCAACTGACTGGTGCATTAATTATTTGTGGTGGACAAACTTGTGTACTAGGAGGGTCCATATGTTGTTGCTTATGTAATAACATCTTCGATTTTTCAAGCGGATAAGGACGAAAGACAAACATCGGAGGCTGTAAATTATCTATATTCGGAATATAAATAAACCATCTTAAAGTAGGCCTACAATACTACAATACAGTACAACAAGGTACGTCTTTGATTTTATTGAATTGGAATCAAATTATGACAATTTGATTGATTGACTTGTGTGCTGTATAAAGATTACAATTCACAATGATTGCATGCATTTGTTATCTCCCTTGGATAATGCATAGCAACTGGGGCCCGTGTCTACATCTACAAACATAGCCTAGTGGTTATCTAATATTTATTAAATACCCATATAGGCAATGCCTTAGTTCATATTATTGCATGTCAATATTATTCATAACCACACCAGGGTACTGTTCTATCTAGGGACTTACGGAAATCGTAAACTTACGTTCAAATTTAAATTCTGTATATTTCTTTAACTACTGCAAATAATGGAAAGATACTGTACATGTTCATTAACTGAATCTTGGTAAGTATTTCAACTCCATTTATTACGCTTTATAGTAGTAAAAGTATAATTAAGAATTAAAATTTGATCGTAAGTTTAAGATTTGCGTAAATGCGTTGATAAAACAGTACCCATGTATAGGGTTCGTCAACGATAAAACTAGCATTGTTGTTAAATAATTAATACAACAAAATGACTATTCATATTACTAATCCTTATAACTATTAAACAAACATCTAGAATTTAAAAAAAAATCAATTAGCAGCGATCATATAAAATGCGACGTTATAAACACTATAGTCCAGTTAGGGTTAGATGACAGTGACGCAGAGGTAGAGTCCACTATTACGGTGTAAAACCAATTATTAAGATTTATACAAACATGTTTGTGCTATTTTAATGCTAAACTAAACTCTAACTGTTCTTGCAATGGTTGAAATCTTTTGGGTACACATAAACGGCTACGTCATTGGAAAAATATCCTAACTGGGCTGTACTCGTTTAAGCTCATTTGTGCTCACCCGACCTAGTTAGCATGCCGTTGGCCCAACGTCGGCTTATGGTTGTACAGTTGGCTTATCGTTGGCATTGTCAGAGCACCGTTCCTACAACGATGGGCCAACGTCATTAATGTTTGCAATGGTTGACTAAATGGTGGTTTTGTTACAATGGCCCAACTTCGGCAGAATGTCAAACCACAAACCCTATGGGTACATACGTTCGGCAAACGTTGGATCAATGTTTACTCCATATGTCAGTATCATACAATACGTATATACAATACAACAATAATTTTGAATGACTGATTGATTATAATAAGCATTCAAGTTAGGTTCTTTGTTCTAGCATTTGTTAAAAAGATTTTGTCAATATTACGAACTGCGCAAGGTGAGCTATTCTGATCGCCCCTACGTCCGTCTTGTGGTGTGTGTTGTCACTTAACCATCACAGAAAGCATTTGTATCCTTATATAAAATACAACAACTGTATTCTATGTTGAAATAAAGTATCTGTAACTCTATCGCGGTATTGGGACATGTGCCACATGTGTAAACAGATAAATCAGGTATAAAAACATTAAGGATATTGGAAAACTGATTATCTTTTCAATATGTACCGTAATTTTAATTTACTTGGAAAATAAAAGTGAGCAGGTAAAATAAACTTCTGCTCTCCCTGAATCGAGGTAATGTCAGTGATTTCTGTTTATATTGACATTGCAGAATATCGCGTTAGAGGTATACTCGTTTCTATGTGTTTGAATCACACTATTGATGCAAACTCTTAGCAAACTGTTTCAGTAAATACAGTAAAACTTCGTTATGACGAACATTGATACCATACACGCACCCGGTCTATCTCGAGCAAGTATTTTAAAAGTAGTATCCGTTTGTATCACTAATGCATGCATTTTGGTTATATCGAGCACCTTGTTTATCTCGAATATTTATCCGTCCCAATTACTCATCGAGATGACAATGTTTTACTGTATATTTATATTACGGTTTAGATATTTGAACGATGTACATTGTGATGAATGAGGACACATGTTACATAAACAACGTCATAGTTCTTCTGCTCCTGGTTACCTCCGGGATAGTTTGTGCTGATCTCCTGCTAATAGTGGTTGATGTTTTAGCGCTATTGATAGAGCACTATTGATAGAGCACTAGACTGTCCATTACAAGAATAAAGCAATAGTTGATTGTTTTATCATTAATGAGTCATAACAAGATGTGACACGATGTGCCCCTGGTAATTCTAGCACTTTAGTTTTGAGCACATTCATCTTTCAACAGCTGGGTAATAATACCACGTGTCTCTTGTAAAGGAATCAAATAAAAATAAACAAATGTTGTCAACGCTTCCCAAACTTCCAGTTCCATGCAAGCTGATTTGCAAAGTTGCTGATAGAATAGGATCGGAGAGAAATTATTACAGCACAAAACATAACACTTGTTTATATATTTTTTTCAGCTGCAATGATTTGTTCAGTGTTGTTCAATGTCCGTTTTGAAAGTGTTCTATATCATGTATATATTAATAAGAACTCGTGTCAGTACACTTCTCGGCGAATCAGAAGTATCTACAGAACATATGATGTGCCACAAAGAAACGAATGCTTAATGCACAGGGTATTTCAAAATATATGACGTCATGTATAAACTTGACATTTTTACTAAAACGAAAACTTCATGAAAGTACATTTTCAAACTAGGTTGGATTGTTATAAATGGAATTAAATTTTGAAATGTCCCCTTTCAAGTGTGAATTTCGTTTTTTACATAGTGAGTATATAATGACTTTTATTACGAGCGTACCTCACGAAACTGTAACATATATTTTAAAAAACCCTGTATGTTTTGTAAGCGCATACATGTAATGCATTCAACTCTCAGTTGAAATAAATAACAAATTTGTATCGTGTTATGTACTTTTTTTTTATTGCACAAAATCCATGTATCCTATAGTTGATGATTCTGGGTAGTGTAAGATATGTTTCTGCGAATTTGTTTACAAATCGCTTTCCGGTGTTCTTAGGCTGAAAAAGAAGAACATCCACCAGAATCAAATTCCATGACAAACATTTAACAGATTAGGCAGTTAAGCCAATCAAGCATCCTTTGACAGTTTAACTTCCCCTGGTCATTGGGCTACATACATTCGTGTCTCCCTGGGGGGAACTATTTCTCTTCTGTGGGTGTGGCAGCCAACATAGATCTGCGGCGCCCAAGAATAGACACTGCCCTCACAGGTACCAATTTACACCTTGTTGGAGTGGAACATATGGGTTGTTTTTGCTCAGATAACCATTGGTCCAGACAGGGGTTGAACCCGGGACCTCTCGAGCCCGACACGCGCGCCCTACCTCTAGGCCACCGCTCCTCATTATATAGTGACATAATAATAATGATAATAATAAAGACTTCATTTAACGAGGAAACTTTTTTGACAATATACTAAATCGATCTTCCATAAGATCCTCATCAATGGACAGTGAACTAGAAAAATTAACTATGCAAAGTAAATAATGATATTTGATATTTTGACCCTCATGATGTGTCATAATTACGATTTGAAAATATTCGTCAAAGTGTGACAGTGAAATTATTTGACAAAAAAGTGCTATATGATAGTATCCATATGCTCTTATAGCTTGGCTATATTGACCTGAGCCTGACCTTTATGCAAGAATATATTACAAGGTTCTTGCTTTGAATATATCAATTTCCGCAAGCAAATCGTGCGATGTCGGTATTTCAATTTTGTGTTTATATTACATCTCGAGCGTCTTCGTGATACTCCCCGATTATGAAAACATACAATCGGTGTTATAAACGCAGGCAATATCTCAACTGTTAAATTATGCTAATCAAAAGGTCAGACTCGTGTCAAATTGGCCAATCTCTTACCTATCTAGACATATCAATGCAGGCCCAACAAGATCTTACATCATTATCCACGCAGTGGTCCAGTAGTGCACATATTTGGGTAGGTCCACATCCGGGCGACTGTGGATAAATAGAACAATGACAAATGTTTTACGCTGTTATAGATCTGACAACATTCCAAAAGAGGGCACGCTCAAGTGATTTCGCCAGTGCATTTTGGTTATTCGTCTGTATGTACTTTTGTCAGTCTACGTTTAGCTCTCAACGACTCCTGGTGTTTCAACGCAAGGTAAAAAAGAACCATCGCGTAGTTCGTCTCTCTATCAACTCAGCTAGACAAACACCTGTCACGAGTCAGTCTCAACTTTCCCGACACATACCACATACCTTTGATACAAACATAAGATATCATTTAACTTACTACCATTCCCAGTTGGGTTAAAGTCACATTAAGTCTTAAACTGCTATCATAATAAGCTATAACTTGGAAACCTCTCTGCAGAATGATGTAATTTTAGCACTTTAGTTGATTCCCAAATGTGGAAAACACAATAAGATGGAAGATAATGTAGTAAAACATCCAGATAGTTTGTTGACAAAATGACTATTTGTAAACACTAAATACATTATTTAAAGTATAAGGGGGTAACTCTTGCAAATGAGTATTTTGTTCACCATACAATTTGCTAAATAAGATATTTGGTCTACTTTTTCGACATATATTGTTAACATTTTATCGTCGAGTATTGGTCATGTATTAAGAAGCAGCCTGATGATTCCATAATTCATTGTATGTAATGGATGATTGGAAAAAAGTTGTGGGAGCAATAATGCGACTTTAACAATTTAAAGTACTTACACATTGCTGACTAAACTCCTCCATGTCGTCATTGTTCATATCTGACATCGGTAAGGTCATACACACAGTCAATGTCTGATAAATAAATATCAAACATGTATAGTGGGCCTAGGATAACAAGAAATGCGGGAAATTGGAATAATTCGCAAAATGTTAAAAAATCAAGCGTGCATGACTCATCAGTGTTATTTATAGGTGCGTATACACAGTAAGTTCTGATGTATATATCTTGACCTATAAGTCAAAATGTACTGCGTAGTTACGTGTAGTACGCCTCTACCATACATTCTCTCGAGATGTACACCTTCATTGTTACCAAGTGATATGAAGAAAATGTATGGGCATGATGTACATGTGGTAAAGCGTACCTCCTCGACTTATACCACCAAAACTTACTGTGTGTACGCAGCTTAAGTATACAATAGTTGATATCCGGAACTTTTCCCCTTAATTTACATGTAGGTACAAACAAATCTGGCCTAGTTAGACTGGTTTTGTATTCATATGAAAACACAACCGACCCCCACTCTATTGTCCAGATATGAATATTCAAGTGACACAAGGATTATAACGGTAAAACTATATTTGTACCTACAGATTAGTGGAGATCCGGAGTAGGTCTATTGACCGTATGTGTTTCTTTAAGAAACCGATTTTGCAACGGTATAGTTCGATTTCGAGCATTGAGCCGTGACTGCACTTTTAAAGTTTATTCCATTCGCCGATAAAGATTGGCGTGGGATTGACTATTCAGATATGTATAACACACATTAGTAACTAGCATATCTTTAAATCATGACTATTGAAATCAATAAATCACTGGTTACCCGCACAAATAGACTCGTCTAAAAGGTCATGGCTCAGGGTTCAAAATTGAACTATAGACAATCCGGTCAATGTTTGTACATAGTACGTTATTCCGGACGCACAATAGTATAGATAAACCATGTTTTTGAGCCGTGACTAATTTATGCAGGAAGATTGATTTGCCTTCAAAGGATAGATAAAGGTATGCATTAAGGCTTAAGCAATATATGTGATCAATGATAGTATCCAATCCATGGCCCAAAGAGATTCTCACTAGGTATATTCACATACCATGACTTAGAAGTGTTACATTCCGTCACGGCTCAAAAAGCATGGTTTATCTATATATGACATTTATTCAAGATTATGTAAACTCAGAAGCATCTTTATTGCATTCAACAACATTTGGAAATCATCTCAATACAGCAAAAACACCAAATTCAAGATATTCATGAGCAGCTGTATACTTTCAACCTTTTATACTGATCAGAGTGCTTGAGAATGACAAAAAAGCAATCTTCACTAACTATCAACTTTCATACAAAATGTTTGAGACGAATTTCAAGAATTTGTTTCTTAATACTGTATCTCAAATGAAAACCTACTACATTTGTATACTAATGTCAACAAGTAGATATGGCCACCATATTATTCACGAGAAGATGGAAATTGCTAGGCTAGGACATGTCATTAGGAAAGAAATCAACGCCACCCCGAAAGTAGCATTACATTGCACTCCCGAAGGAAAGCGAAAACATGGAAGACCTCACATCACACGGAGGCGTACAGTAGAAGCAGAACTTAGTGGTTTGGGACATTAACGAAAACAAACCGTTCGCGAACATTAATAATCCTACTGTCACAATGCATATCAATATTCTTATATTACCAGTAATTTATACAAAGCATGAATTAATAGGTTAATTTACATAATTTTTAAACAGAAAAGCTAATGATTTGTTTTTATATTCTTCGGATGCTAAATATCGTGAACTCTATGGAATTAAATATACAACTTAAAGAACTTACAGCGAAAATGATTACTCCAAGTGTGTACATGATTTTAATTTCAGATGAGCATTTGAACATTTCACGTTTGTGCAGTGTTTGGCCTATTTATACTTATATTTACTGGATATGACTCAATGCAGACTAAAAAACGCCATTCTTAATATTGTTTTGATAAAAGATTTGTACCAAGCCGTTTAATTACGTTGGTTTATACGTTTTATCTTGAACCTGCTTGGATATGACGTAAATTGCGTAACGTTGTAAACATATTATCGTACGTTACGGTAACCGAGAACGCCATTTGACGCACGTGTTTATATAAAATGACAACACTTATTTGCATAATTAAATGAGCTATATACTAACTTAGCAAACAGTAGGTTTAAACTTTTACAGTACACAATAAGAAACAAACGTTATTCGTAGTAAACACGTTAGTCGTTGACGTTTTAATTTAATTATGTAACTATTTTTAAGTTTTGAGCTAGCATTTACAAGTAAGCTTTATGGCGATGTCGATGATCAAATAATTCATCGACATTTCCTTTAAGCTTATGTACGAGTATATATATAGGATCCGTCATGAGTTGTCTTAGGACAAGTTATTTAGCGAGCCTTCTGGCGAGCTTAATAAATTGTTTTCGTGACGAAGTTAAAATGTTCATCTGAAAGACAACGAATGACGGATTCTTTTTACCCTATAACCTTAGTACCGAGTCAGTAATTTAACGAATTTAAACCGGTGACGTTACGTTTTCATGGATTTCTTACCACACCTGTTGGAGAATATTGTTCCATCATTTGTTATCACATAGCATATCGCATTATTTATGTGATATAGTCTAGGAGCTGGTGACCAGAAATTCAAAATCTATTTACCCCATCTGGTAGAAAAAGTCCATTGGTGTTTTCGAAAAATATATACATTCAGGCTTCAGAAAAAGGTGGATGCCAGATCTGAAAGTGGTGCAGATTTTTTTAACAGGGGCAACAACTCTTGCTTCCGAGCTAATTTACGAATTCACATGACATTCTTAATTGTGATGTGATTTTTTTGTTCACGTATATATTGCCATATATTTGGGTGGATATTATTCAATTAATGTTGTGCATCAAATGGATATATATAAATGACCAGTTTGAGGTCAAGGTCAAGGTCACTTCAAGGTCAAAGTGAGAAAAATAGCTAAAAAAAGATATTTCATCCAAGTTCTTTCTTCGTATAGCATATGTTTGGAATAAAATTTAGTTATTAAAGTGACAGCCGTGTTGGTAAGTACATATTCTTCCATTATAAGCTATATGTTTGATGAAAATAGTCATTTCTTTGTCAACATAGCCATTTAATACATATGCATGCAGGCCGAGATGGCATTCTTTTGACCACCCCTGGTATTCTATTATCTAATATGATTAAATTGTCCATGTATATATTGCTACATATTTGCATGGATATTATTCATTTGATTATAGACATCAAATGGACAAACATAATTGACCTTTCTTGGGTCAAGGTCAAGGTCAGTTCATGGTCAAATCGAGAAAAAAGCCAAAAATGGGCATTTCTAATCTGTTTTTCGTTATTATAGCATTTGATATGAGTATAGGTTGCTTCTTAAAATGATAGCTGTGTTGGTTAGTTAATATTCTTTCATTATAAGCCATTTGTTCAATAAACAATTTCGATATTTTGTGTGAAAATAGCTATTTTTCATATGACAGCTTACGAAAACCTCGCACAACAACCCCTGACATTCTATGATATAATGTGATGTATGTGTTTGTGTATCTAATGAGACATACATATGAGCCGCGATCTGAGAAAAGGGCCCTTAATGACATTGGCATCAAATTGAGAAAATTGAGTTTAAAGTTACGACATCATTTTCTGCGAATTTCAGAACGAGGCAAAAAATGCACAAAAATGTTTTATGTTGTATCCTGCCACATACTTGTTGCCTTGTAACATACTTAATATGAAGTTCTATAGTAACACATGAAGCCTATATTTTTTGGGTTAAAACATGACAAATTACAAACGAAAGTGAGGAATTTTGGAATCGGCAGACCACATGGTCATATATAGTTGTATTTTATTAAAGGCAACTGTAATATGAGTGTAGTATCTTGTAGTGTTGTAAAGCATATGAAACTATCAGTTATTGATCAAGATACGATATTTTGGGGTAAAATCCTTCAAAATATAAACACAAATGGTGATTTTTGGAATCGGTTTACTGTAATGCCATTTATTATGTTATATGATTATAAATCAGTATGCCCGACACATGTTGTCTGCCTGCATAAGATATTGCTTATCTGATGTCTTAAATGTTGTCCATTTTCTGACATTTTTGGGCAAAAACATTGCAAAATTAAACAAAAGTGAGGATTTTTGGAATCGATTGACCACAAGGACATTTATAATCGTATTATATCTAAAACCACTACAATTGGTTTGTAGTAAGTTAAAGTACAATATATCAAATAATACATTATCCATTTGGATTACTATATGATATTTTGGGGTAAAATCATACAAATTATAAACTAAAATGGTGATTTTCGGAATCGGTTAACTACAATGCCAATAATCACACCATTTAGTAATAAACCACTAAGATAGGCACATGATGACTTTCCGCTTAAGATATTTATAATCTAGTTTCAAAGTAATACGCGTCTCGAGCTACTTTTGGGGTAAAACAGTCCAAAATATTAACAAAAGTGAGGATTTTAGGAATCAATTGACCACATTGACATTTATAATCGTTTTATATCTAAAACAACTACAATTAGCTTGGAGTAAATTTAAGTATAATATATCAAATAATACATTATCCATTTGGATCACTATATGATATTTTTGGGTAAAATCATACAAATTATAAACTAAAATGGTGATTTTTGGAATCGGTTAACTACAATGCCATTAATCACATCATTTAGTAATAAACCACTAAGATAGGCACATGCTGACTTTCTGCTTAAGATATTTATAATCTGGTTTCAAAGTAATACACAACTTGAGCTACTTTTGGGGTAAAACAGTCCAAAAAATTAACAAATGTGAGGATTTTTGGAATCAATTGATCACAATGTTATTCATAATCATATTTCATTAATAATTATTTTTTGTAATAACTTGTATTATAATATATAGTAAGAAATTGATAACTTAAAGCTTTTGTTGAAGATACCATGTTTTGGGATAAACAAAATATAAACTTAATTGATGATGTCTGGAATCTGTTTAACAATAACACCACAAACTGTGCTATTTGAAAATTAAATACTACGAATAGACACATGTTGTCATTCCACACAAGTATTAATAATCTATTCTAAAAAGTTGTTCATTATGTGAAATTATTGGGGTAAAACATTTTAAAATATAAACATAAGTGAAGTAATTTTGAATCAGAAGACCACATCATTATTAATCATGACATTTAATAATAGCTTACTGTGTTTGGTTGGTGAGAACAATTTGCTTAATACATCAAAAAATTTCTGTATAAAGTGAGTAAAGTGTGTGAAATGCGATATTTTTGGATAAAACACAAAAAAATATAAACGAAAAACCTGTTTATTGGAATCTGCTAACTAGAAGGGTGTTAATAATTTAATCCTGTAATATGTCCATATTGATTGGCATTTACAGCATCCGAACTGTAGTGACAGACAATCAAGACAATAAGACCTTTGGGTGTTACACGAAGTCAGATATAAACAAAAAATGAGGAATTTTGGAATCGACAGACCACAAAACAATTAATTATTATGGGTGATTAGTAGCAATGTAATGGGTTAGCAGTCTCTTAAAGTACATTTTTGAATAACATATAAAAACATCAATTATCTTCATTTCGTAGAAATGTAGTGTTAAAAAGTCAATATTTTGATGTAAATCCTAACATAATATATTTTTGGAACCGCGTTGCCATTAATGATGTTATGAAATATCAATAATTTCGATTTCAATTTGCCATCATATATCATCTTATGCCGGAATTGGTTTATATAAGTAAAACTATTTGAGAAAACCAGACAAAGAAGAACATGAAGTTGAACATAAACACGCCACTTAATATTGCAAGCAATGCAGAGGCCTACATGTTTGAATCCACGACACTATGTATTATATTTTATATCTATGTTGCCATGACAACCACTTAATTTGTCAGAATTAAACAATATCCAAGCGTAAATGTTATCATTATATGTATTTTTCTTCAAATTCCATATACAAAATTTCATGCACGTAGGTTGGAAAAGAGTTATGACAGGATTCCAGATTTTGGAAGTATTTTCACTATTGTGGTTTCCATAGCAACCACATTTGTTGTTAAAATGAAATCATATTTGGATATTCATACTCTTCTTATTGTCACCAACCTACATACCAGGTTTCATAAACCTATCATGGAAACTGTATGAGTAATTTTAGGATCCAGTAATTATTTACATATTTTCACTATTTTTGTATCCATAGCAACCCAATTTTTTGTTAAAATGAAATTATATTTGGATATTCATACTCTTCTAATTGTCTCCTACCTACATACCAGGTTTCATAAACCTAGCATGGAAACTGTATGAGTAATTTTAGGATCTAATCTTTTTGTACATATTTTTACCATTTCGGTCTCCATAGCAACCACAACTTCAGACACAATAAAAAATAGATGTGCATAATTTCCTTTATTAACCTGCGGCCTTGAGCCGCAGGTTATATTTGTATGCAACAAGAAAAATTTCCCTGTAGGGGCACGTGACCTGTTCTGGATGGTTTACCATTTCAAAAAAAAAATCCAAAAAATCAGTAGTTTTTAAGAATGTCGTGAACCAGACTAAGGAGGGGCACGTGACCTGTTCTGGATGGTTTCAAAAAAAAAAAATACGAAAAAATAAGCATTTTTTGAAACTTTCGTGAACCAGACTAACACCATTATTTTTTTTCTATTTATTTCTATTTGTCTATTTTAAAATAAAGATTTGTACGTTAATAACCATAATTATTTCTTTTACCCCTTTAAGAAATTAAAAATAAGAAAAAAATGTGTTTCGATATGTGTTTTGACGTGCACCTGTAGTGTGAATTACCTCCCCTAGGTCACTACGTTAAGAAGGTCAGGCAGACGCGGCTGCATGAAACACCCAAATATACCCAAATCTTACCCAAATAGTAACGTTTTTACCCAAATACTTATATTTAACTAACAATATGGGGTTGATAACTATATTACGAATTTTAATGACCAATGATGACTAAATAAACGTAAACTAGCAAGCTTTTCGGCAAGACTCGGCCCAGTATCATTTCGAACCGGCGTTGCCATAATATTTGCACGTCGTGAGAATCGCTTTATTTTACATTCTGACGCTCTGCGTACACGCATACCCAAATGTACACAAGTATGAACGTTTTTTTTCGCAAATACTTGAATTTAATAAACTATTTGTCGTAAATAAACTATATTACACATTTGAATTACTAATAATGAAAATAACACCATTTTTAGGTAATTTATACTAAATAGATATACCCAAACACACATAAGCCCACTAAATCAGAGAGGTTTGTAAAATTCCGCATTTGGACTTTTTAATTGTTTCTTTGACTTACGTGAAGGCATTGCTCATTGTCCATGTGTTATGATGTTTCTGATACGAGTCTTTGCTCAGCTGGTAAAGTGTGCTGCCTCCCCAGTCCGATTTCCTCATACCTTTTTATCAAGCCTTATTAACACTTTTAAAAGTTCAAGTTGCTAAAATTATATAAAAAATGTCTCTCACAATACTGGTCTGTACAACAATTGGCCGCAGGAACTATTTAACTTGTTGCACCTTATCCACAGATCAAATTTGCTAAACAAAACTTGAAAGGTGTTTTAGTTATGTCAGGATCCAGATTTTTGACGAACTAACTGACTGACTGATGGAGGGAAAACCGATTGGCCCCGTTTGAAAACCTGTTGGGGATTTATTTTACATACATACCCCGAAATAAAGTAACTTCTGTATTCAGTATTACTGTTCTGCTATAAACGTAGACTGCATTTAATAAATACAAAGCCCATATATTGCAGTTGTAATATTTTCCTGATCATTAATAGTAAACCAGAGAATTTTGCATATTTTAGTAATTGAATAAATGGTTGCTATGGCAACAAAAAATAAGATAAAGGCATATTTTACACACAAATGTTACTCCTCACAAATAGGTATCATTATTCAAATGATAAATTCGATCTGAGCAGATTAACAGCAGTGTGAAAATGCCACTAAAACACCAAACAGTAACAAAATATGTCCATGTTGAGATACCAGTTTTTTGCCAAAAATGTCCAAGTCATTGGTTCCTTTAAAAGGTCATAAAATTGTTAATATTTGAAAAATTGACAAAAATCTTTCTTTCTTGTACACAGGAAAGATAGATTCTTCGGAAAATGCAAAAAAATAAAATCGAAAATTTTTCATTAAGGGCCCTTTTCTCAGATCGCGGCTCATATATATTCAGGGATACTACCAGTATTCATTTGATTATGAATATCTAATGAACAAATTTCTTAAGTTTGTGGTCAAGGTCATTTCAAGGTCAAGTTTAGAAAAATGGCTTCATAAATGATATAACGTTTCAGATCTGTAGTTCTTATTATTATGTATTTTTTGGTAGTGTTAAATATATGAATGGACATTGTTTAAAACACTGACCATTTCAAGGTCAAGATCAATGTCCTATCAAGGTAAAACTGTAATTTGTAATAATGCAGGGACCTTATTCACCAACGCTGTAAGTCTAAAACGTAGACTTAGACTTTACATTGCCAAATATTCTTTTCGCTCTCATGCTGTTACAAATGTACTGATTTTGATATAAATTGGTATACATGTTCAGTGGGTAACAACAAATAGTCAAACAAAATTGCACACGGTTAAATCTTATTCAAAGACTTGCAAGTGATTATAAATAATGACAGTTTAAGTTTGATTTTCAGACTGATAACGTTGGTGAATGAGGCCCCTGTTACAAACATAAATTGGCTCATTTGTTCTTTTTACAAGCAATACATTTTGTACCTGTGTTTACTTGTAGATGTAAAAGTTTGTATGGGTGTGTAATAATGAATTGAAATCCATTATATTAGCTGCGAATGTTATGAAAAAATCTTTAATGAGGAAGTATATTGTTTAACACATGTTAATCTGTGTGTCGGCATGTCGATGGATCAAACGGTTTCCGAGCAAACGCCTTCCCAATGATTGATCCTACTATTCTTAGCCTTTTGTTAAGTTGGTTGGTATAGAACAGCAGATGGCAATGATCCGGATATCATCAGGTCAAGACCACCATTGTCTTTAAATGAATAAATGCACTAAATGGTTTCCGACCAATAAATCCTGAACGATTGGACCTTGGATATTAATTAGAGTTTGTCCACCATCATTAGATGCCCCATTGATTACAAATGTCTTTGTATCAAGAATAAGGAAAAGAATGGATGTAACAAATATATTAGTCAACCTATATGGACTAGGTTTGGTGTACTGCATGGGTGTGAGAACCCCTTAAAGTCTAATATGAATGTGGCGGTACTTGATTCGATGGAGCTTTGGCTGACCGATCTGTCAAATGGTATTGCTTACCTACTGGGTACTAAGGATAGCTGCACAAAGTAGCGATTGGTAACCCGTTATGGTCAAGTCTATTATGGCTTACATGGTGAGCTTTGAATACCTGTACAGTACAGTAGTGATTACCCATTTTGGTATGAGGTAGCTGTACTCAGCTGTACATACTAGAAGGGCCTGTATTTTGCAGTGAAGCATATCAGATAACGCCAGATATGACTGTACTATTTATGTATTCATTTGGAATTCAATAACTGAAGTTGAAATCTAGAATGGCTAGACCAATGTTAGATACTCGTATGTACCCAACTAAGTGAAGTTTGCTTTGTGAAAGGAGAACGAAGAAATTTGGTAAATAGGTAAAGAAACTGTTAAAGTACTATTTTAGGGACACACTGAGTGTCTCAGGCTGTTTTGTGTGTTAAGTATCATACAGTATCAAATGATATCTGGCTCATGACCTGATGATTTGTGGCTTTGGATAGCTACATGTATACATGTACATGTAGTTGGCAATGATGAGTACCGCATACTAAGTATATTATAACCTGAAAATGGCCGTACACCGTTGAGTGGAGCGACCCTTATGGCCTGGTAATGATATGGTATCTGTTCCCCAGGGTCTGGGGTATCTGTATCCTGTGACCATGTCTACCTATTAGTAATAGCAAGGGTTCTACCTTGTATTACTTGGTATCCTGAAGAACCAGGTATGGCTGAATTATGTGATGGTGCGTACAGCGTATGATGTCGTAAGGCTTCTAGAATATTATGTCGTAGTGGATAGATATACGCTATTAGGTCTGAGATAGTTATTCACGATGCTGGTACTACTTTATCTGGGTTGACTATATTCCGTTGTGTTAAATGCACGTATCTGTGACATTATTTACTTATTGCAGTGCTAAATCACTTTGGTCATTGCAGTGGTGACTACACTATAGGAGTTATGTTGTACTAGTATTTTCCATAGGACCAGGACTGTCGGCACTTAATGGTGATGAGTACCACATAAGAATCTATTGTGGCTCAAAACACTGCCAGTTACATATTTCACAGGACCTATGTTGTACATATTACTGCTAAGTACGGGTATCAGATGTCTATGTTGGTACACATCACTGTAAGGAATATGCATATCATAACCAATTCAGTACTAGCTACCACAAATGAAATATCTCATCACATACCGTAATGATACGTAATAACACCTTAGATTTTAGCTAGACTTTATGTGTTATACAATACACACCTCTGCACTATACAGGCATCGAATGCTAAGTCAAATCCCCCTGTATCCCCCGTGCGGGCAAAACATGAACTGGTGGATTAGTACGCGCAACAACTGCCATCCTAGGCCTATGGTGTGCTAATCACCATGTTATTCATTCATTTCATGCCTGATATTTAACTACTCCTGCATACACCTATCATAGCCCGTACGTATTGCTGCATAATGTGTTGGTGGGTACGCCATATTGTTCTGGTGACTGTGATCACAGTTATTGTGCCAAAGAGCTAGAAAAAGTAGTTTATAATAGGTATACAAAGAATCTCCTGATGGATTTAATGATATGCATTTACATAACAACCCTTTAAAGCAGCGCCCTGAGAAAAACGGTGTATATAAATATTCCAAGACTGGCATAAAAATAGACAGGTATAGTGCTATTGTGAGCATTTATACGTAGTTTTGCATACTTGCTTGAACTTTGTTCAATTTATCGCTTCCAGCGATTTATTATTATGTGGCCAAAGGGAATCAACTTGTAACTATTTTGAAATATGTTTTCATTCTTTTTCTCAATAATTAGTGGGAGCTTTGTGTTGAAAATTTGAGGATTTTAAGCGATAATGATTCTCATTTAATGCATAATATTCCTGAATCGAGTTCAACGATCAAAGTTATAGGGAACGCCTCTTTAATAAAACCAGGTGGGGGTTATAACTTGGTTTAAGTATATACGACGTATAAGACGTGTGGTTGGCAATCGTAAAAGCTCGGTCATTTCCGTTTGTCTCCGGTATTTTCCATTGTATAAAAACCGAGGTGATCAGAATGGTGTGGTTGGTTCTGAAATTTGTATAAACGTTGATCTAAATTTGTGGCAAATAGAGTCATCAAGAAGTTCTTGAAGTTAATGACATTAATGGTGTGTTGATTTGTGTTCTACTGCTTCTGTTGCAGCTGATACCCCTGTCTGGTTTTATCATACATACTGAGTTAGGAAGGAACATTAAAGAGACGTTCTCTATAACTTTGATCGTTTAAATCGATTCAGGATTATTATACATTAGATGAGAATCATTATTGCTTAAGCTCCTCAAATTTTCAATGAAAATGCATCCACTAATTACGAATGAAAAGATATTTTCGTAACGAGCCAAAATAGTAACGAGTTGTTGCCCTTTGACCATATAATAATAAATCTGTAAACGATAAATTATTATTGGTGATTTAAATATATTTTTGACATTATAGAAATATATTTGCGCACCCTTTCTTCTGACAAATTATAATAAGTGATAGTGCTTTGTACATTTAGCTCATTTAATGTGATACGAGGGTCATTCAATATATAATGCAAACTAACAATTATCTCTTATCTACTTTGTACATTTAGCTCATTTTATGCGATAGTAGAGAAAAATATGCTAGTTATAGTGAATGCCTCATTAAGTCAAACAAAATTTAAGCGACCTTTAAGTGTGTTGTTTACGTAATGTTATAGTTATTGTCACGTTGATTTAACAAGTTAATTGAATGTTATGAACTTTTTTAATTTCACAACAGCAATGTCACTCCAACGTTATTTTTTATGTTTATACAAATGCACAATCTCTGTACATCAGCATAGTGATACTTAACCGCTAGTTGAGAGGGAATATCTACGTTGTTTGTAAATGTTCTTTAAACATTCGATAATACAAAAATGTAATTAGATAACTGAAACATGTTGTTCCTGAAATGAAGCTTTCATAATGAAGTTTTTATCTTTAAGTATACTTATTAAAGTAACAGGGGTATTTAGGGTTCCACCCCTTGTATCAACGACATTACACAATGAAGTTCTCCTGTTATTTGATAGTTTCATTATGTTTGACACTTTATGTTGCCGTGACAACCGTTGTCTTCTAATGAATATAATATGCAACAATTTGTCTTTTACTCCAAATTCTTACTTAAAATGTCTCATTTGAATATTTTTAATTCAAAAATATATTTTGGTTGCTTTGGAAACCGTTTTTCTTTTATAACTCCTCTACAATCACGTTTCATCCATAGCGACAACATAAGCTCGCAATACTTGGAACTTCGATATTTTCTTGTCGCTTTTGTTCCATATTTCGGAAAATATACTGTAATTCCTCCGTGGTTAGACTTTCCAGTTCTCTCAGTTGAGCCTCCAGAATTGGACCTGTTCGACCTTTGTCCGTTGTCCGTTCTCCCACGTGAGGTAGCGCAGATGGCTTTACTGGTTATGTTGTTAATTCACCGGAAGAAGTTATTACACCAGATCCGGAAGTAGATGAATAACTTGCATTTATTTGTTCCTTATAGTGAGAATTACTGATATACTGTTCAAGTATAGCCAACGTTTTGTTAATAAGATATTGTTTCTCGTAATATTCAAATGAGGGATCGTTGATTGTTTTAGAATCCGCATCTAATTGGAAATATTGTTCTGCAGCATCACGCTTGTTACGTGACTGGCTTTCTTGGTCTCGTGATTGTATGAATATGTCAGAAAATGCCTCGTAAACAGATCGAACATCCGCTGTGAAGGAATCTGAAACATACAAAATAGTTCCGTTAACAAACTAGTAAAGTCTAAATACACACCTAAACCGCGAATCGAGCATTTAGTATTTCGCTTGTTATAGCACGTTTGTTAAGGTCTGTCGTTTATATACAAGTAATATTATGTCACAAGAAAGCAGTTTTACTGTATAAAACATTTTAATCGGCTAATACGACAGTGAACAACATCAAAGTTATTTACTTATACATTTTCCCTTATTTGATCTGAATATGTATACAAGATTCCGTATGTTCTACCAATGAACATTTTTAATGTAATTTGATATAAGCATGCTGCATTGTTTGTGCCATTAGTTAATGTATATTGTTTCATGTCTTTTATATTCGTAGTTGTTATTGTATGTGATTAAAATAAAGTAAAGTATGTAAGTAAATGTATATTTTAAGAAAACAAAAAAATATTGTCTAAACATACTGTTTATTTATGATAAAACCAGCTATTTACACTTCAGTTTGGTCAACATGACAAGTTACAATTTTTATAAAAATAGCCTTATGTGAAATACATTGTAATGCATATTTCAAATATATATATATATTAGTATAAGACTTGTAAGGTCGTAAGTAGTACTGACGGTACGTACGGCCTTCTTATTCTAAGCCAGCGATATATCTGTGAGTAATTAAATACTACACAATACTTACAGTCTGAGTAATCCATGTCTGTACCATGTTTGTTGTCGAAGTTTGTAGATTGTCTGAAAGCCTGGATTGGTTGTCCTAACGTCGTTACTAGAATGAACGTCACTGTGAGTAAGATCATAGATAAATGTGACATCATTTTCTGATTATTTTCAGTGTATTAGGATTCAACAAAACTATTCGCAGAAAATTCGCGTTTGTGCTACAACCAACACTTTAAAGGCTTGACTCTTACTGAAATAGTCTTCCGAATTTCGTCTTGTAGCAATGCTTTAATGACTTGAATCTTGGTGAAAGAGTCTTCGGAATGTCTCTTGTAGCAATAATTCCGAATTAGATATTACATAGAGCACCAAGTCAATCTATTATTCCTGAAACAATCACTTTTGTCAGTAGAATTCTAGCACCAGTGATGACAAACGATATATTACAACAGGATTTCAGAATCTGCGTTTCTCATATAATGTTTGTTTTTAGAATTGCGTTAACGTAATGCAAAGTATCTGTTAAAACACGTTGTTATTAATTTGTTTGTTTTCGGACCACAGTTCGTTGAATATGGTATCCTTGATTACTCCTCTGTTATAAATTGCCGACTAAAGTTCTCCAAGTTATTGCATTGTTCACTTAGTCCTTCACTTATTTAGTTTATTTTATATTTTAATTTTATCTTTTCACTGTGTTACATGTCCGAACTTTGATTCAGACTTCACTGCAACACTTGTATATAAAGAAGGTTAGGATGTTGACGTCTGTCCTGTGTGTACACACGTGCCTCTTGATCTAAGGTCGTCGAGATAAATAATTTGTTTGTTTCGGGTGGTTTGTACAGTCTTGTTTAATCATTATTTTCAACCATCGTTAACTGTCACATAACAACCGGTATTTCACTGATACATAACTCATACACATTTTATACGGCCACTACAGCTCACTGATTGTGTGCAAGCCATGAAAACAGTAGGTCTCGGATTTTAACCAAGACCTCTTCTTACCAAATTAAACACGAAATAAAAAGTGCATTAAACGTAATATGCAGCTTCTCTTCTCCCATACTTTAGTTGTGATCGCAATCATCTCTTTCAAGGGAACCGATAAACGTCCATTCTCGAGCCACATGGTCTAACCATGTGACAAATTGGTAGGTTAAAAGTCTTAATCTGGTTTTCAAGGAATTAATGTGAAGATGGAAATTTAAACCGTAATTTTATGTTTCTTAACCATATAGATACATCCATAGATAATGAATGTAATTAATGTGAGGTCCGCATCCCACAGGTTCTATACTTTTGTCTATTGGCTCTTACCGTGATATACTGTGCGAGTATATAACTGACAATTATTTTATCATGGCCACAATGGTGTGGTCTACGGATGCGAAAGTAGTTCGGATGGTGTTATCGACGACATGCGAAATACGTGTGCTATTTATTGACGATATTTGTGAGTTGTTAACATCGACATTGTATTGCGGTTGAAATCAAACGGATGGTTATTTTAGAAACTTCGGAAGTCGGATTTGGTGGGGGTTATAAACAATGTATTTTATCCACGCTGAATGACGCATGTATCTGTATCTCCTACTATCCTTATAGCTTATAGCATCTATGGAACGCCATGTTGCTATTATATGTGTAGAAACGATACGTACATTTGATACTTTCAGGAAATAATGCCTGGAAATGCATGTTGCATGTTTTGATATCAAACATTAATTTCAAAGCTGCAGCAAGCGTTGAAAGATAACAACAACTCGAATAGGAGAGACCTGTCGTCCACAAACACCTCAAAGAGTTCACTAAAATATTCTTCCATTCGGGGTGATGTTCTCCCCGATATTCTGGAACCGACATTTTCTTCGAGTTTGCTGAAACATACATGGTAAGAATATGTATATGACGCAGTATTTAGTCCATGTCCCAGGCCATGAAAATTGAGGGTCCATCGCCGAAGTAGTGAACTGGGCCGGTATTCACAAAGCATCTGAAGGGAAAACTTAATATTTTGACTTAATTAAAAAAATGAACTTTCATATTTTGCAAAGAAACTAAGAATAACCAATGTCATCTTGGTAATAAGTGGGGTGCTTCACATAATGTTTCAAATCAAAGGAAAACGTCGATAATCTTGTATATATATTTAATTTAAGATTAATACAGACATATCAAAACAGTTCAATACAACAACAACAACAACAATCAACAGAATGCATTCAAAACTTGAAATTTTCTTATTGTAGTTATCAGTATATGTTCTGAATTGCTTTTAAAGAAGTGTAAAGAACAACAACGACGAGTTATGAGAAAATAAAACACGAGGGTGTGTGAGCCTTTCAGTCATTTGTAGTCTCCCATTTTCGTATGTCTCATAAATCAAGATTCGAGATATTTTGTCTAGTTTTGATTTCCACGCGAATTCGAACATGATATTTTCTATTCTTTTGAGTCTTTATTCGTTTGGGTTGTTTGAAATAGTTAATGGATATTCTAGTTTTGGAAACGCAAAACATTTTAACAAAATATTTTTTCCTATCATTCTCCTTCAAGCTAACTGAAAATCATTCTTGAATCTGTTCACCAATTTATTTATGGAAATTGGTCTGCTACAGTACATGGACAAATTACTGAACCAAAACAATTCAAATACTAACTTGCTATGCTGACAAAACGAGTATGTTTTATTTTTGCTCATTCACAGGCTAATATGAATAGTTGAAATGTGCATTCGTCAATGCTGTGGCGATATGCAAGAAACTAAAAACATTGTATCGTCCCCAATAATACCGATAGAACTTTTCCATTTAGGAAACCAACAATAAATTAGC
This sequence comes from Spisula subtruncata, assembly GCA_963678985.1. Lineage (NCBI taxonomy): Eukaryota > Metazoa > Mollusca > Bivalvia > Venerida > Mactridae > Spisula > Spisula subtruncata. The sequence goes on along the minus strand of OY787673.1, from coordinate 42,220,612 downwards.
ATCTGTAAACATGATGTTCAATCAAGTGCCTAAAATGCACGACATATACCAGCCTTATACAAAAGCTAAATTGCTACTAGTCATAAGTAATTAGTTATAAAAAATAGATTCACATTTTACTAAAACATATACGGTTAACGTCTTTATGTCTACTTTTAAAGGGATACAATTTTTTTAAAAAGGAGGATCACAGTACAGGTGAAAAAAAAGTTTATTTCTACTTGAAATGATTAATTTATAAAACAAATTATTCAAAATTTGCTTCTTTTATGTGTCTTGCTCCATAGCCAGAGACAATGATGAAGTTTATTTTCAAAATATCATAGACCATCGGTCCAAACTATATAACAATACAAATAGGGATTTATAAAATAAACCATATTTTCAAAATAACAATAATAAGAATGGTGATACATAAAATAAATAAGAGTTCGCACATATATTTACGTAATAATCGAAAACATCAGAAGGACGAGTCATTGGATATAATTGTTGATACTAGTTATATATCAAATTTCTGTGCAAAGGGAAGTAACCAAATTAATTAACTGATTAAAGGTTGTTTATATACAGTGCGATTTTGTGAATAGTTGTATCGTCCCTTGAACTTAAAAAATTCTATTAAAAAATCATGAATATTTGTACTCGACGTATACCAATTTAGAAGAATTGTTTTCTCTTATCAGATGAACTTTTGGACATTGAAATAACACACTGAATAGTTTTTACGTCACTTAAACTAAAAAGTCTATATAAATCCAAAATATTTCAACTTGGCGTGTAGAGGGGTGCCCGCAAGACTGTAGTAACTACATATGATTAAAGAAGGACTTACTACAGTCTTGCGGGCACCCCTCGGTATATGAATTTAGATGAAAGTTTTCTCTAATTAGTTGAAAAATTGGACATTGAACAACCGCATGTTATTCAAAGTTTAGAACTCAGATGTTATTTACTTCATTGCAATATTGACACAGTTATCATTCAAGTGTAGTGTTAAATCATGTCTACCAGTTTCTATATATAACTAGAGCAACAAAACATGGCATGTCTATTCTGAGTCTACCAGTTTCTATATGTAACTAGAGCAACAAAACATGGCATGTCTATTCTGAGTCTACCAGTTTCTATATATAACTAGAGCAACGAAACATGGCATGTCTATTCTGAGTCTACCAGTTTCTATATATAACTAGAGCAACAAAACATGGCATGTATATTCTGAGTTAACCGGTACAATGAAGTTCAATGATAAGATATCGTTCAGTATCAAGTAATATTCTATAGTGTCTATAATGGAATCATCTACTTGATTTTTGCAATGACCGATTCCACACCTGGTTATGACAATCGTTTAATCTGTGTTTAAAATTATGCATACATAGTTTAATACGAGTATTACCCGCGTCGTAGGAAACCCACATAAACCCAAGCCCGTAGAAAAATAATAATGTTTTTACATGAGTTGCTCAGGTTATTCTGCCCACATTATCAAGAGACTTTAACATACAGTAACATCATTTTGGATATCTGGAATCGGTCAATGTTTTATACAGTTACAATAATATGTCACATAAAGCGATACTCTTCCTAATTCACACAAGACAATACAATTACTCTTTGAAGATTTAACTTGTAAATATGATTTACAGAATAATAACTGTGACGCTTCAACTTCCGGGAGATATTTGAATCCCCACATTTTAAAACCATAACATATAAATAGTTTGATCACGGAGTCAAATAATTGATACAATTGATTGATATTGAAATGTCCGAATATATGTTGATTATTGGTAAGCCTGTGTACATAATATTATAAATATATGTGCATAAACATGTTTGTCCCATATACGAATCATAGAAAAATATGTTCTATATCAGATTGTACCAGCTTCTGTTGATCCACCAACTTTCGCTGTCTGACTACATATAGTGTTATTGTTATTCAGCAAAACTTGACACCTCCGTCGTTTCTGCCTTTTTGGATTTTATCTTCCAACTCACGCTTTGTCTTCTCAAGAACTGTTATAGTTTTTATTATATTATCGAGTGTTAGCTTCATGTCTTCGAATACATCGGTATTTGTTTTCTGTAGACTATCTAACGGTAACTCTTCAACACGTTTGTAATCATCAAGCTTGCTTTGTATCTTTGTTTGTTTGTCTCGTATCTGACTTTCAGTGCCATCCTCCATTGGCTGTTTGCTTAACTCTTCGGTTTCATGTTCCATCGCCTCTTCACCAAGCTTTAGAAGTGCTTTGATTTCAATTTCGCATTCATTCGTCTGTCAATGAAATATAAATTGCTTATTTTTGGAGATACTAAACATGATGTAATTTTCATGAAATTATGTTTGTATCCGGTACGAGGGCGGTGTGATGTCGAATTCTGATATGTATGGATCTTTTTAGTTCGACCTTCTCATTCTAAGCCAGCGATTTAACCTTTTACATTTGTTCTACGATAGCTTCCACAATATGCATTGTAACAACAATTTGAGAAGAGATTTCATCTTGAGATGCATCGAGAGATGGGGGCCAGTAATGTTAAACACCGCATTTATCAATACAAATCGTGTTCAAAACAGGTGCAAGACGCTAACGAGTACTCGATAGTGCTATAATGGGAAAAGGCTTGCTTAAAAAAGTACTACCAAGCGGACGGAGCGTTATTCATATGCAGCAAAGAGAACCTTTGTATAAGTGTTTGCAAACGGTATGCTATAGGCGAGTAATGGTAACGTGTCGTTTCAAAGACGAACTACTTAAAGCACTATCTTAAAACGCTGGTCAGCGCCCTTAAAAAGCAATGGGTTCCATTATAAGGTCACGCACGAACATACGCACGCTTGCATGTATAGAAACTTATAAATATAGTAATTCCTGTGTTATTTGAGGGCTCTGTTAGGTCGTTAGTTTTCGCAGTTTTTGGCATAGTACCTGAGGTCGTCCGGGGACAGTTACTTTGTCAAGTCAAAGTTAAGCTTGGTTATCAAGCTCCTGTTCAGCTTGGACTTGGGAAGCACATGTTCTCGTTAGGGTACTATATGGAATTGTGTCGTGTTATGTTCTGTTGTGTATGTTTTCTGTGCTCGGATGTTTGAGTGCTTCCTTCCCTGTCCGATGTCCTCATATCGTTTTGGCATGATAGTGACATAGCCATGTTGTATATTAGATAATGGCTTTTCATTGATATTTTCAAATATCAGATGACATCAAGCACTTTCTTATGTCACCCAGTTGTGTTAGGTGCATACATAATATTATGATTTAACCTGTTTAAGTAACATCATCACAGTCAATACTTATATCAACCCACAAATTTCGATTGACGTTAATAAAAACATCCTTATCATAATAATACCTTAAATCATTTAATTTCGATGGGACGAAACGAGATTTCGTGACTTTGGAAAAAAATACCATTTCGAAGTGACGTTAATTCGTGGATTTTGCATTTCTGGTAATAGATGAAATTGTCAAAATTATTGGTTGATGGGATTTTAATTCGTGGTAGAAGGTGAACCACGAAATTCACGAAATTTAACCCCCTACTATTATTAAGGATTTTACACTAGCACATTATGATAACATATACCTCATCGATAGCTTTCTTTGATGATACAATTTTCTCTTTAACATCTAGGTCAGAAGTGACTTGAACTACTGCCTCGTCTGCAAACGTCTTTGCACATTGGTATAGCTCGTCCAGTTCATCATCAGACATAGTAAGGTCTGGTGAGTGCATCATCTTATTGCGCATCTCGATGATCTAGAAAATAATTATCGACATAGACTGGTTATATATATGTGTAAATGTGGTATTCTATACAGTATATATTATAAATAAGTGATTGTAGGTCAGAAACAAGCAGCTTTATGTGCGAGTGGACACGAATTCACTTCTCGGCGAATAGTTCCCGATGGCTAGCAGTATCCGACATTTGATATTTTTTTCATATTTAGCGTAGCTCTAACATTAAGATATTGGATATAATAAAGGAACTAGATCAAAGCAACAAATATGTGTCCGAAAATGTACAGTTCATGGAAATGAAAAGAAAATGTATCAAGAAATGCATGCAATGAAATGATAATCGTCACCTCTTTCCCTTGGGGGTCATCTATTTGCGAAGAAACAAACACGTTCATCTATTAATAGTCACGGGTTTGTCAGAGTCTTTGACAAAGCAAGGGTTTGCTCAACAACAGGTATGAGTGGTATCGGCGATCCATACGAAACTCGATTATAGATCAATATTGACAAAAACGTCAACATTGACGTCATTATTAATGGCGTCAATGATTTGTACTAATTGGAGAACGCACTGACTATTAGGCCTCAATTATAATGACAACTCTAAAACTATATGTTCAGTCAACGGGAGGTAATTTCCTGTTAGTTGAGATGGTCAAAACGGGGAAAAGAGGGTATTAAACATTATCAAATGTGAAATGTCGGATACTGCTGCTCCAAATCTAATTCACGGCCTGAAATAGTGACCCCTTATGCGACTCATATTCTACGCCATGCATGACGTCACGAATGTTAAATTGTGGCTATAATTTTGGTCTTGAGCTCAGAATCACAAAAAATGTAAGTTATTTAGTTTTAAACCGTCTAGTTTTCGTAAAAATACGAAAACACATGCAAAAACTGTCGGAAACTACTCGCCGACCATTAGTAGGTACGTCCTAAACAATATAAATGAACAAGGGCATTCTGATACAACATTTAACACATATATCGCTGGCTTAAATGAGAAAGTCCTAACTACAAAATCAATATTTTGAGAAAACATGAAAAATTGTCTGACAATCCTCTGTACTTATGGTAAAATAAGTTTTTTCAACTTCAGTTTGGTCAACATGACATCCATACATGTTTATTATTTCAAGAAATAAATCATTCTTACAAACATGCAAAGAATAGTGACTGCCAGATCCATTGTATCACCTGATAGGGTAGAACAAGTGGAAATATTACTTTTTCTTGATTTCTGATCCTGTTTTCATAAAAAGCGGAACTTTTTATGTTGACCGAATTGAAGTTGATCAAGCTTGTTTTACCGTAAGTTAAGAGTGATTATCAGACAGTTATACAAAATATTGATTTTGTTGATACGACTTTCTAATTCTAAGCCAGTGAGATATACCGTACGTGTTTACTCTAATTACTCTTTTTGCATACTTTTTATATAAAAACAGCCAACATACCTTTTCAGTAACTGTGAAATGGATGAACCTACCACAGTTCTGAATAGTTGTAAACAATGCCTTAGCGTCTAAATCATCCGGCGATCTGACATCCATGCAATGATGCGGCATAAACAGTTTCGCAATGCCCCAGGCTCCATTAACTTGGACCTTACGACTGTTGTTGAAAACTGCTTTCGATTGAAAGTGTCGATGCCACAATTTGACAGCGTCAAACAAAGCTTTACACACGTCACAGTGGCTATTTTTCGGTAGGTACTTCCACTTTGCACCCATCCATTTGACCCCATCCACTGCGAGTCTTTGTATATTTTCTCCATTGTCGAAATGTGATCCACCTTCTGGTAAGTCTTCTCTCTGGAATTTCTCAAACATCATGAAAACGAAACTTCGAGTTCCCTTGCATAGATATTTCAACGTTAACGTTCCTTTTATCCAATTATGGTATGTCTGCGTTTGAAGATCTGCATGTATACCTATGGAAGATCGGAAAGTGATTTCGTTTCGATTGTGAGACAAGTGCTTACGATTTATGTTGCTCACTCTTGATTGATGCCTATATCACTTGCCTTGACAGACAGATACCCGAATTCCCTTTTGTCCTTGAAGGCCAAGCAATGGAATAATACAGTTATGTTTTTTATTTCGTTTTTGGTATGACTCGGCCAATGACCGCTAACCATTCGAAAGCTATAACACAGGGTTATTGGGTGTTTAAACGATTAGCTTATATGCATTATGTAGTGCCGTATACCTTTAACGGTTCGTGAAATACACGAAACGCTATGTTTATTGGCCAATAGTACTAACAGATATCTATACACTCAGGGACAAAAGAAACCCAAAACTTTTTTCGGGGTCATAATTTTCTAAATAAGTGCGATATATTGTTTTCGTTTATTGTAAATGATACATGGGTTACAACCTTGATATCTCAGCACATGTCTGCATAATTAAATGTGTTTTAACCTTTGTTTACCAGTTTAGGGAAAAATCCATTTTTCGCACATAGAGTACGTGCGAAATCGCAAAGCGGAACATTTTAATTGCTGAATGACAGTGTATACATAACACTTATAAAAACTCATCAAATAAACACATATAAAATAAGTTTAAACATGTCATGTTTGCCCAAACACACACGGTCTGAAGACGCCGGACTGCGCCAAATTGTTTCGAGTCCTTCTGATGTTGTTGGACAATTTCATTACCACCCTTCAATCATTACAAGGCTTAATAAACAATATCAGGCCTTTGAAACGGTAGAGGACCGCAAACACACAGGGAAACCCAGGATAACAACTCAACGACAAGGCGGGACTATACGCATGCTATATCGTAGGAACCGCTTCCGGTCATCAGGAATTACAGCTAGGATACATAGGAGCCCACGGGTAGGCAAAATGACAACTTGTTTGAAAAAATAAGTTCCTTTTTGAAAATATCGCGCGATCATTTTGATTCATTTTCTTTCCAATTAACATTAAAGACGATAACCATACACTTCAAAGTCGTTTATATTTAGCCACACAACGTCACACCTCTTAATTTATTTAGCAGCAGTATCATAAACACTGACTAAATCCATCTATCATTTACATATGTACGTGTTTCCTAGTGCATGTTTCCGACAACCAAAATCCTTATCATGCATGTACAGTTTATCATTAGTAGTTAGTAGGTAATAAACAATTTATATTAACAATTATTTGAAGCTTCGTCTATGTTTTAGAGCACGTGGGAGGACTTTATTCGAGAGTGAAACTTTATGCCACCCCCACTATACATCACAATTATTATATCGTGGATGTTAAAGTACATTCGTGTTCGCGGTGCTAACACCAGATAATGAATGTGACAACAATGTGACTTTTGCAATGTTGGACTGTTAGATTAAAACCTATGTAAAGTTATTATTAAATTACAGAAATGAATGAAATTTTGCAATATGGCTCATTAATATTTCACCAATGATTGTGTAAAATTTCAGTGAATTTGAAAAAATAATAACTTTGATAAATACCATTATGTATGTTTTGCGTTTCTTTTGTCCCTGAGTGTATTAGTAATTATTTAAATTTTGATGTTGTATGAAATATAGAGTGTAAAAGAACATTACATGTACCTGCAACGCGTGTGTCTATCTTACTCCTTGTCATTGGATCATAAATTTCATCTAAAGAGGTGAACTGAAAATAAGTGATTGTTTTATCAATATACATATCCTAGCTATTATATTCCAATGTTTTAAAACATTCAAGAATAAGTGTGGGTCAATATAGTTGCTTTCATATAATGACTTGTTATGGTACATGTATTAAAAAACAACATGCATTTGCACATGTGCAACGTGGAACAAAATAATATGATACAGAGCTAATAGTTACACGTAGTAGAAATTTACTTGAATATTTTTTGAGGTGATTTATACGTATATTCAAAATTAACGTGATTTACTTACATGTTTTTGTATGTCATTTAGTGTGATCCCAACGTATGTTTGTTTTTCCTTTAACTCTACATCTGCCTGCTTGATAGCAAGTTGTGTTTTCTTTAATTCGTTAACTTCTTTGGTCAGAGCATCTTGCTTTTCCTTTATATCAGTCTCGGTCTTAGCCAAACTTTGTTGCTTTAATTTCAATTCAGAGTCTGTCTTAATCAAAGTGTCTTGCTTTTCTTTCAATTCAGAGTCTGTCTTAATCAAAGTGTCTTGCTTTTCTTTCAATTCAGAGTCAGTCTTAATCAAAGTGTCTTGCTTTTCTTTCAATTCAGAGTCTGTCTTATTCAAAGTATCTTGCATTTCTTTCAATTCAGAGATTGTCTTAGTCAAAGAATCTTGCTTTTCGTTCCATCCAGAGACTGTCTTAGCCAACGTATCTTGCTTTTCATTCAATTCAGTGACTGTCTTAGTCACAGCATCTTGCTTTTTTGTCCATTCAGTGACTGTCTCAGTCAAAGTATCTTGCTTTTCATTCAATTCTGTGACTGTCTTAGTCAAAGTTTCTTGCTTTTCATTCCATTCAGAGACTGTCTTAGCCAACGTATCTTGCTTTTCGTTCCATTCAGAGACTGTCTTAGCCAACGTATCTTGCTTTTCGTTCCATTCAGAGACTGTCTTAGCCAACGTATCTTGCTTTTCATTCCATTCAGAGACTGTCTTAGTCAAAGTATCTTGCTTTTCGTTCCATTCAGTGACTGTCGTAGCCAACGTATCTTGCTTTTCATTCAATTCAGTGACTGTCTTAGTCACAGTATCTTGCTTTTCTTTAAATTCAGAGTCTGTCTTATCCACAGTATCTTGCAGTTCAGTGACTGTCTTAACCATAGAATCTTGCTTTTCGTTCCACCCAGAGACTGTCTTAGCCAACGTATCTTGCTTTTCGTTCAATTCAGTGACTGTCTTAGTCAAAGTATCTTGCTTTTCGGTCCATTCAGAGACTGTCTGAGCCAAAGTAACTTGCCTTTCTTTCCAATCAGGGACTGTCTTAGCCAAACTATCGTGCGTTTCCGTCACATCAGAGACCATCTTAGCCAAAATATCGTGCGCTTCCTTCAAATCCAAGTCTGTCTTGGCAAGAACATCTTGCATTTTCTTCAAATCAGCGTCAGTGCACACTGGATCACATTGTGTTAGTATTGCTTCTATTTCCTTGAGCTGGAAATGTAGATGAAAAGTTTTAATATGTTTAAGTTTAAGCCTATAGCTGAATTGGAAGTGAATGTCGCGATTGCTTCGTTATACTAAGTATGAACGAAATAGACCTTTTGGATAAAGCAAAAATCCGTACAAAACGTTCACAAAGACGTGGGGTGATCAAAAAGTAATGAGACAAACGCTCTAAGGTGACAATTCTTCATGATATCAATAAAATGTGTTTTTATTTCAAATAAAGAATATATCCTCTTTCCATCTGTAGAGTTTCATGAATGTTCATCCATTAGTGGCAAAGATATTAATTATTTTGAAACCTTGTGTACAGCGACTCGCCGACCATTAACGACGTCAATGACGTAACGTACGTGAATTATCAACTATTCGAACGTCTCATAGCTCCGGAAAAACGCTTATGTCTCTAAAACTAGTGAATAGATTAAAACTTTACTTAAAAACTTTGTTAAAAATATCAAGGAAATGTTGAATAATTATTCGATCATTTTCATTCTAAATACGGCTCTCGTATACGACGTCCCGTCAAACGAGTGACAATCAAAATTGACAGCTCATCTAATGCTTTTCTGATCTCGGCTAGATATAATAAAGTTTCTTTCCCGTCATTAACCCTTTTCCACTAAAGATACATAAGTATACATCTCTCAGCTCATTTTCTAATTTTAAATGTTTGTTTGGACCTTAATCCTAGTTTGTGGGAAATCTTAATACATGTATTTTCGAGTTATGACTTTTTGCCAAAATATTGCGTTGATTTCAAGACGCTTCTTGTACTTTTCACGTCTTATATAAAAAACGAACAAACCTACATCAAAATCATTTTAATGCAAAGTTCTTCATTATTTTAGCGTCAAGTCCAGTTAAGTTGATAAATATTCTAGGAATATTTAATAAAATATAAATCGAATGCTTTTCCATATCATATGGCGACAAAGGGCGACGTTTTGATGTGCAGCGACATAGCGCGACACCTTAAATTTGACGTTGCATTAATAAAGAACTACTTATTATAGAATATTGTATTTTATACGTTAACATCAGCATTAAATGCAGCATACTTTATATGGCACTTTCATGGCTCAGATACTTACACTTTAAAAATGAGAGCATTTGTCTCATTTAATTTTGATCATCCCACGTACAAGGCATTATATCATTGCTGTCATGTTATTCTTGATTGCAAAGGTGTTTTCTGCTCATCAGCAATACGAATTGGAAATTGTACGCTATATATTACATGTACATGAACCATATATTTACTGTTGGCGTTTCTTGGTATGCATTGTGTCCAATAAAGAAAGTGATGTCATAGGAAGTAAAAAGTTATGAAATTTGAATGGGTGTAGGTAGGATGAAAATGTTGTTCTATGAGAATTGTAACACAATAGGAGGCATATATTTTAAAACATTTAAAATTGATACGATTTATTGTAAGTTTAACGACATTTACCTGCTTTTGAAATTCAGATTTATTTGGCAACAATCTTTCATCTATTCGATGAAGACATATTTCAATTACTGACCGAAGGTGTTCAAGTTCTGCAGTGTTACGCCATTGAGCAGCATCTTTCATACGGTGGTATGCATCACAAATCTGAAAATGAAAATACGAAGACAATGTTTTGTGGTGATGATTTGAATATAGATGAATAGCTTCGAGTAAATGGTATCTTTCCAATTTGTTATTATCGTTTATATAATAAGAATAGTAATTTATCTTCAATATTTCTATAATCAACTATATCACTACATTATCAATTTGCACAACTTTAAAATATCGTACCAGTGATCTAACGAAGGAAGTAAAATAACGTTAAGTATAATTGATTCGCACCCATTGGATTACTTCGGAAAGAGTTAATTATGTTAATTATGTACAGTACAAGTATATTATTGAGCTAGTACATGCACCTTTTATTGAAATACTAACCTGATAGATATAGTCTCTATACTCCGATCTTAGAGAGATAATTATGTACGCTATATTATGAAGCTAGTGCATGCACCTTTTATTAAAATACTAACCTGAAAGATATTGTCTTTATACACCGATCCTTTACCAAACAGTGAACAGTACCCTATAATGTTCAATAAAGCCGGAACATTTAAATCTTGAATAGTCTTCGTAGCAATGTCTGAAGGTGACAGGATCATTGAGCCACACACGAACTCGGGTGACATAAATGTGGCTGCTGCGTATAGTATCAGTTGTCTATTACCAAGTCGCGTACCGGATTTAAATTCATACTTAGAAAAAGGATGATGCCGTCGGATTTTCTCCAATTCATTGTCCACTTTTGTTATTAGATCCTCTGATGTATCGTGTGTGTCATTTACGGAGCAATACGCGTGGAGGTATTCCTCGAATGGACGTTCTGTATATATGGATAAGAACTTGTGCAGTAGTTTGGTGAGTCCAACGTTTGATCCAAGCCATTCATCGGCTTCAAATATTCTATAAAGTCTTTTCAACCTCCGATCTGAAGTGTTAAATGGTACAACAATGATCAAGGTATCCATATATAAGCAGTGTATACATTTATGCATACCTTTTAGAGTTACGAGACGTAGGCAGTATGAGAAATACAATACAATAGAGGTATAGAGTTCACAGTTTAAAGTAATTAATCATTTAGTATACATAAGATCTGATTCATTTAATCTACCAAGTTGAAAATTAGTATTTTAGTTGACACCTACACTTACACACACTCCCAACACAACACCCAGATTTTTCATGATTTCTCGACTATCATTTAACGGATCTGGTTCAAAATTTGGCAGTAAATAAAATGATAATATTTGAATGTGCTCGACAATTGTTCAGTTGATAAGTTCATTGAAAGATAAAAATAAAACGAATTAATGAGCGTAACTGTAAAATGAGAAGTCACAAAAATGGCGACATGTGACAATTCAGCATAACGGAGCCTTGGGTCACATGTAGCCGGGTGTAGAGTATTTAATAACTAATAGGGGAGAAACTTGTGTAGGCAGCCGGCTAGCTCAGTCGGTAGAGCATTCGCCCTGTAAGCGAAGGGTCCCGGGTTCGAGCCCCGGTCTGGTTGCACATTTTTCTTTCCCTGTTACATTTGGCGCCCAACGCAAATAACCCACCATACACCATCAAAACGTCCCACAGAGGTTCTGGTACTCCTGGAATTCGAGGATGAATTCTTCGAAGGAGGGGGTGTGTGTAGCCGGGTGTAGAGTATTTAATAACTAATAGGGGAGAAACTTGTGTAGGCAGCCGGCTAGCTCAGTCGGTAGAGCATTCGCCCTGTAAGCGAAGGGTCCCGGGTTCGAGCCCCGGTCTGGTTGCACATTTTTCTTTCCCTGTTACACACATAGCAAGTAAAGAACAACCAATACTGACGAATAACAACATACAAAAGATGCCTCTATCATAAGAGTCTTAGAAAATAAGATTTATCGATGCTGCATATGAATAAATGCATCACTAACGACACGGATTGATATTCAAGACGCTACGAAACATTAACTGTAATATCATTATTCGATCATTTTACTGTGATGAACCTTTTAGTAAACATTTCACCCATTTTTTCATCATTTTTTATGTCTACTTTCTTTGACTTGTCAATTTACAGTGAGCTTTATTGTTGGAAATTATTGTTAACTTGCCATGGTTAAATACAAAATCACAATGACATAAAAATATATGTATGTATGCAAATGCGATTCAAATCCCTTCATAACCAACTGGAGTCAACTGAAAAGTGAAATATCTTGTTTGTGTTTTCATTAAACTTAGACATACTGTTGTTATTAACTTATACGATGCGAGGGATGTTCAAAATTACTAGGCCTGGGCCCTCTCGGGTACAGTTTTTTATATTTTGGTATTGATAGCTAAATTAATAGTGTTGAATTAGCAAGACCGTTTGTGAAAGTCCATTTATAAACCATGGTTAAACCCACCCAGTGCAGTAATAACCACTGATTTGAACGACGTAATACATACAATATCTTGACTACTATCGTTACTTTTCAAACATCGCCTCTACATAACGTGATACATGTTAGCCTGTGTGAGCAAAAATACGATAATTGAACTGAGTTGCTGAATTAAGCGGAAGTTGAAACCCATGAGGGACAATATCGGAACGCGACAATGACGTCACCGGAACAGCAAGATGATATACACTAGACATCGTATGCAATTATCGTAAATACAATGGGACATATTTCTGCATTCATCTCTTCAGTTTTAGAATTTCAAAAAGGAATTAGAGATGGTTGTTCTGGCGTGAAAGAAAGATTACTGACAATCATAAAAACGTTTGTAACGTCATGTACCGAAGATCCGAAGAAAAGCATGCAATTCTCACAACATATAGACGAGGGTATATCCAAATGTTGTATCACTCCTCTCGTGGTTTATTTGTTTATTAGCGGATATGCATAAAACGTTCATAAAATGTGCAGTATATCAATTCTTATTAAGGTGTTTCGCCGTTTTTGAGTTTGGCGGAAGTTTAAAGATCACAGTCTCTTAGGTGTATTGTGAGCGTCTGACTACCGAGATCAAATAATACAAAATGCTTAAAATTGATTTTTTTTCAGCATCTTCCTATTAGTCTATATGTCTTAAGATCGCAATCGTACTGAATAGTTATTACAATTATATACTTTTAATGAAAATACAGAAACACCCTAAGCTCAATCCCTACGGATAATTTATTCCAAATAATATTAAACACCTAATCTAGCGAATTGGTTATAGCGTATTTAAAACGTAGTTCTATGCGCCCATAACAAAATTATTCAATAGTTTTAAACAGTTTCCAGAGCATTTTAGAGAACTGCTCTTTTGCATTTATTTCTGAAGAATATAAACTAATACATGCAGAAGAACCCGAATTAAAACTGTAAGCACCTTGAATGATGCACTATTGTTTGAAAATAGAATAATTGCGAAATCTGAATACTACGGATGCAAAACGCTGATTAATTTTGTTACCTCCCCTGTTTTCAGCATTTCTGAAGTCAATAAAGGTGCAATTAAATTAAGCCTAGCAATTGTCATGAAATTTTAAATGAAACTTCAATATTTGTCACTCTACTTGTTGCATGAATGAAAAAAGTATGTTGTTCAAAGATTTTTCACGTTAAACTCAAAAACGAAATTTACATATTTTAAAGTATTATTTAAATAATCAAATAACTTGCACAGTATAACATAAAATTTACTGTTTGATTTCTTATATACGAAATTTCATGTATACCAAATTTTATGAGGATTAAAGCATAACGTTTTCGGTAAATTACAATTATCAGTTTTAGGGGTTGTTCCCAAAATTCAAGAATATCTAAAAATAGAACTAGCCGAGCAAAACTGTTGGGATTTTCCAGAATGATTGTCTTATATGTGTTCATTATAAATAAAACAGGTATTTTATACCTTGTACAGAACAATCCAATACTAGTGAATCACCTTAATACAGAAAATGCTACATTATTCGATTATCATAATTGTATTGTATCATATGTACATTCAAAATATACCTACGACGTCATACCGCCGCACAAGGAAATTTCGATTTTTTTCATAATCTAAATAATTTCGTTCATAATTCTCGAAAACAGACGATAATTTCGTGACTTGATGCAACAAATGCTTTTTGTCTGCTGCTAAAAGTCATTGGCGTCACTCACAATACACTTCTTACACACGGATTACTTAGCGAACCCATGGCATATATGTGAAAAAATGACGCCGTGTGTAGTAATGCGCTTTTCCTAAAAGTAAGGAATGCCCCCTTCTGAAACTTAGCGTTATACTCGGCGTCAACATTGTCTCGTGTACCTGTAGTATAAGCTTTTAAGGGGCATGTGTAACCAAATCAGTGTCAACAGAAAGTCCTAAGATCGGGTTGTAGAAGATCCGAAAATAAATACCAGATTATATTTTATAATACCACCAATTCAAGTCGACGTCAAAACAGTGATTATAATGTAATGAGTTAAAAGTTTAGATTTGACAATCTAGAGAACACTTTAAATAATTTGACCAAGCAGAGAGTAAGTGTCGGATGGGTTGCACAATTTTTAAAGGTCGTGGAAATGATTTAGGAGTCCTCAGATATCACCATGGCTTAACTTTTTCAAAATGGATAGGTGTCAGCAAATAACTTCATTATGACGTCGTTGACATCGGGCTTTCGGCGATGTTCGTTAGTATGTCTCATGTAAATGTTCATATCTCAAGAATTGTTCTGTGCATTTTTATGATTTTTTTATCATATTTAGATTAGACTGAATTTACGGTGTGAAACATTTCGTGGTTTTACTGACATTATGCACGATTTTATAGCATCAGTGACATTACTTTGGGATATACCCACGTACATGTGTCGGTCTGTGAGATAAAGGACTGTATTCATCACCATTACCTGTATCAGCGTACGAGGGGTGTTTTAAAAGTTCTGCTAATTCCCCTGTAAATTGGTACATATTCACTAAATGTGTATAAAAGTGCATATTTTCTGAAAGACACAGCTTTCTTAAATTCGAAACAAGTATTGGTATTATCATTATAGAATTAAATTGCCAACTATATGACTTTATGTATGTAGGTACATTGTTGTATAAATATAGCGCATTGAATTGTCGACAAAATGGATCATATTTGCGCTTGGTAGGGGTAACATAAATATTAACCATTTCATGACTTTTAAACGACTTAATTGCAATTGACACATATCATGTAATATATGCATGTGTCTCTAATGCTGGATGAATATTCATGTTGTATAATAATAGAGTTTACAAGTAATAGTTTTCATAATGTCACCTAAATAAGATGTTTAGGTGTATAATAATAGAGTTTACAAGTAATAGTTTTCATATTGTCACCTAAATAAGATGTTAAGGTGTATAATAATAGAGTTTACAAGTAATAGTTTTCATAATGTCACCTAAATAAGATGTTAAGGTGTATAATAATAGAGTTTACAAGTAATAGTTTTCATATTGTCACCTAAATAAGATGTTAAGGTGTATAATAATAGAGTTTACAAGTAATAGTTTTCATAATGTCACCTAAATAAGATGTTTAGGTGTATAATAATAGAGTTTACAAGTAATAGTTTTCATAATGTCACCTAAATAAGATGTTTAGGTGTATAATAATAGAGTTTACAAGTAATAGTTTTCATATTGTCACCTAAATAAGATGTTAAGGTGTACAATAATTGAGTTTACAAAATATCTTAAAACCATGGATATATATCCATTTTTATTGGAGGATGGTTAGACGCCGTACCGTTCCGTACTGAACCGGAGCAGTCAATGCATAGTACAGACCGTACTGTGACCAAACAAACTCAATATTGGACGGTATATCATATACCGTCCAATAGGCTACAACGGTAAATCCAAAATAAATTAGATATTTGGTATACCCTGACTGTTATATATAGTAATAAACATTTTTCGCTCTGGAGTAATTCAGCAATTGGGAATGGAATTTGAGGCCGAAATTTGGCCTCACACAATACAAAGAAAAAGGTTTGGGGGTGGTCACAGCAAATGATGAATAAAATTTCCTCAAAGTTACAGCCGTGGAAAAAAATATATGAAACAACAAGTCAAATTGGGCAAGGTAGTGTGTCATTTACCTACTATTTGTTTTGGTAACTGAAGTAACTTGTTCTATATCTAGAATAGTAACTCTATAGTAACTTACATTGAACAAGCAACAGTAACTTAGAACTATTTATGATAAAAGACCCTCTCATTTCCAGTTACCAGGTTACGTTGCTGTAACAAGTACTTATTGCACCATATGTAGGAAAATAACACAAGACTGTGTTCAGTAAACGCTTATGTCCCGTAGTGCCTTGTCCATAACAAATAGCTAAGTCATTCCGGGGCGATAATTCAGTTTAAATGTTTGATAGTGTTATATGGCTTTGGCAATGTAATGTGTTTATGATGGTAAACAAGAATACCAAGTTTGAAAATAATGGCTTAATGGACTTCAAAAATTTTGTAACGAACGGACAATCACTTAAAATATAATATTCTTCATACATCTACTTCGTGCATCAGTAGATGTCGGGGAATATGGATAACAAATTTTAATTGAATCAATTATACATACCCCAAGCGAGGTGCAATATTTCAGCGCGAGACACAAAGTAACATGCGAGCATTGAGCAACACACGAAGCGAGGCACGATATTCTACCGCGAAATCTTGTGGTTTTTGATACTGAAATGGAGTGAGATCTTAAGTTTGAATATCGCGCCTTGCTTCTTGTATCGCCCGATTGTCGTGTGTTGCGGAATCTTGACCCTCGCCCGCTTGAGGCACAATAATTCATATGACACTAACCGGATTCCCTACGATAATGATGATAGAGCTGACTCAGTATTAGAATCTTGGTCTGTATAACCCGCAGGAAACAATGGAAGGTGAATGCCACTGGTGGGTCAGCATTGGACGCAGGAAACCATTAAATGTGGATGTTAGAGCTGGTTCTGCATAAGCCACCGGTAACCATCAAAAATTATGTCAGATCTGGGTCGGCATTGGCCTCTGGTAACTATCAGATAGGGACGTCAGAGCTAGGTCGCATTAGCCGCAGATAACCATCAAAGCTAGGTTCGAATCCCGGCGGAAGC
This sequence comes from Spisula subtruncata, assembly GCA_963678985.1. Lineage (NCBI taxonomy): Eukaryota > Metazoa > Mollusca > Bivalvia > Venerida > Mactridae > Spisula > Spisula subtruncata. The sequence goes on along the minus strand of OY787673.1, from coordinate 42,203,072 downwards.
TGTGTAAATTAGAAAATCCCGGCGGAAGCTGGGTTAATTAGAACTGATGTGGTCGCATGGTGACTTGCCAGCCAATTTGACTTAGGGACATCTTTAATGCCCACAGTACCTCCTGAATTCCTTTGCCTGGCACAGATGGCATGAAAAATACGTATCTCATAAGTCAAATTGGCTTGCCCTTAAAAATCAAACAGAACTGTTGGATGATGTACGTATTGTTGAATCGATTTTAGTGATGAGTTGCCGCCGTCTGTTTGTAAACAAGACTTTATGAACGTTAATTATACACAAACATCATCAGTCAATAGCATCGGGATCTTCTCTATACAAATATACTGAAGAGCTTCTGATAGCATCGTGTAGATAGTGTATTAAAATCGTGAAATGGACCTACACAGTAGTACCTCCCGAATCCCTGCCCATATTGACGGGCGCCTGGTAGATATGGGCCTACGATAACATTTCTTTAACTAGTTGTTAATTAACCCAGCTTCCGCCGGGAATCGAACCTAGCTCTGACCGAAGGCGGACGCCCTAACCACTCGGCCACAGTCACGGACTGTATTTATATCCATTGTTATCGGTAATTTGATGTTCTGAAGTCAATTGCTTTCATTCTTAAGACCAACGGGTGTATTTATTATAATCAATATATTGACAACAATGCGTTTAAATTAGCGATATTCTATTACTGAAGAACGAACCTAATGAATGACGATTGATAAAAGTTGTATATTTTCGAATACACATATTTTCGAATACACATTTCACGCTGCGCATGCGCAGATAGGTGAAACAATACACGCTGCGCATGCGCAGTAAGTTCACGTTTAAAATTTCAAATTCTCGTTTCACGGTACGCATGCGCAGACGGAAAATCAGTTCACGGCTATACACGCTGCGCATGCGCAGTAAGTTCACGTTTAGAATTTCAAATTCTCGTTTCACGGTACGCATGCGCAGACGGATGAATCGGTACACGGTTTTACACGATTATACACGATGCGCATGCGCAGTTGTAGCAAACGCTTAACGCTTTAACGGTAACGCATTCTCGTTTAACGATCGAACGAAAATAATTTCACACGGAACTTATTCGCGAGCCGTACTGTACAGTAAATCTCGCTTATAACGAAATGCCAGGGGGTATAAATACTATTTCGCTGTAACCGAGTTTCCATTGTAACCGAGCACACGCTTATAGTGAAATTTCACTGTAAGTTGATCACATATAACGAACTTCGTTATAACCTGTATCGGAGGTATTCTAGATATATGTAAATATATGTCATGCAATAATTGAATAGAAAACCTTGATGCATATGTATTTTATTCGTGTATTACATTTGATATTGAGAGAAATGTATTTAATTTGAATAAATAAATAAACAACTGAGATGCTTTAAAGTAAACGCCTAGTTTATTTGCCAATTCATCACATTTCGATTGAAGGATGAGTCCCGTTATAGGCAAGTTATTTGATCTGGCCCCCGTAAACCACTCGAACAGAGCTTTATCGAAAGTATCAGCATTTCCAGATCGATGACGTTTTCGCGATGGTGATGAAGTTGATGAATGAAAAGACTGAATAATCATGTCTTTCATTTTCAATATTCCAGTGATCGTGCTCGGTGCTACTTCAAATTTCTTTGCAACACTAGTTTTAGATTCAGATTCACACGCCTTATTAATCTCATATTTGGTATTCAATGTCAGTTGGTTTCGTTTTCGAGATGGCGACCCTTCCATATTTTAACATAAATATTTCCTGACTGACTAACGCAAAGAAAACGAGACTTTTAAAATGTATGCAATTTTATTTTGTTAATCCTTTTCACTCAATAAACATGAAATAATTGACCGCGACAACACTGAGAACTTACTCAAACAAAATAATTTAAATTGATACACTCCGCTAATCGGTATTTATCACCCGTGAAAACGCTATTGAATTTCATAACAATGGAAAACTACGGGTTAAAATAATATCCAATATGTAATTATCACGGTCAATAAAAGTTTTTGCTTTGATGTTTGAAAAAAAAGTTTCATTGTAACCGAGCATTTTTCCTCTAAAACATGATTCTGGGGCCAAAAATCATTTCACTGTAACCGAGTTTTCACTGTAACCGAGTTCACTGTAACCGTACATTTTTATATAGAATAAAGAAGGCCTCAGCCGGGCCAAAACAATCGTTTCACTGTATGCAACCGAGTTCGCTGTAAGTGAGTTTTACTGTATAACGATAAACATGTCTTAAGATGTATAGCTTGGCTAATTTGACACGAGCCTGACCTTTTGATTAGCATAATTCAACAGTCGATATATAACCTACGATGCAACATAGATTGTATGTTTTCATAATCGGGGAGTATCACGAAGACGCTCGAGATGTAATACAAACACGAATCTGAAATATCGAAATTGCACGATTTGCTTGCGGAAATTGATATAATTAAAGCAAGAAACTTGTAATATATTCTTCCATAAAGGTCTGGTTCAGGTTAAAATAGCCAAGCTATACATGAGAAAGACCGAGCCTAAAATTCTCCTGAAAACAGCCATTTTACCGGAAATAACCCAATAACGGGCTATTACATTGTTCTGCTGGACGTATTATATAAGAATACAACATATGTGCCCATTTTGTACATTAGTAAATAAAATGAACAAGATATCCATTTTTAGCAGTATATACATAACCGAATGCATACTTTTGAGAATTACTTGACGTATTTAATAGGAGAAATGCTATACAATTGAAGCACAGAGTTTACAGTTTACAGTTTAAAGAGGCATTCCCTTAACTATAATTCCTTTCTCTACTATCACATTAGATGAGCTAAATGTACAAAGCACTATCAATTATCATAATTTGTGAGAAGAAAGTGTGCGCAAATATGTCTCTATATTGTCAAAAATATGTTTAAATCATCAATAACAATTTATCGCTTCCAGCGATTTATTATTATGTGGTCAAAGGGAAACAACTCGAGGCTATTTTGAAATAAATTTTCATTCTTTTCTCGTTTATCAAACCGGATTCATTGTGCAGTTATTGTTCAATATCGTACTGAAATGATGCCTGGATAAACACCAATATACAAGTGTACTTTTGACGCTTATTATTTATCTCTGCTTTGTTACCATAGCAACATAATAAAGAATGAGGGGACCAGAAATCAACCGAGTAGTTTAGAATGCGAAGTCTAAATATTTAAATGACATTTGCACAGACAAACTCCTCACACAAATAAAATAAAGACCACGTGGTTGGTCACAAGTTTACTCTTCTTAACCCTTATCGTGCCGATCGCGACTATAGTCGCGCAACATGATACCTTTCACCAGTGCCGATCGCGACTGTGAGTCGCGCCAGTCGGTATTCCTGATCAAAACGTTGTTTTGACCTACGCGTAATGATTTATGAATAACATTTTACTTTAATTCATTAAATAGTAAGATACTGAGCTACTTTTATAAAAATACCAACCAATCAACGATCTAGTACGTTAAAATCTCGAGTAAATGTAATGACTAATATTTTTTGGAAATTCTGGAACAAAAATGGCTGACGATCGCCGAAAAATAAATGCGCACTATGCTTAAGAGCGAATATCAGAGCAAAAAACTTGAATGATGGTAGTGACAGTAAAATTAGTGATGATGAGGGTATAATCGGGCAAATTATAGCTGATGCGGTGCTTCTCAACGAAGTTCCGAGGACACCACAAAGCCGTCAAAATCAAGATTTTCCTGTTGACAATGAAGGCGGATGGGGTATGAATGTTAAACTTCATCCAATTGAAGATTGAAGCGACTTTCATTGTACACGTCTGACATAATTTAATGATAAAAAAAATACTTAAAAGCAATTTTATGTTGAGTGTATAATTGTAAACACACTGTATAATAAAAACACGTAAGTTGTGTGAGAAGTGACAGTATCATTGATTTTCCGAGTGGACTGAAAATAAACACTTACTGTGCAAAATAAAAGTCAAACTCTGTAATAAATATTTATAATGAAATTTAGAAAATTATTATTGAAATTCATATTGCATTATATTCTGCCAATTGTATTTTTAAGGTAAAGAACCACTAAATGCCTCCGCGGACCAAGTGGTGATACACTCAAGTAGTCCTTAAAAAAACTTTGGTTTGCCTGTAAATGGAGATATTTCTTGACACATGTGGATTTAAATGATGAAATTGAGCTTAAATGGTTGGTAAATATGCATGTGATGTAGTAAAACTGTAATATTTGTATCATTCCACTATTTTGGGCTTGATACCAAAGTGAAAGTAGACTAGGGTAAAACCCGGAACTTATAAATCCGGACATGTGTGAAAACGGATAAACCATGTTTGAAGGACAAAAACTTTCTTAGAAGATACATGACCCCCCTTTTTTATTGCATTATTTTGAAGCTTAAATGCCCCTCTTTACAATGATATATGTGGTCCAGGTGGCCATAGACTAAAAACAGTTGAAAATTTGGGCCTACTACGGGCACTTTACATTGAGCTATAGAGCAAATTTATTTGGTGGTTTCTAACCTTAAGAAGGGCAAAATTCTATTAAATTCTTGTTTTCATTTTTTTGCATTCAAATGTATGGAAATGCATCCCAGATAGGGTTTTGACCACTTTTATCTGTTTAAATTGTCTAAAAAAGTGAAAATTTGGATTTTTATCATGAAAATCTAGAAAATGTCAGACTTTTTTCTTCTAAAATTGACATTATTATGTCAATAGTGACCTTATTTTAGTGTCAGACAGGGGTAATTGTGATTAAATATGAAAAAAAGACTTATTATTAGGCATCTAAAGCATAATTAGTGTTCAGTGAAACAGTTTTTCACAAATACAACCCCATTTAAAATCAATATTCATCATATTTTGCAGGTGCTGGCCAAATTTCTCCTTAAAGGCGCTTATGCGTGTTTGTCATTTTTTCTACAATTCATGCACAAATTGTCTAGAATTGATAATTGTGTGCTGCAAATACATAGTAGTATTGAAAAAAGTCCAAAAAACACTTAAATAAGTAAAACTAGGCTGTCTTAAGGTAAAGAACCACTAAATGCCTCCGCGGACCAAGTGGTGATACACTCAAGTAGTCCTTAAAAAAACTTTGGTTTGCCTGTAAATGGAGATATTTCTTGACACATGTGGATTTAAATGATGAAATTGAGCTTAAATGGTTGGTAAATATGCATGTGATGTAGTAAAACTGTAATATTTGTATCATTCCACTATTTTGGGCTTGATACCAAAGTGAAAGTAGACTAGGGTAAAACCCGGAACTTATAAATCCGGACATGTGTGAAAACGGATAAACCATGTTTGAAGGACAAAAACTTTCTTAGAAGATACATGACCCCCCTTTTTTATTGCATTATTTTGAAGCTTAAATGCCCCTCTTTACAATGATATATGTGGTCCAGGTGGCCATAGACTGAAAACAGTTGAAAATTTGGGCCTACTACGGGCACTTTACATTGAGCTATAGAGCAAATTTATTTGGTGGTTTCTAACCTTTGAAATATTAAATTCTGAGATTGGTATTGATCATTAAATGATATCATTAGTTATATGCATTGCATGAAAATATTTCACATAGCATTGGCATATTGCTGAATATTATTACATGTGAAATACCCATACTTATCAAAATTATATCAATGTGTTGCTTATTTTATCTTCTTTGTATAATTTACAGGGTATATATCGGTAATTTGATAATTGATACCATTAATTAGGTGCTAAACAGAGTCACTCGCACATCAGATTAGATGAGATTTTTATCTCAAGTACACTGCACAACAATTCGGCACTGGCTACTGATAAGCCTGCTGGGAATCCAGCATGATAAGGGTTAAAAACCACAGACCAGTCTATTCACACAAACTACGAAACATTTACATTGGGCTCATTTGCTACTGTGACATAAGAGTGTATAATTGACTTAACATGTCAACACAAATATAACAAGTGCATGTGGCTGGCTTAGAATGAGAAGAAATATATATACGAGACGCTTCTAGTGATCCTATTTTCATAAAACGCTGAACTTGTTATGATGACCAAACTGAATTTGAAACAGCTTGTTTAACCATAGTAAAGCATAGTTTTTGGAAGTGTTTTTCTTGTTTTCAAACGATTTCGATCTGTTTTTAAGCCAGCGATGTGTATGTTAATGCAATACATACCTGTATTATGTCGTTTCGCCATATTCTACAGAAATAGAAAAGAATAATTAATACACTTTAATAGTTCACATAGCTAGCGAAAGGGGTGAACCTAAACAAGGAGATATTGGTTGTTTATGTAAGAATCCGCATGGAGATTAAGATCAATGACAGACATTTACATATTTGTTTGATAAACAGCCACATCAGTACTGACAGGCTGTATATATATCATAGAAAATGCTTGGTTTGGTAGCTGCTCGTATAAATCACTTGTTAATCAACATTTATGGTTGTATTATAATAAGACGTTTGACGTCACTATAGGTCACCGTCTATGTTTTTCTGATTTATGTAAACAAAGGTATGAGGAGATCAGACAGGAAAGGTAGAACTCAACCCAACCAGCCGAGCTCAGAAATCAGAAACAACACAACTCCACTGAGAAATAAAATGCCCACACATAAACCACCAAAATAACAATTAAAAGTCCAAGTCCTCGCCGAAAAAATGCAGGGTGACCCAATTTCACGAAGAAATTATAGAATAGCGGTTATTGCATGAGACCAAATGAAACGCAGCCAGGACTCGACCAAGTTCCTCAAGGCCCCACTGCACGGCGACCCTACCGCACAAACTCAAGCCAAAATGGCGACTAATTGAAAGTCGTATGTAATGAACATATATGCAGGATCGATTCTCTATAAAACAAGCGTATCAGTTACATAAACGTCGTATGTGTACTGACTTACGTAGTACTGAATGCCTTAATACTACAAATTCGTATACGATGTAGATTGCATCTGAAGCGTTTTATTTTCATGTTATCCTATAGTGTATGCTGTAGATTGCATCTGAAGAAGCGTTTTATCTTCATGTTATCCTATAGTGTATGCTGTAGATTGTATCAGAAGAAGCGTTTTATTTTCATGTTATCCTATAGTGTATGCTGTAGATTGCATCTGAAGAAGCGTTTTATCTTCATGTTATCCTATAGTGTATGCTGTAGATTGCATCAGAAGTGTTTTATCTTCATGTTATCCTATAGTGTATAATGTAGATTGTATCTCAAGTGTTTTAGGTTAAGAACAACCAATAAATTTGCTCTATAGCTCAATGTAAAGTGCCCATAGTAGGCCCCCATTTTCAACTTTCTTTAGTCTATGGCCACCTGGACCACATATATCATTGTAAAGAGGGCATTTAAGCTTCAAAATAATGCAATAAAAAGAGGGGTCATGTAGCTTCTAAGAAAGTATTTGAAGGACAAATTGTTTTTTTGTTTGTTTTTACGCATGTCCGGATATATAAGTTCTGGGTTTTACCCTAGTCTACTTTCACTTTGATATGATGGTATCAATAACAAAATAGCGGAATAATACAAATATTACAGTTTTACTACACAACATGAATATTGACCAACCATTTAAACTCAATTTCTTCATTCAACTCCACATTTGTCAAGAAATATCACCATTTACAGGCAAACCAAAATTATTTTAAGGACTACTTGAGTCCACTTGGTCCGCGGAGGCATTTAGAGGTTCTTTACCTTTAACTTCATGTTATCCTATAGTGTATGATGTAGATTGTATTTCAAGTGTTTTAACTTCATGTTATATAAACTTTACACACATCTTGGCTCACCCAATACAATGATATGGATAAAACATGTTGTTTTAGCCGTGACTAATTTATGCGGGAATGTTAATTTTCCCTCAAAGGGTAGGTATAGGGTATGCATATGACTTAAGCAATATATGGGATCAATGACAGTAACAAATTCTTTTTTTATTTTATTTCAATCGCTTGTTTGTATTTACTTTGTACGAGAAAAATGTGCATATTATTCCATTGAATGCAGTAGTTGAAATTAAATAAGGAATTTATAAGTTCAAAATAAAACTCAGTCCTATAATTTATATGCAATTATGAAATAAATAAATGTATAAAAAAATCAGAAATATAGGCTATATAAAATGAAAAATGCTTTGAAAAAATAGATGATAGCAATAAATAAATAAAATGTAATGATAGTCAAAGATTGTTTGATAAAAAGTAATGTACAAAAATATGGCATATTCATGTACCAATATTCGATCTCGCATCACAGAGTCTAAAAGCTCAGCGCTTTAGCCTACGCGCCAGCGAAACTGCTATATTAACAACTTATTTTCTGTTAAAGGTAAAGAGTGGTGAACAGCATTCGTTCACTGTATATTGCGCTCACACACAAAACTGTTTTCATATAATATTATAATTCGACTTTTCCTTGTGCCTATTGCATTTATAAAAATATCGGATAAATTATAAAAATAAAACCATAAAATAATAATGTAATAAACATTTATAATCTTGCCACTCATAATAATTCATAAGTTCCAAAAATGAAGTTTTGGTATTCGAACAAACGACCTTCGGAGTGGGGTTTCTGAACGTTACTAACTGCGCTAAACTGTCAATTTATAAATGACACAAATTAGTAAGTATCATATCTTCAAATCATGACTATTGAAGTCAATAAATCGCGGGTTACCAGCCCAAATAGACTCGTCATGGCTCAGGGTTCAAATTGAACTATATAGGGATATGTAACTCTAACGCGGTATTGGGACCTGTGCCATATAAGTAAACAGGTCAATCAGGTATAAAAATATATATTCAAATAAGCCAAGACGTAATTATTACTTGCGAATTCGGTAAAAAAGATCGAAAAGATAAAATAAAACATCTAATGGCCAGCTGCTGACTTGAGCTCTGTTTTACTTTCTGACAATGTCTGTGAAGCTTGGGATAATTTTAAATTAATGTTCTTGTCCATCATTGATAATATCGCTCCTGTTAAAGAGGTCAGAATCAAGCAGAGATCAGAACCTTGGATGACGTCTGATATTCTTTCATTGATAAAAGAAAGAAACAAATCTTTTCATCATTACAAAGCTGATAAAACTGAATCTAATTTCAATGCATTTAAACCAATGAGAAATAAAACACAGTGTGTAATCGATGAAGCAAAAACAAGTTATTTTACTGACACAATTAAAGAACATAAAAATGATTCAAAATCATTATGAAAAATGTTAGGATTACCATCGAAGAAAGGTGCGTCCTCTTCACAGTCTAACATAAGTCTAAAAATCAATGATACTATATGCTTTGATAAGAAGCCAATTGCGGAGCATTTTAATTCTTTTTACACAACTGTAGCCTCAAAACTTGTAGAAAAGCTCCCCTCAACTGTGCATGCTTTTGGAAAAGATTTTGTGACCAAATTCTATTCAGATGAAGGTGTGTCTCAGAATAGTTATTCTTTTTCCTTAGTTTCTGATAACAAAATATTGAAATATCTATCAAGCCTAAGTGCCAATAAGGCCACTGGTTTAGATGAAATCCCGTCTCGTTTTGTCAAAGATGGTGCTTCCATCATAGCTGGCCCACTTGCTCATATTATAAAACCCTCCTTAATACAGGGTGTAGTTCCTGACGATCTGAAATCTGCCCATGTTGTCACTATCTTTAAGAAAAATGATAAAACAAACGTTGGTAATTGTCGGCCTGTTTCTAGTTTAATTATCATGTCCAAAATGTTTGAAAGGGTTGTGTATGACCAGGTGGAAACTTATTTTAAAGAAAACAAATTGTTTTATGAATTTCAGTCAGGATTTAGAAGTGGGTTTTTCACCAATACTTGTTTGGTCCATTTAACTGACTACATAAGACTGAAAATGGATAAAGGTAATTATATAGGCATGATTCTGTTAGATCTACAAAAAGCATTCGACACTGTTGATCATTCGATTCTTATCATGACACTTCAAGCAGCATGTCTTGGTGATGACATCATAAAGTGGTTCACATCATACTTGTCTGATAGAAAACAACTAGTTGATGTTTCTGGCACGTTTTCAACTTGTCAATCTGTAACATGTAAAGTACCACAAGGATCAATCCTTGGTCCTCTGTTATTTTTAATTTATGTAAATGACATGTCTGCGGTCGTTAAAAACAAACTTTTACTGTATGCCGATGATTCCGGTATTGTATCTGGGAAAAACAAATCTCAAATTGAGACCTCTTTGTCGGATGACTTAAACACTGTTAGTCAATGGCTTATCAATAATAAACTATCTCGACATCTTGGTAAAACTGAATCCATCCTATTTGGTTTTAACACAAATTGAAATCTAACCCCAATCTACATATTTCCTGTAATCGTTGCAATATTGAATCAAAGTTATCTGTTAAATATCTTAGTGTCGCATTGGACCAATCCCTCTCATTTTCTGACATGGCAACTTCAATACTCAAGAAAGCCAATGCTAAGTTTAAATTTCTATATCGTTAACAAAATTATTTGACTCCAGATACCAAAAAGCTCCTTATAATGTATTTAGTGCAGTGTCATTTTGACTATGCATGTGCAGTTTGGTATAATAGGTTAACTAAAGTATTCCAAAATAAATTTCAAACTACCCAGAATAAAATGATAATATTCGCTTTGGATTAAGATTATTACACGCATATTGATAAGCAACATTTTAAATATTTAGGATGGCTTCCTGTACAGAAACGAGTTGAACAAATTATACTAAGTCAAGTTTTTAATATAAATAATGGATCAGCTCCCAAATACATGAACGAACACTTTAAGTCACAAATCTCCGTACATACATATAATACACAATTTAGAGAGAACGGTGCTTTCGCCATATCAAAAGTCAAGAGTTTTTGGATCAAAATCGTTTTGCTTCAACGGTTGAACACTGTGGAATAAGCTTCCTTTTAACATAACATTAATTGCAGATTATCCAGGGTTAAAAAAAGCGCTGAAATCACATCTTTTTGACAATATTTAATTGATTATTATTATTTTATTTAGTTTATTTTACATCACACAATCTAAGACGTCTGGTTTTATTTCTTTAAAAAAACATTTCAAACTAATTTCGGTTTAGGTCAATTTATTTAGATTTTTCTTTTTATCTGCTTTCATTGAGGATAATTGTGATTGAGAATAATTTACTGTAGTGATAATTCATTGTGATAATGAGGGGAGCGGTGGTCTAGAGGTAGGGCGAGCGTTTCGGGATCGAGAGGTCCCGGGTTCGATCCCCCTCTGGACCACTGGTTAAAATCTCCGAGCAAGACCCACAGCTCCACTCCACCATGGTGTAAAATGGTACCTGTGAGGGCAGTGTCTATTCCTGGGCGCCGCAGATCGATGTTGGCTGCCACACCACAGGAGAGAAATAGTCTCCACAGGGAGACACGAGTGTAGGTTTCCATACGTAGCCTAATGACCAGCGGAGTTAAAATGTCAAAGGGTGCTTGAGCGGCCTAACAGCTGAAAAGAGCCCTAGAAAATTGGTAACTTAACTTAACTTATAATACTTATAATTATTCTTGCTATAACCTATTAACTATCTCACTGTGATATATATATTTATCTGTATGCAATAATTCTGTGATATCCTTATTGTATTTGTATTCTTATTTATCCATTATAGACAGTAAAAATAGGACGGTTGATTTGCCTTAAAACTTTTAAGGCAAATCAACCGTAAAGTTTACAGGATAAATATAAGGTATGCATCAAGGCTTAAGTAATATAATAATGTGATCAACTAATCCATGGCCCAAAGAGATTTTAACCAGGTATATTCACATACCATTAAAAAGAAGTGTAATCTTCTGTCACGGCTCAAAAAACATGGTTTATCTATAATGCGATAATCTGCAATGTCAATATAAACATAAATCCCTTATCATTACATTGATTTAGGGGGGGGGGATGTTTAATCTACTTAAGCAACGAGTGGTGACCTTGGTATGCATAGAAAAGATAATCTCTTTTCCAATAGTTTTGTGTTTTAAACCTGGATTACCTGTTTACTTTAAGTGGCACATGACTCAATACCGGGTTAGAGTTATACCTGGCTGTGACGAAATGCTGTGTTTACAATCAAATGTTTACTTTATATATCGTCTGCAAAAATATTGATTATCAGTATATTGTTTTACCAATAGTATGAATAAAATCGTGACCCAGAGGATAACGGTGCAGTATTAGTAATTATAACCTGCCGAGTTTGAACCCGGTAAACAGAACATTTTAAGCTTATTTTAAGTTTATTGTTTGCAATCGCATACAAAGTGTGTACAGAATGCTGCTTGAGTAAAAAAGTTTTATATTATAGAAGTATTCGAGGAATTGAACCAACAGCCATCCTAAAGATGTTTTCAATTACACAAATTCAACGGGTTTAAATGTAATGATAATAAGGCAAACGTTTTATTTTAAAATGTTATAGTTTAATGGCTATCAGAAGCCTTGAACTTAGATCGCATGAATGAGAGTCAACAAATACATCCTCAGAACCATGTATTGCTTGAAATATAATTATTAATTGGTAAGGACATACTTCTACATAGTATGATCCTCAATCTTTTTGGGGATATACCCTGCTTCTTTATAGGTTGACATCACTGTCAAAAATTGTTGGTCAGAGAGAACATGTATTCAATAATAAACAATGTCTATCCATACCAAACAGGTTTCGTGACAACCGGGTTCCGGACCTTAACTCGAGTTTCCAGAACTCATCAAAGCTTCCCTGTTTAACTTTTTAAATTGAACACACAATAAGGTTATCTCAATAAATACATGTTAAGTACATTTTACAATACAACGCATGGTTAGCACATTCGACAACCAATTCTATAACCCGGTGGCTCCTCGTCGACATATCGGCCGGGGTATTGGACAATTTAGAAACGACTTTCTGGAGGAAGGTAACTTTATATAACTAATAGGAACGTACAAGCGGCGTGTCCGGATCCTGTTCCCACAGAACCTTTCTGTCTCTTACATTAACGTCGTCACACCCGAATAAACAAAGGAAAACACTTGGTTATCATATTGGACAATTTAGAAACGACTTTCTGGAGGAAGGTAACTTTATATACAGTACACGCAAGGTGGGTCTTCCCAAACCCACCCAGCCACCGCGTCAAAAATAAAATTCAGGTGACATGTCACCGTGGCGGACCCACCGTGGACAGACTTTTGTCACCCTAAATGTCACCACGTCAATATCCCGTTATCTCGCAGGTCTGCGATGATTCTTGTCACGGTGGATACACCGTGACCAAGTTAGCGGGCGCGGTGGATTCGCGGTGACAAATTGACATTGCAGTGCAATTGTGATTGATTTCGGAAATATATTTTATATTTGTTGATATATATGTTTAATACTTTGAAATATGGTCAGATTTAAATTAAAATGCATGATCATACGAATAGATTAGATAATATTTAGTTGGCTGATATTTTATGCACACGTTTATTATCGACTGAGGTTTGCAGGATTTGTCTCAATAAATTTATCCAGAATGAAAGTGTGCTGTGTCGTGAATGTGTTATAGTGCATGTAACTCATACCTGCCTTAATTTCCGTTCCATAAAGTTCATTTTACAGAATTTTCAAAAACGCTGCAACTGTTGTCGTGCTTTTTTGATGTACATGTATACACGTACATAATGTACAAGTGGTGACAGGTGAGTTAACATAATTGTAGAACAGTCATGTATAGCATGCAGTTACTCGTTCTGATGACATTAAGCTTTTATAGATTTTTTGTATCGAGAATTTTGTCCAACACACAAGATATAATTGTCTTGAATACAGGTTACGTGAATAACGCAAAATTAGGCAATTATGCCTCAAAAGTAAGAGAAAAATAACTTGCTCTGCTGTAAATAATAACTTGCCGCCGATTGTCAACATATTGAATTCAAAATAATTTCATTTGGTTGTACACTTGGAAAAATACATGTTTATTTCTGCGGCATTATTTCATTGCGGATATAAACACTTTTTTCTGTTAAACATTATAACCTTCCTAAACCGAATTGTATGTACATATTGTCTGATACAAAAAAGCGTCATTTAAAGTTTCTTAAATTCTACATTTGGGTGAACAGCTTTTGGATATGTACCTATTTACATTGTTTAATACATGACTCTTAATTAGTTGCACATGTACAAATGTACATATAATAAGTATATATGCCTACATGTACATCTCCTATTTTATGTCAGGTTCATATATTTTGATTCCCTTAAATACTGATGCACATGCACATGCATGACTGCTTTTAATGACAAATCATCTTGTTAATCAATTTGAAATGTTCAATGCATTATGTATACTATTAATAAAATACTATCGTGAGATATGTCAATCACCCGTAAAACACTCTCAAATCAAGAAGTTGGGGTGGAGCATAATTATGTCGCTTTGCTGTTAGCCAATGAGATCGCACCTCCCGGATCTCTCATACGCCGCGTTCGAATATTTTTTTAATTGTCAAGGGCAACTAACACTGATCGCTGATAGTTACATCGAAAACTGTTCTATCTAATTTCAATAGTAAAGTGCGAGTTCAGCAAAATCAACTCGTACGGAACTCGTAGGGAAATGTGACCGCAGCATAAGCCAGTTATATATCACATATTATAATTATGAACACATTAAATCCAGTGGAGCACAATTATGAATTCTAATATATCATCTATAACCTATACAAATATTGTCGTAAAAGCACCCATGTTGACATTTAAGGACTACTTTACGAACAGATAGTTGGATTATTTTTATACATAAGATATATGTTTAAATGTTATATATGTGTTCAGTTTTGGTTGAATGAGCGCGCCATTTTACTCGCGCCACTTAGTTCATGATTTGTTGGTATTTGCGCCAACATTGGTAATTTTCCGATGTTTTAGTGCGCCATAATTGTTTGCGCCAATGGAAAAATTCCTTGGCGCGCAGGACTCTATATAAAGCAAATGCCCTATTACAGACCATTACTATTTAGATAAAATTCTTTGGCTGCGGTCACTTTATTCAAAATTTAGAAAATTGAAATATTATTGTCATTATTAAAAATAAAAGAACTTTGTGAAGTTAGAATTAATAAAAGTGTTAAATTGAATATGTGTTTGATTTAATCAGTTTCAATTTTAACTAAAGACACAAAAAAGGAATTAAACAAAAAAGAAATAATTCCAATGTGGCTTCAGAGAAAATTCAAACTTTATACAGTCCTCAACAAGAAAACTACAAGAAGTCGCCACATTGTTTGGTCCCGCGAACCGGATAAGAACTCAGGATTAAAAAATTCAGGATAAAGAACTCAGGATTAATACTAAGGATAAATAAGAAGATTTTTCAGTGCAAGAAGATTTAATTCACAGGAATAAATGTGTTAGATTTCTTCTCTACTAAAAGTAGTTTGTTACACAAATGTTGATCAAAAAGTGTCAGTGTTTGTGATGAAAATTAAATAAATTCAGTGAAGGAAGATTTAATTCAAAGTGTCTTAAATTTTTTTCCTGGAACTCCACGAAGGTGGGCAAACTGAAAACAGTTTGTTACACAAATGTTGATCAAAAAGTGTCAGTGTTTGTGATAAAATTAAATAAATTCAGTGAAGGAAGATTTAATTCAAAGTGTCTTAAATTTCTTTCCTGGAACTCCACGAAGGTGGGCAAACTGAAAACAGTTTGTAACACAAATGTTGATCAATAAGTGTCAGTGTTTGTGATGAAAATTCAGTGAAGGAAGATTTAATTCAAATTGTCTTAAATTTCTTTCCTGGAACTCCACGAAGGTGGGCAAACTGTAAACAGTTTGTTACACAAATGTTGATCAAAAAGTGTCAGTGTTTGTGATGAAAATTAAATAAATTCAGTGAAGGAAGATTTAATTCAAAGTGTCTTAAATTTCTTTCCTGGAACTCCACGAAGGTGGGCAAACTGAAAACAGTTTGTTACACAAATGTTGATCAAAAAGTGTCAGTGTTTGTGATGAAAATTCAGTGAAGGAAAATTTAATTCAAAGTGTCTTAAATTTCTTTCCTGGAACTCCACGAAGGTGGGCAAACTGAAAACAGTTTGTTACACAAATGTTGATCAAAAAGTGTCAGTGTTTGTGATGAAAATTCAGTGAAGGAAGATTTAATTCAAAGTGTCTTAAATTTCTTTCCTGGAACTCCACGAAGGTGGGCAAACTGAAAACAGTTTGTTACACAAATGTTGATCAAAAAGTGTCAGTGTTTGTGATAAAATTAAATAAATTCAGTGAAGGAAGATTTATTTCAAAGTGTCTTAAATTTCTTTCCTGGAACTCCACGAAGGTGGGCAAACTGAAAACAGTTTGTTACACAAATGTTGATCAAAAAGTGTCAGTGTTTGTGATGAAAATTCAGTGAAGGAAGATTTAATTCAAAGTTTCTTAAATTTCTTTCCTGGAACTCCGCGAAGGTGGGCAAACTGAAAACAGTTTGTTACACAAATGTTGATCAAAAAGTGTCAGTGTTTGTGATAAAATTAAATAAATTCAGTGAAGAAAGATTTAATTCAAAGTGTCTTAAATTTCTTTCCTGGAACTCCACGAAGGTGGGCAAACTGAAAACAGTTTGTTACACAAATGTTGATCAAAAAGTGTCAGTGTTTGTGATGAAAATTCAGTGAAGGAAGATTTAATTCAAAGTGTCTTAAATTTCTTTCCTGGAACTCCACGAAGGTGGGCAAACTGAAAACAGTTTGTTACACAAATGTTGATCAAGAAGTGTCAGTGTTTGTGATGAAAATTAAATAAATTCAGTGAAGGAAGATTTAATTCAAAGTGTCTTAAATTCCTTATCTGGAACTCCACGAAGGTGGGCAAACTAAAAACAGTTTGTTATCTAATGCTGATAGAAAATTGTCAGTATTTGAAAGAAATCGTGTCAATGATAAAGTATCATTGTGATCGAAGAAAAAGTGTCAATGATAAGAAAAAGTGTAAATGATAAAGTGTCATTGTGATCAACAAAAAAGTGGATATTTCACCGTAATTCATATGAGCTAATTGAAAATAATTGGTCATATTAAGTGGAATACTACAAAATAAAAGGACAAAATGTCTAGTGTTTCCTATATTAAAGGGGTGAGAACCCGATATAGGAATGTTATTGCAAAAGCAATATCAGAAGGAAGAGGATTAATGACATCAGATATAGAATATCTTGATGTCGACACTGTAGTGTTTAAATCAAGCAGGTGTCTAGAAAAGTTGAAAATGTACTGTGACAAGTTAGAGTCACAGTCTGAAAAGTTAGTATCTACCATGGAAGAAGATTCAAATATTCAAGAAATCATGGATAGTGATTGTGATTTGTGTGATGAAGCCATGGAATGTTACTTGGATTTAAAACAATTCAAAGAAAGTGTTACTTCCAAAAGGGAAAAAGAAGAAAAAATGCCATCGTTTCATCAAGAGCAGTTTGACAAGTTGCATCATGATATTCATGTTTTAACATTAAATCAACAAGAACAAGTGAAACATAAAAGAAGTGTTAAACCAAATTCTAGTGTGAAGCTGCCAAAACTGGACATGGTTTCATTCGGCGGAGATAAGCTCAAATGGCTTGAGTTCTGGGCCTCGTATGAAACAGTGGTCCATCAGAATGAAGGCTTATCAGATGTAGAAAAGTTCACGTATCTGAAAAGTAAGCTGTTTGGCGATGCCAGAAATTCAATAGCAGGACTATCCTTGACAAATGATAATTACAACTGTGCCATTCAAATTCTCAAGCAATGATTTGGGGATGTTCAGGAAGTGATTGACTTACACTATAATAAAATGATTAATCTTCCAAATGCAAACAACAGTGTTAAAAGTTTGAGATTCTTCATTGACCACATTGAACGACATCTTAGGAGCTTAGAAGTACTCCTTCAAAACATTAACCAGGACGTGTTTGTGTCCATGATCAGGTCCAAGTTGCCAGAGGAGGTGTTACTACAACTTGAGATCAGCAACGGTTCTACAACAAAATGGACTGTTACATCACTTCGTGAAATACTGAATGGATACATCACTGCTCGTGAAAAGGCTGAAAAGAAAACAATCACATCTGACAGCAAACCTGAGACAAGAACACAAAACAGAAGTTCTTCAAATAGACAACAATCATCTGCAGAAAGTCTAATGGCAAATACTCGAGATATTAAAGTGAACAATTTGCAAACAAATGGTACAGCTCAAACACAGCGTTACTCAAATCTTAAATGTCATTACTGCAGTCAAAATCACTGGAGTGATGAGTGTAAGAAGTATCCTTCCATCATTGATAGGAAGAAGCAGCTTAAAAACAGTTGTTATAAGTGTTTGAAGTCAGGACATAGATTCAATGAATGTAATGCAAATAGAGTGTGTATTCATTGTGGCATGAAATTATCACCACAGAAGTTTGTGCCCAAAAATGTTCCGTACAAGTACAAGTGTACACATGTCTGAAGAAATAACAAATTCTGATGATAATTATGATTATGAATCATTTGAAAACCAGGAAAATGTATATATGTCATCAGGTGAAATGGTTTTAATGCAGACAGCAACAACCACAATACAAAATGAAGATGAAACACAGATCGTCAGACTTCTGTTGGACTCTGGATCACAGCGTTCATATATCTCTGACAAGTTAGCAAATAAACTGGGATTAAAAGTAGAACGAGAGGAAGAAATAAGAATAATGACATTCGGGACCTCAAAATCAAAATCAGTCCAAACCAAAGTGTCTTCACTAAAACTTGGATTACAAAATGGTGATTCAATGGAAATATCAGTGAACATACTGCCCATTATAAGTGGACAGATAGAAAGAAGACCCATGAAAAACATGTCAGCTAATGTGAAAACCTTGCTACAATCAGTTCATTTAGCTGACACTATCTGCAAAGAAAGAGAGATATGTAGTGTGGACTTACTGATAGGTAATGACTATTACTTGGATTTGGTCTCAACACAAAAAGTTGAGTTGCAACCAGGATTGTACCTATTAAGTTCAAGGCTCGGCTGGATTTTAACTGGACGTACCCTTGAAAGTAATGTTATGAATAACAGTGTCAATATGCTCGCGATTACATATGGAAATACTATTTCAAGTTGCAGCACATTCACTAGCCTTGATCAAAGCTTGAAAACTCCAGTTGAACTTGATGATTTCTGGAACATGGAATCAATAGGTATTAAGGACAATCCAGTAATGTCAAATGATGAGAATGCCATGATAAATTTCAAAGAGACTGTGCAATTCAATGACGGCAGATATCAAGTGACATGGCCATGGATTGATGAGACTCCAGAGTTACCTACCAACAGAGAATTAGCATTTGGTCGTCTGAAGTCAACCGTCACAAGAATGAAAAGGTATCCTGAGATAATAAAGAAATATGACAATGTTATTCAGGAGCAACTTAAGAGTGGAATTATTGAAAAGGTTGATAAACAGCCAAACAGTAACTTAAAGCATTATATTCCACATCATGCAGTGATCAACCCACAAAAATCAACTACGAAACTCCGGGTTGTATACGATGCCTCAGCCAAGGTTCGCAAAACTAATAAGAGCCTGAATGATTGTTTGTACAGGGGCCCTGTACTACTCAATGATATGTGTGGAATATTGTTGAGATTCAGATTACATAAGATTGCCTTAGTAGCTGACATCGAGAAAGCCTTTCTCCAAATAGAGTTACAACAGAATGAAAGGGATGTGACTAGATTCTTCTGGCTACAAGATTACACAAAAACTGTGCTTGATCCTAGCAATATCTCGGAATACAGGTTTTGCAGAGTGCCTTTTGGTATTGTGTCAAGTCCATTTCTCCTAGGTGCAACAATTGAACATCATCTTGATACCTACGAGGATGAGAAATTAGCCAGAAAACTGAAACGGAACATATATGTAGATAATTTAGTCACAGGTGCAGATTCAAATTTAGAAACTATGTGTATATACAATAATGCAAAGTCAATGTTCAACAAAGCAGCCATGAATCTACGTGAATGGGTATCCAATGACAATGAAGTGAATGAACTCATAGCAAATGAAGACAGAGCATTGTCAGCTGAAGTTAAAGTGCTAGGGCACACATGGAATATTGAGACTGACTGTATTTCAGTCAAATCACCAATCGAAATGAAACCTTATGTGGAAACAAAACGAACTGTGTTACAAACTGTAGCAGCCTTATTTGACCCACTGGGACTGTTTTCACCAGTTGTTCTCAAGGGCAAGAAACTCATGCAACATCTATGGAAGAACAAAGTTGAATGGGATCAGGAACTGGATGAAAGTGACTTATGTGAGTGGTTACATATCAAAGAAGACCTATTGAAAATTCAAAATGAAGAAGTCAAAAGGTGTGTAACTCTACATAATACTAAAGAAAAGACAACTAATCTAGTGTGTTTCTGTGACGCCTCAGAAAAGGCTTACGCATGTTGCATATATCTTCATCAACAGTCACAGAGCCTCAACAAAGTAGACTTGATCTTTTCAAAATCAAGGCTATCTCCTCTAAAGGAAATGACAATACCAAAACTTGAAATATTAGCTGTTCTCATTGGAGTGAGATCTGTACAGTTCATTAAATCTCAACTAGATATAAAGTTAAATGAAACATACATTTTCACTGACTCACAATGTGTGCTACATTGAATTTTTTCATCAAAGGATTTACCAATCTTCATCAAAAATCGTGTCAGAGAAATAAAGAGTCATGAATACCTCAAATTTGGGTATGTGAATACAAAGAGCAATGCAGCAGATATTGCTTCTAGAGGTACAAACCTCAATAATCTCATGAAGTGTAACATTTGGTGGCATGGACCATCATTTCTACAAGATGATCCATCATCATGGCCTCTAATGAACACAAACGATTCAACTGAACTCGGTAACATTGACTGTGATTATACAAGCTGCTTACTGGTCTCTACAGATAAGGAGCAGAAACAAAATGCTGTTGATATCCAACCTCCATTTGGTATTGACTTGAACAAATATTCAACAATCACCAAAGTTCTCAGGGTAACAGCTTAC
The DNA here is from genome assembly GCA_963678985.1 of Spisula subtruncata. NCBI lineage: Eukaryota > Metazoa > Mollusca > Bivalvia > Venerida > Mactridae > Spisula > Spisula subtruncata. Next base: position 42,181,933 of record OY787673.1, on the reverse strand, counting down.
TGTTTAAGATTCATTAAACAGATCTCCGGAAAGAAACAACAAAGTGCTTACTTAACATCCAGTGAACTTCAGACTGCTTCAAACATGTGGTTGAAGCATGAACAAACTCGTGCATTCAGGGATGTTCAAAGTGACCTCACAAAGAAAAAATCAAACAATTTGATTCAACAACTTGGATTATTCATTGATAACGAGAATATCATACGGTGCAAAGGTCGTATGGAAAATTCCAAATTGAGTTTTGGAGCCAAATACCCTGTGTTACTTCCAAAGAATGGATTATTCACAGAAATGGTGGTGCAAAGAGCACATAGTGAAATACTTCACAGTGGAATATCTCAAACTCTCAGCAAAATTAGGAACAATTACTGGATTACACACGGACGATCAGTTGTCAAATCTGTGCTAAAAAAGTGTATAGTTTGTCGCAAATGTGAAGGTGGGCCATACAAAATGCCAAATATGCCTCCTTTGTCGAAATCTCGTGTAAATGAGGCTAAACCATTCTCAGTAACTGGATTAGACTACTTAGGTCCAGTTTACATCAAAACCAAGGAAGATTCTCCCAAAGTCTGGATATGTTTATTCACTTGTACGGTTACACGTGCAGTTTGTTTGGAAATAGTGAATGATATGACAAGTGAAGAATTCTTGATGGCATTTAGAAGATTTGTCGCTCGAAATGGAATACCAAGGGAGATAATCAGTGACAATGCTTTACAATTTAAAGCTGCTGTTCAATCATCAGAGCAACCAAATATCAGTGATGTAGTGTTAGTGAAAGATGACCTTCCACGTGGATGCTGGAGACTGGGGAAAATTATTCATTTACCACCCAGTTCTGATGGACAACAAAGATCAGCAAAAGTTCAATTGGCTTCCGGCCGAGTGATAGGCCGAGCACTTAACATGTTGTACCCAATAGAAATATCATCATCAACAAACAACATGACCAACAACAGCTGTATCGTCAGTAGCAAAAACATTCAGCCAATTCAAGACACCCAAACTTCTCGCCCAGTGAGGAAGGCTGCCGAAAGTGTTAAGATAAAGTTGAAATCACAGTTATGCTGATACATGGAATTATCACAGTGTTTTAATTAAAGGTGTAAAAAATAAAAATGAGTAAAAAAGTGCAGTGTTTAAAAATTTCCAACCATTCAACAGAGGAATATTAATGAGTTAAAACTAAAAATGTGATTCCCTACATGGATTACTATAGTGGCAGTGTGTGTAAAAGTAAAAATGCATGGATGATATTCATAATAATGTGCATTTTATTACATTGATCAACCTTCATAGAAATAATAATCTATGAAATACACATCAGTGTAAGTGATTCTATTTCACATTATATAATGTGTAATTAAAGGATTAAATAAACAAAGTTGGCGCAATTAAATACACAGAGTCCAATCTTTCCAGGTAAAAGCGTCGAAGCAGAACAATTGACAGTGGCGCAGCACTCCTGCTATAAAAAGGAGCGTTTACACAATTGACTTCACACTTCTCTCAAAATGTTCACCTGTTCACCTGTGACACTTGCAGCAAAAGCTACAAAGATAAAAGAACCTTAACAAGACATGTCAATGAAACTCATAGTACTGAGTATTACCATGTTTAGTTGATGGGTGCAAAGGGAAGTTTATAAGGAGATACTACCTCGTTCATCATCTGATAGCCAGACATAATTATGATAAACCTGAGGCACAGAAACTGGCCATTGACACATTATGTAAAGGATTACCTGCAGTGCCAACTATGTGTTATCCTGACATTGACAACATTAGTGAGGATGAATCCATTCTAGATATAATCGTGGAAATGGAAATGGACAGGAGTAGAGCGAGTTTATCACCAGAGGTGTTTTACGATTGTATTGATATGTTTGATGATCAACAGTTGGAGGAACAAGAGTTTACAGCTACCTAGTTACCAGATATTAACAATAACTATAGTGATCTTAGTCTGAATTACAGTGATATCACTAACAGTGAAGATACCATGGATTATACGAACAATTTTAACACACAGGAACATAAATTCAATTTTGCTGCTGTTTGTGGGGAATGTCGTAAAAGCACCCATGTTGACATTTAAGGACTACTTTACGAACAGATAGTTGGATTATTTTTATACATAAGATATATGTTTAAATGTTATATATGTGTTCAGTTTTGGTTGAATGAGCGCGCCATTTTACTCGCGCCACTTATTTCATGATTTGTTGGTATTTGCACCCGCCAACATTGGTAATTTTCCGATGTTTTAGTGCGCCATAATTGTTTGCGCCAATGGAAAAATTCCTTGGCGCGCAGGACTCTATATAAAGCAAATGCCCTATTACAGACCATTACTATTTAGATAAAATTCTTTGGCTGCGGTCACTTTATTCAAAATTTAGAAAATTGAAATATTATTGTCATTATTAAAAATAAAAGAACTTTGTGAAGTTAGAATTTATAAAAGTGTTAAATTGAATATGTGTTTGATTTAATCAGTTTCAATTTTAACTAAAGACACAAAAAAGGAATTAAACAAAAAAGAAATAATTCCAATGTGGCTTCAGAGAAAATTCAAACTTTATACAGTCCTCAACAAGAAAACTACAAGAAGTCGCCACAAATATTCCATGCCTGGTTTTTGTAATATATATGCATGCATAGAGGTCGAGATCAAGTCAAATTCTCCGTACTAATAGTAATAATTGATTTTATGTTTTAGATAGTTTGTAAGTCCGTTTATTTGGACACCAATTTCTCCTTTTTAATATTATACTGAAAATGCATACTAGTATTGGGTGTATCTGTAATGAATAAAGTATGTATATTTTTGTCACTACCTCGATCAGTATCAGTTTTCAGGGTTATGGCAATGTGATTCTTTTTTACAGAGATTCTTTATATCTTTTGACACTGAAAACGCAAAATACGCATCGAATAATGGGACCAGACGGGGTTTTATACATGTTTCACAATAACACAGACCGAACATACATTTGATTAAGATATATATCAAGCGTTATATAACAGTAACCCCATATTGTACCCCTTATTGTAACACGTGTCATTTTGTATAATCAGTACATCACAGAAGCCGTGTTGACCATCTATACATGATAATTATGCTATAAATTGGATTTTTAACTTTCATGAAATGCATGCGCTATTTTTTAACAGTGGGTCAAATATAAAGCACAATCATAAAAGAAATCTCCATGGGGTTTATATACAGCGTCAGGAACAGTCTAGTTAGAATTACATTGTTCCTGATCTATATAACTATCACAAACACATGTAGCTAGATTACACAACGGGAGGGCTGTATATTTATATTGAACTTCTGATCGGTACATTATCTAGATAAAAATCGCATATTGTCATCTCAGCGGGGAGTTTCCTGTTAATTATGTACAATTAGACAGTCACCGTGGATGAATTGATGCGAATTTATATTTTCACCAATGTATAAATTATTCCCCATTTTAATTGTTTATGGTGGACAAACATAACAGAATTTGCTTTAAATAATAAGATAAAAAAGCTCATACAAAAGTGGAAAATGTCATTTTTTACTTAAAATAATTAAATAGTGAATAAAAGTGTGCATTTCACGCACATGTTAGTTTTATGTAACAGTACAAATTAGTATTAGATAATTTTCTATCGTTCATTTTGAAATCATGCCCGGTTAGAATTACATTGTTCCTGACAGCGGCGATCTTCAGAAGTATAAAATACAGTTATTAAATTTAGCAGTGCATTAAGGGATGTCAGTCAATTCTAAAATTACTGTATTCTGTCCGTGACATTTTGACGTTATTTACGACGTTTTCACACTTTCCAATACCTTCTTCTGTACAGTATGCACACCATACCGGGGGTTGTAACATGCCAAAAGCGGGATTACAATCAGTTACAATCTGATATAGTGTAAATTTACCTGGCCCATTTGATGTTTAATTTAATTGTTACTGTACGTATTATTGTGTATTAAAATGTGAGAATAATTCTAAATCGTTATGTATGCATACTTCTTCCTAGTACGAACCTAGATACACGTATCCATCTCCCGCTATGTACCCTAACAAGAAGATCATAACGGCAATAAAAAATAATCACGCAAAGTTGAAATCAATGCCAAATTATTTAGATTTTATAATTTCGTGTTTTAATTGTGTATCGATTTGCTTTATGAGTAATTATTGCAAAAATACTATACGCTGGATATATCTAAAAACTAGAGCTTTGTAGAGCTTTGTAGCGAACTGCTGAAGATAATTGTTTTTGCTAGTGTTGTTCTGTCCACTTCAATTGAAAATACCGTATGGAATAACGCACATGGTCGCATACAGTATTCTAACGTGTCCTTACCCAGTGCTAGCATCGTGCCTTTCTCACAATACAAGCAAGATTATATGCTGCACATGTATGTAGCGAAATCCACTGTTGGTAAACTACTTCCGTAATATATTAACGATTACTAAGTTCTTGTTACAAATCACAAAATAATACTTGTATGAGAGTTCAAAGCAGCAGCAGCAGCAGCAGCAGCAAGCAACAGCCGTGGATCCCCAGTGGTGGCTGTGTGTGCAACTGACTGGTTCCTTATGTGACGTTGAAAACAAATGTACTAATAATTTTAGTTAATACTCTGTCTCATTGGAACTTTGATCAATAATTGAAAATGATAAATTCGGATTAACCCGGCATCCAAGAATTATGGAACATGTCTGTAACGTATCGTTACCAGATCTACAACCTTTTTTTCAAATTTGTCTTATAAAATTTCCTGGCTAGAATTAGAATATTTCTTTCTCAGTTTAGGAATTCTGTAACTTATGGTTACTTTATCAATCCTTTACTATTAACGGCATAAACTACCAACTACGAGTCATTCCGTAAGAACTGCTAATATGCAGCTAAAGCCCTTTCTTGCGCATTTTTTTAAATTTTCGTTAAACGGAATACTTTGCCTATGGTCTGTTACAAAAACTAACAGAAAAATAAATATACGAGTACGAAATACTGACTGTTGCGCGTAAAATCTCGTAAGAATAGACATTCCTATATTAACATCAGTAGCGAAAGACGCTCAGCAGAAAACTTAACAAATTAATTAAAATCGAGGTTCTTGCAAATATTCAACATGATTCCATAATTATATAGATTTTCAAAATGAATTACATGTGTACACACACGTGTCAAGCGTAAAAGTCGCGTGAAATGATCTATTATAATATTATACTCCCTGAAACTGCGGTGTTTGTAACGAATAACACGCCCGGTGGATGATGTCAGTAATGTCCATATACTAGTAAGTATTGTATGTGGTCGTTTTGTTTCTTACATATTGAAGGGAAGGCAACACATGTAATGCTTAGAACATGCCACATTAAAGTCATTGCTGGCACTGATCATGAATTTAGTCCGATACAATCAAATTCACTTACACTGAGGAAGAACAGTTCCACACAAGTACGCCATGTCTTTTATAAGACATATATGGAAATATGGTACTATAGCTAAATTAAGAAATTCTGTCGTATTTGAAATTTAATTAACAAGTATTCAAGACAACCACGATCATATCCTACTTTAATTGGTGATGTACATGTGTCAGTTTTAATCTGACCGATCTTATCTTGATTGCGTTATCAAACTGTGCTAACTACACGGGAATTCGGAGAGTAAATTAATGTACTATATATATAAAAATATAGATCTTACAAGGATTATGTAATGTTACATAATAGGGAGGGGCTAATTAAAAACGGCAAATATAATATTGCATAATGTCACTTGTGGGAGGAGCTAATTAGTTATGCACTAATGGGCTTTATGACTGTATATTATGTGGGAGGAGCTTATTGATTCTTTATGTTTGAAGTATGTTTGCATTTAATGCCACACTTGTATATAAATATATAATAATTAACGACCCATAAATGTATTAATTTGTAACATTTTTCGTGGAGCCGATAGTAAAAACGTATATGATAATTATTTACGGTCTTTTAAGCCGCGGGTGTTCGCTCACTTTATATTGAATTTCAATATCATTGAAAAATAAAATGTCAACGTGATTTGACATTCTAAATGCTATTAATTTTATTAGATTGAATACAAAAAAACAACAAATAACGACTGTTTACTTGACTTTGACAATATATTATAGTTCCGTCACGTCAGAACGTTCGATATCGCAAAAACAAAAATAGCGGTCTTTTTAAGTCGCCGGCGATGGCTTTTTCCTAATACCCTAGTCACAAAATGAGTCTAACCTTCGGACAGACAGGTCACACAAAAACTGCTCTGACAAAAATTAAAAGTTTCTATGGAAATAAAAGGAATTAACAAATAAAACTTACATAGTGAAATTTGGATTTTTATGTAGATATTTGCTGTGACCAAGGATTAAAAATTAAATCAGTGATTTTGGAATTATTTAACTTCAAAGTCTTCAATATATTTGAACATAGGAGCATTCATCAGGAAAAAATACACGTTTCGAAATATTTGGATTATACCCTAAGGGCTACATCTCGACCATTGACAGCAGTAAAATAACAATTTACATTTATATGGTTATGTGAGCAAATATTTGAAAACATAAGTATCATTAAACTTGTCAATTGGATACATATCCCCTAAAGGCATCAACTCTTGACAGATGAAAACTAGTTAATGTACTTATATTGACAATATCACCTTAAAGTGGACAATGGCGAAAATTAATACAAAGGAAATTATTAACAGATTGGACACATGTGAAGACAATGGACAAGGAATCTGTACTACCACTAAAGTTGACACTCAATACTGCATAACACCGGAGCCAAAACGAAAATCAAAAAGGTTCTTCAGCCTCAAGTCTATCCGAAATGAATTGAACAGAAGTACATCGCCATCAAACTTCCTGGCATTTCCAATAAAGACCATCCTCAACACTAAACACACACCACCCAAAGAAGTAAATGAAACATGTGATGCTAGCACACAGTGCAACCTAGATAACATCGACACATGCACTGAGTGCATCAAGACTGGAAAAGAACTAAAATCAGACATTGATAGCGATCTAATACAACTAATACACATCCTACAAGAAGACATTGATCAAGTTAAACAAGCAAACCAAGCATTACTACAGGAAAATAAAACGCTAAGAAAAAGCATACTTGCCAAAGAAATGGACAAAGTGAATCTCCAGGAGGATGTCCGAGAAATGAAAACTTGTTTAACTGAGATCTTCTGTATCCTTGATGTCATAAAGAAACACACACATCATTTGCCATCAAATGCTGATACAAACGCTGGAAATAATACAATTCCAGCAATAATAAGGATTAATTTTTAATATTAATCTAGGTTATTTTGCTCAGTCAATTAGTGTCTCGGATCGGGTAAATTGTCGGTGGTTAACATCGACCATTTTATCCATGCTAGCCTGTATTTACAAATTACTCAACCGGTGATTCGGTGACGTAGCAATGATAGGCTATATAAGGAATCGTTCGGTTCTCGCCCCGTGTCGTTAAATTTATAACACAGCAAAAGCTTACACGAATCTATTATGCCTGGACGCGGTAGAGGTCACAAACGGAGGAGACCGGCAGTAGTGGAACCTCGTGGCAGACCGGTAGTGGAAGAACCTCAGGGTAGAATGAGAACAAGAAACGCTGTCAAACGCCAACGGGCAAGAGAAACATGTGACGATGGCCAGGACGGAGATAGGGGTGAGTTACATGAAGTTATTGACTTTGAGAATGTCATGTTGAACGAAAATGTGTTGCCAAGTGGCGACCCTGTACCTGTCGACATTTCTATTGCTGACCGCATAAACAGACTAGAGAGTCAAGTCGATGTTAATATCAGGCAGCACGATAATTATGGCACGGAAACCAATGCTTTATTTCATATGCCAGAGGTATTGAATGTTGATAGACTGGCTAACGACGATATTTCTATGCATGTACCTTCGGCGTTAAAGCAACGCATATGCAAGGGAGAATTTATCAATTTGTCATTATTGCTAAAGGGGGCGGTGAAACTGGCCGAATTAAATAGCGGTGGTACTCTATCTATATCTAACTCCGGAAAGCTAGAATGCCGTCCTAAAGAATGCAAGGACGATATCGGGACTGTGGAAAGGTGGACCGACGCATTCATTATCTTTATGGATATTTATTTGACAGCTTTTCCGCACAAAATACATGAATTATTACATTATTCGTTCATTATAAGGGAATGTGCTGCCGTTCACGGGGGCACATCATGGAAAACATATGATTACCAATTTAGGACGAGACAGGCTTTAGTTCCGTCGTCTTGGGGCAGTATTAACCACGACCTATGGCTTAGGTGTGTGCCCAATCGTGCCGAGCAGAAGTACCCAAATAGTCACAGAAATTCAAATGTGTGTACGGCCTTTAATAAAAACCAATGTAACTGGCCGAACTGTAGGTTTAGTCACGCATGTATTAGTTGTGGCGGGGGGCACCCATTTATTTACTGCATGCCTGGTCGCAATAGATCTCACACGAGACCTTACACCGCCAATAATACGTACGAGAACTCGGTTAATAGTCAAACTCTCTCGAGCTACCCAAGTAGAAACTTTGGGCAAAACTCTTTTCGAGGCCAACCACGTGGTTCATTTCCAAGGTCGAGACTTAAAGGTCGTTAACTTTACAGTACTAAAACAGTGGCTTCGTCTTTATAATGCATCAGATAGCACTTTATTATTGTCTGGCTTCACTTACGGCTTTAGAATTAATTTTGAAGGAATCAGGCAGGCGCGCACCCCTAAGAATCTCAGATCAATTTTACAACATTCAAATATTGCCAAACTAAAAATTGATAAGGAAATAGAGGCTGGCAGGGTTGTAGGCCCGTTTAAATACCCTCCATTCGCAAATATCCAATGTTCGCCTATTGGCATAGTGGCTAAGAAAACACCGTGTACATCATTAGTTTACTTAGGGTTGGAGCTTGATTCGAGAGAAATGGTCGTACGTATTCCTAAGGATAAAGTCATAGAAGTCGCGAATAAAATTAGAGACATTTTGTCCAAGGATAAGGTAAATCTCAACGTAATGCAATCGTTGATAGGTTCGCTCAACTTTTGTTGCCGCGCGGTCGCTAAAGGTAGACCGTTCTGTAGGCGCCTCATTAACGCAACTTGCGGTGTAAAATGCTCTTTCCATCACGTGAGAATAACGAAAGAAATAAAGCGGGACCTAAGAGTATGGCTAGATTTCTTTCAGCATTTTAACGGAATATCAGTATTCCACGATAGGTACTGGACATCAAACGATGACGAGCAATTTTTTACAGATAGCGCCGGCGGCATAGGGTTCGGTATCTGGTTTAAGGGTCACTGGTGCCAAGAAAAATGGCATCCAGACTGGATCAATCAAAATCTAGTTAAAGACATCACGCTGTTGGAACTATTTCCCATAGTAGTTGCTATGGTTGTATTCGGTGAACAGATGCGAAATAAGAAAATTCGCTTCAATTGTGACAATATAGCAGTAGTCCATATTTTGAATTCGATGACTTCAAAGTCGTCCAGATCGTTAGCATTGTTAAGGATATTAACCATGCAATGTATCAAACATAACTGTATTGTTAAAGCATCTCACATAGAGAAAAGAACGAAATTTCTGATGCCCTCTCACGTTTTTAGAACTCGAGATTCCGTACACTAGCACCGTCGGCAGACCCAAATGCAACCCAGGTCCCAATTTACCTATGGAACATATTCAACGCCGATCTGGAGAACTGGTATTTGCAGGAATTGCGACAAACACAAAACTAGCGTATGATACGGGGGTCAAAGCCTTCAGCATATTTAGAAAGTTATATAAGTTACCAGAAATCTGGCCTACTCATATACAACAAGTCGCCTGGTTCATTACGTATTTATTCGAGAGAGCGTATTCATCCAAAACCATTCATACTTACGTGGCGGGATTGTCTTTCTATCATAAGATAAACAACTGGTATAACATAACAGACATATTTTTAATTCGTAAAATACTGGAAGGTTGTAGTAGGAGTAGACCGTCAGTTGATAAGAGAGCTCCAATTACAGCTAATATGCTCATTGACATTTGTAGAATAATACCAAACAATACCTTTAGCAAATTCGAAGCCATGCTATTTAAGGCACTATTCACGTTAGCTTACTTTGGTTTGTTTAGAGTGAGCGAATTGGTACATTCAGTAGTAAATAGAGCAATCGTAGTCAATGACTTAAAGTTAGAACCACATTCATTAACAATTACGCTAAAGGTAACAAAGAACAACCAGTATGGTACGCCCATCTCCTTAAAAATACCTTGTGAGTCCAACGTTTTGATATGTCCAGTCTGTAATATGAAACCTTACATGGACGTCAGACCTATAGTTCCTGGACAACTATTTGTTCACGCAAATACAAAACCCGTCACGCGATACCAATTTTCAGCGGTACTTAGGAAATGCTTATTACAAAGTAAATTTAAGTCTGACCTATATAAATCCCATAGTTTTAGGATAGGTAGGGCTACACAACTAGCCATTCAAGGGCTACCAGAATCTGACATCATGAAATTAGGCAGATGGAAATCAACAGCTTATAAATCATACATTAGGGGAAACACATTGAAAAGATAGGTTCATGTGCTATCCAAAAATACATTGTACTAAAACCAAATAAGTGTCGTTTAAGTTGTATATATTTGCAGATATATGGATCCTTGGTGATTCGATACCATACTGGGCAGGAGCTAGGGCCAAGGAACGTGGCAGGCCCAACCTACGACTTCCGGAAGGGCTTGGTGTCGCATGGTGGGGAGTGCGTGGTATGGGCTGGGGTGACTTACAGCACTGTCTTCAACTTCCCCTGGCTCTACGACCCGAACCAAAGGTAATCGTTTTCCATTTAGGAGGGAATGACGTGGTTAACAATTCCCTCCGCTTTATCTTCAAAATGGTAGATGATGGCATAGAGCTTGTGCACCAGGCCTTTCCGGGGTCACACATCGTATGGGTCGACATCATCCCAAGGATCCATTGGGGAGTAGCCGCTGCAGCGGTTAAGTCCATCGATAGGAAACGTGGACCTATTAATAGATTTGGCCACACAATCATAGGTCGTCTACCCAAACATACAAGTCTGCTTATGGACATCGATTCAGAAACACCTGGCTTCTTTAGAGAGGACGGGGTCCACCTTTCCAATGTCGGTTTAGACTTATACCTATTTACATTAGAAGAGACATTGTTAAAAATTTTAAAATAAGAATTGGCGGAAATTAAACGTTACATTTAATTTTGTGGCGGAATTCTTATTGATGGAGCGACCAGGGGTACTGAAGCGTTAGGATTTATCCTTATAAAAACGGGGTAATGGTGATGTTAAAGATATAAAATATGGCAGCCTGTGATCGTTTACCGCTACCTGTTTTAACTGTCGGTCTACGATTATAGGCCTGCTTCCAAAAAATATTATTTGGGTTAAATGAGCGGTTACTGATGTGCTCGATAGATTAGCGTCTTAGGCGGTCTCTAATTAGCTCACACTGTTAGTTAGGATCTTGTTTAATTAAGCTGTATAATACATTATGTTGCACTGGTAGTGGAATAATTAGGTACAGCGTACCATGCGGACTTATTGTCGCCATGCGGCGATAGCTTAAAATTATATGGCATCAGCGGTGCCTTCCCAGGGTCTAAACGCATCAGGCGATGCGCTTGCTTATATACGCCAGCGGCGTTTGCATAAATTATATACGCCAGCGGCGTTTGCATAAATTATATACACCAGCGGCGTTTGCATAAATTATATACGTCAGCGGCGTTTGCATAAATCATATACGCCAGCGGCGTTTGCAGAAATTATTTACGCCAGCGGCGTTTGCAATAATTATATACGCCAGCGGCGTTTGCAATATGGCTACATAGTCGAAATAGTGCAACTGGGAGGGTGATTTTCGGGTTATGTTCATGTTTGCTCCTGGTCGCTCCTTCTCATGTCTGGTCGGCAGTAAATTTAACTCCACTCTGGCGTTTAACCATTGGAGTTTTCCTCCTCTGCTGTCATGGCCGTATCCGCCAACTCCTTAATAAATTACCTCTGAGAAAGAATTACACTTACATTTATTGAATATATATATATTGATATAGAATACTTTTCGTAAGAATATGAGATAATAGATTATCAAACTCAAACAGCTTTTGTTGTGTTGTCAGGACTGAGTCCTAAAATAACAACTGCAACAAGAACAACACCGGCACCATCAGAATCATCAGCAACAACGACAGAAGCAACAACAACAGTAGTAGTAGATACAGCAGCAGCAGCAGCAGCAAAAACAACAACAACAGCAAACACAGATAAAAGAAATATATGTCGATTAAATAAAAACGTGCCTACCTCTAAAACACTAACTCAGCCTCAACATACTTGTGCCGCAAAACGAAGGAATCATAAACAATCATATCGATCTGCGAGCCTCAAACGGAACCTCTGGATGAGACAATATGCACAACAAGGCTTGCAGATTCCATATACTCAATACTCAGACCCAAATCAGCGGTACAGGGCACCAAATCCGTACTACCCAGTGCCCCACAGGTACTGGCCAGCACCCCAGAGGTACTGGTCAGAAAACCAATGGATGCCTGCATTACGATCACGACCGTGCTACTGAATCAAGACTATTCAAGGACAGACTTATTCTCAATTATTTTACGTTCCAAAGCTGAGAGTGAAATTCTCAAAATCCATAATCCTCAAGTGTTAAAGATTGGACTAATCTACCAAATAAATGCAAAGTACATGAACACTAAATTTCACTATTTAACTGACATATTATTTAAAATGGATATTCACTATACTTTCATAATTATAACTCTTTTATATATATATTTAATTTATAACTATTTATCATGATAACATTGTTGTGGAATACTATACAAAACACCTGATATACACCTAAACATATGATTTAGGATATGAAAACTATTGCTAGTAAATTCAATTATTATACACTTAAACAACTGATTTAGAATATGGAAACTATTGCTAGAAAATTCAATGATTATACACCTAAACAACTGATTTAGGATATGAAAACTAATGCTAGTAAATTCAATTATTATTCACCCAAACAACTGATTTAGGATATGAAAACTATTGCTAGTAAATTTAATTATTATTCACCTGAACAACTGATTTAGGATATGAAAACTATTGCTAGTAAATTCAATTATTATTCACCTAAACATCTGATTTAGGATATGAAAACTATTGCTATTAAATTTAAGTTTTATTTACCTAAACGTCTGATTTAGGATATGAAAACGATTGCTAGTAAATTCAATTATTATTCACCTAAACAACTGATTTAGGATATGAAAACTATTGCTATTAAATTTAAGTTTTATTTACCTAAACATCTGATTTAGGATATGAAAACTATTGCTAGTAAATTCAATTATTATTCACCTAAACAACTGATTTAGGATATGAAAACTATTGCTATTAAATTTAAGTTTTATTTACCTAAACATCTGATTTAGGATATGAAAACAGTTACTTGTAAATTCAAGTAGTATACACCTAAACATCTGATTTAGGTGGCTATATGAAATCTATAACATGTAAATTTAATTATGCATTGATGTAAATATTGTTTGTGCATATATTGTTCTTGTTCATTGTACATTGCTGTATATATATTATGTTAATGTGGACCATATTGAAAATTGGTCTAGAACCAAATATGTTATTCACTATAAATAAAGTCGTTATTATTATTATTATTATTATTGCCCTTATTCTGATCACCTCGGTTTTTATCCAATGGAAAATACCTCTGACATAACAAGGCGACATTTTGAACTACTTTCAGTCACATGATTCGAAAATGGCAGCTCCCCCAGTTACGTTTATACAACATGTACATGTATTAATTAGAAATAAGAAAATTGATCAGAACGTATAAAATAACCATCGTATTGATGGATACATAACGTGTTATTTTCACGCGGATGTAGCTGACTTTAGAAGTGAGGGCGAAGTTCCGGCGAACGATATTGGTGTATTTCTACACTTATTTACGAGGTGTATTTACCGGAGAAAAACGGAAATGGCCGAGCTTTTACGATTGTATTGCCCTACGAGCTCCGTACGAGTAGGTTGTATTGAACTCGCACAAAGTCTGTACGGAGCCCGTAATGATATCCATGCTCGTACGAGCATCGTACGGATTTTCACAACTGAACTCGTAGAGGACTCGGCGATCTGGTGGACACTATATATTCTGTACAACATGTGAAAGATCCGTACGAGTTGTGAACAGATGCTAGAACGTACGTCATACAAATAACGTTTGGGTTAAAATATTTTAGACTAGCACGAGTTGGTAAATCCGCACGAGCATTGTGACCGTAGCATTAATTATAGTAAAATATATGAATATTTGTAACTCTACATCGCGCGGAGCAGGAAATAATGTCGCGTTAACCATATACTAGTAATACTAGTAAACAGAGACAAATGAATCTACACATGTGCGCACTGATGTGTTTTGAACTAACACGAATGCGTTTTGTAGCGTACATGTATATAAAAAGTCGATACAACGGTAACTATTAGAGATGTATTAGGATTGGTTGTATAACAATTTCTGCTTAAATAATAAAAAAACAATACGTTTCTATTAATTCTGAAAATAAAAACAAAAATTGCGTACAAATAGTATGAAAATAATCGTAGAATGCATACAAACAAATTATAAAGACTAACACCACCACAATACACCGTGTTGTCACGGGCCACCGTGTATTCACCGCGTTTACACTGTGATGTCACAGTGGAATTTGTCACCGCGACCGTCCACCTTAATTAACAGTCTGGGTGTTTTTGGGTGGGTTCACGGTGACAAATTTTGCGTTGCCACCTCGAGTCGCCACCACCGTGACGGGTGGAATTTAGAAAACCCACCTTGCGTGTACTGTAACTAATAGGAACGTACAAGCAGCGTGTCTGGGTCCTGTTATCACAGAACCTTTCTGTCTCTTACTTTAACGTCGCCACACCCGAGTAAACGAAAATAAAACACGTACCTGATCTAGGACTTGTAAATTGTTTGTTATAGTATATCCCTTTTTATAAACCTTGTCTTCAAGAAAACGCGATATTATAACGAGTGAACAATATATAGCAAATCGATAAACATGTCCTCCAAGTATTAAGACAATAGAGGCATTCACATGTTATCAGTTGATTTCGACTGTTTCATAGTGTGCTTTATCAGTGTTGAGATTCGCGTAATCACATGCATAAATCTTTCACTTAACGATGTCAGGGTGTAAAAACTTTTTTAAAAAATGTTTAGGAATGCATTTTAAATATTTTTAGTCTATTGTATACCCATTTAGACAACTGCATGTGAATTTTAAAACACATGTATTGTCATTTAAGAGAGTAATTGCTATTTTTATTTCCCTACACCCAGCGTAAGAACGTACTGCACAAACAAATGGAGACAACTGCATGATAAATAAAACAAATCCCCAACAAATAGCACAATAAAGACAAAAGTGTGTTTAAATCTAATGATAATGATTATTTCTTCAATCAAAAGTGTTAAAATGATATTTGGTCTAATAATGAAGTAGATAAAAATAAAAATGTAACCCTACCCTCCTCGAAATTACTGAAATTAAAAACTCTTCAAGAGGAGATTCTTTAATAGACCCGGATATCCTTAAAATAATTGCGATTTCGTCCGTTAACGGTCAGGCTTTTTCTTGATTTAAAACGATCGTGCATTCAATATGGTTATAGCATACATGTATAGCCTATGAAATACCCCGTATATGCACGGACAACCGACAAGTACCGATGTCGCTCCACCTTTAGCTGTTTTTAATTGATATACGACCAAATGCATTTTCGATGCAGTTTTTTAACCGATAATAATTATTTGTTCGAGCATCAAATAACAATAGCTAAAGGTGTTTATGACTCAATGAAAACGATTAAATGTAATGTTTTAATTGCAGGTATCATGCTACTTTTAAATTTTAGTGGAGCATAAAGCAATAAACGGGACGCTGCTCGTACATATGGTGTGTTTGTAAATTCTTGTCAGTTACCAAAACACATAAATCTACCATATTGCGAAACTGCAGAAATTAAACTCAGCTCAAAACACACTCAATTTTTGAGTCCAAAACACAATACATTGCACCCGCAGAAATAACCAGCTAAACTGTGCTAAGTCGCTAGGTGTGGGGAAATATCGATATTGTTTGTAAACGCACTTTAAACATTGGATAAATTCAATACAAATATGTATTTAGATATGTAGATAACTCAAACATGTTCTTCCTGAAATGAAGCTTTCATTGTAAAGTTAACATTATGCATTATTATTATTATCAATAAGTATACTAATTAAAGTAACAGAATCATTTAGGGTCTCACCACTGATATCAATGACATAACACAATACATTTCTCCTATTATTTGATAGTTTCATGATTTTGAACATTTTCTGTTGCCGTAACAAGCCTTTTCTTCTAATTACTCAAATATGTAAAATTTGTCCTCTACTTCCAATTCTAACTTAAAATGTCTCATTTGAACATTTTTAATTCAGAAATGCATTTTTTGTTTTTCATTTATAACTCCTCTACAATCGCGCTTCATCCATTGCGACAACATAAGCTCGCAATGCTTGGAACTTTGATGGTTTCTTGTCGTTTCTGTTCCATATGTTGGAAAATATGCTGTAACTCCTCCGTGGTTAAACTTTCCAGTTCTCTCAATTGAGCCTCCAGAATCGGATCTGTTCGACCTTTGTCCGTTGTACGTCTTCCCGCGTGAGGTAGCGCAGATGGCTTAACTGGTTCTGTTGTAAATTTACCGGAAGTAGTTATTACACCAGACCCGGGAGTAGATGAAATACTTGCATTTATTTGTTCCTTATATCGAGAATTACTGATATACTGTTCAAGTATAGCCAATGTTTTGTTAATAAGATATTGTTTCTCGTAATATTCAAATGAGGGATCGTTGGTTGTTTTCGAATATGCATCTAATTGGGAATATTGTTCCCCAGCATCTCGCTTGTCACGTGACTGGCTTCCTTGGTCACGTGATTGTGTGAATATGTTTGAAAATGCTACGTTAACAGATCGAACTTTCAATGTAGAGGAATCTAAAACATACAAAATAGTTTCTTTAAGAAATTAGTAAAGTCTATGCTCGCCTAAACCGCTAATCGAGCACTTAGTATTACGCTTGTTAAAGCTCGTTTATTTAGGTCTGTCTGTGGTAAACAAATAATGTAATATTGCAAGGAAGCAGTTTTACTGTATCGGATAATACTTTATAAAACATTTTAATTGGATAAAACGGCTGTGCAAATTTAAGTTATTTACTTATATATTCAATATTTCATACATTTGTTATTATCTATATTTAGTTCATGCTTATCGGTGGTTTACGGCGGAATAACGGTTGATTATTCCCCGACAATATCACAGTCCATGATTTAACAGTTCACCATTTCACGCAAACGGACTACTTTCTAAACAAATTTCTTCGCCGCCAAAAATAGAATAATAAACAATTTTAACTTGTTCTCTTAAACTCTAACAAATAACAGAACATTATATGCACATAAATGTAAAACAAATGGACGAAATTGAAGCCATTGCAGAAGAACTATTTGATTGAAACTCGACGCGTGCATGGTGGGAAACGACGTCACGCAAAACATTTTAGGTATATAGTGGAGTATGTCCATCATTTATGCTATTTGAAGCATGGAATAAAATAGAATATTAGTATTTTACCGTGTATGATCGTTTGATAATTCACCTCGTGAGCAGCTGAATACACCACTCATGAAAATATTACGTCAGCTGCTAACTCTTTGAATTATCAGCCGATCATACACGATGAACTACAAATATCCTCTATGTAATTCCAACCAAGAAAAAGTTTTAATTTCATTGCATTTAAGCATACTGAATTGTTTATGCAATAAGGTAGGGGTGTTGACGTATGTCCGGTGTCCACATGTGTCACTCAATCTAATGTTGAGATAAATGAATTGTTTGTTTCAGGTGGTTTGTACAGACTCGTCCCATGTTATTTATAGAAATCTTCGTTTTACGTCACATATATACTAACAACCAGTATTGCATTGATGCATACACTCGTACACATTGTTTACTGCCACATTAGTTCACCGATTGTGTACAGCTGCTCTTAGATTTGAACAAAGACCACTTCTGATCAAACACGAAATATACACATTGTAAAAAAGTATTCCTCGTATACTATAGTTGTGATTGATATCGTCGCTTTCAATGGGACAGATGAACATCCATTCTCGAGCCACATGGTCTTACCATATGACAAATTGGTAGGTCAAAATTCTTAAACTAGGTTCAAAGAATGCATGTGAAGATGGCACTATAAACCATGGTTCAAAGTCGGTTAAATCCATATAATTATGAATGTAATAAATGTGAATTCCGCGTTCCGTAGGTTCTTTGTCAATTGGCTCTTTTTGTGATACACTGTGCGAGTATATATAGTGCGTTAGCGACTAAGCTGGACCCCAATAAACCTTAAATATCTTAAAAAGTAATTATGCAATTTAATTGAAATTTGGCAGAGTTAAATTAATTACCTTTACCAACTCAGTGTTTAAATTTCAGATTTTTTTACTGTCTAATTAATGTTTTTCCCATTGGGTCTAATGTCTTATTTTTGGTATTTTAACAAATAGACAGGGAGTAGAATAAGCTATTACAATCAGCTAGTTAAGATTATGCTATTGTATTATGTAACAACTATAACGGTATAATTTTGTAACTTTGACTTTCATTTGTGCGATCATCAATGTTTATATAGTTGAGGCCCATCTTCTGATTGGAAGGATCATTTATACAAACACGAAATACATTGTCTTTCTTGCAAATATTGCTACGAAGTTGCTCAGTTATACAAACTAAGATAAACGTTAGTGTATGGGCCTCATTATATATTTTCAACAGTAACTGGTGTGTGACTAAATGTACAGTTATACTGGACCAAATTTTTGACCTTCGCTGTTCCGATCACTTCCAATACCCATACGTATTTAACCTGTTTTAGACTCAAAATTTTGCATTAGGCATCTATGCAAAGTGCACTTTTCTGTGAACCGAAAATTCCGTTTTATTTTATGTGAGTTGGTAAGGGTGTTTTACGAAGACATACCCATTTTTGTTCTAATCGGTATTATACTTTTTAAGATATTTCAGGTTTATGGGGGTCCAGCTTAGTCGCTAACGCACTATACCTGACAATTATTTTATCATGGCGACAATGCTGTGGTATACGGATGAAGTTATCAACGATATACGAAATAAGTGAACCGTTTATGGACAACGCCTCTTGCACAGATATACCGTTTTGTCGATTTTAACAACTTGGACAAACTCTTGATGTCACGTGATTCCATTAGGCGCGAAAAAATAAAGCAACATCAACAAAGACAACGTTAAGATAACAAACTCACGAAGTTTTCATTGCGGTTGAAATCAAACGGATGGTTATTTTAGAACCTTCGGAAGTCGGATTTGGTGGGGGTTATAAGCAATGTATTTTATCCACGCTGAATGACGTATCCCCTACTATCCTTACAGCTTATAGCATCTACAGAAAGCCATGTTGCTATTATATGTGTAAAAACGATACGTACATTTGATACGTTATTGATTTCAGGAAATAATGGCTGGAAATGCATGTTGCATGTTTTGATATCAAACATTAATTTCAAAAGCTGCAGCAAGCGTTGAAAGAGAACAACAAAGCGAATAGGAGAGACATGCCGTCCACAAGTAACTCAAAGAGTTCACTAAAATATTCTTACATTTGGGGTGATGTTCTCCCCGATATTCTGGAACCGGCATTTTCTTCGAGTTTGCTGAACATGTACGAATATGCATATGACACAGTATTTAGTCTATGTCCCAGGCCATGAAAATTGAGGGTCCATCGCCAAAGTAGTGAACTAGGCCGGTATTCACAAAGCATCTGAAGGGAAAACTTGAATAGTTTGACTGAATCATAACAAGTTGAACTGCTAATATATTCCAAGAAACTAACAATAAACTATTCCGTCTTGATAATAAATGTGGTGCTTCACATAACGTTTGAAATCAAAGCAAAAAGTTCATAATCATGTTGTATATATATTTTTATCATTTTTTCAGATAAATACAGACATATCAAAACAGTTCAATACATACAAAAACAACTACATCATTTAACACAATGTAATTAAAACTTGAAATTTTATAAATGTGGTCATTAGTATATGTACTGAATTGCTTTTAAAGAAGGTAAAAGAACAAAAGCGACCAGTTGGGAGAAGAAATGAAAAAGGTTGTGTGAGCCTTTCAGTCATTTTTTTATTTGCTTTAGTGTTGTGCTAGTGGATTTTTAATGTATATTAAATCCGTTCCATTTGATTTCAAAATCTTCTAGTTGACCTGTTTTTGCTGAGATGATTCTTTCAATGCATATGCGTCTTTTGATATAAGTTTGAATGCTTCTATGGAGTGAGCTGATTTGTCATATTTACCATTCCATATATTCAAAGCAAATAGGCAAATAAATACACCTTTAGCCACTTACATAGAAAAAAATACGGGCTAGCTAAACATGGACACATATATAAACAGCAATTACCAAAGTAGTGAACTGATTCAACAATTATTTTCAGTTTGTTTGATATCTAAGCAGTCTATAATCAGTTGATTGACTTGTGGGTGTCTTTGCAAATAATCCTATATTTCTAACAAATTAAAGATTTCTTGGTGAAAATATGTACATTTAATGTTAACTGTTGACGCCTGGAATCACCTATTGCTAATGGAAATCAACAATTGGTCAAACAATACTCTTATTCGATTTGAAAGAGAAAACGAAAAAGATCAAAAGGTCATTTGGCAAAGTGACCCACAAGTCCATCCACTGATTTCGGACTACATGTTCATCAATATCAAGCTAACTGAAAGCCATTGCTGAATGTGTACACCAATTTATTCATGGACACCATTCTGTCACATGGCATAATAACTGGACAAAACGATTCATGACTTGCTTTTGCTGACAAAACGAGTATATTTTTTTGCTCATACCAAATCTAACATGAATAGTTGAAATGTGCATTTATCAATGTTGCGCTAATATGCAACGTATTGTAACATTGTCTTGTGACCAAAATGATAATAAAACTCTGCCCATTTAGGAAATCAAACATGGATCAGCAACTGTCAACATCAGGTTCAACCAAATGTTTAAAATGCATGAAATTTACCAGCCTTACACGAAATGGCTAGTCAAAAGTATTTTTTTATACAAAAATAGATTCACATTTTACTAATGTCATGAACAACATATATACGGTTAACGTCATAGCACTACTTTTAAAGAATTTACATTTGTATTAAAAAGGAGGATCAGAGTAAAGGTGAAGAAATTGTTAATTTCTACTAGATTAAGCGTTAATTTTTACCCATTCATGAATACAAATTCTTTCATACACATTTATATATAATACACATAGGTGAAGGGTCGTAACTTAGTTATGATATACATAGGTGAAGGGTCGAGCCACAGTTCACAAAACTAAGTTACGGCTCTCTCTCTTTATACCATTATCAATAATATAATAACATAACAAGAACATATGCCTTACCAATTACATATTTATGCAGGTATTAAGTATTGATTTCTACTTGAAATGATACATTTGTGAATTGTTTTATTCAAAATGGTGAGGCATCCACCATGTGCTTCTTTTCAAAATGGTGAGGCATCCACCATGTGCTTCTTTTCAAAATGGCGAGGCATCCACCATGTGCTTCTTTTATGTACAAATGTTAAACCCAAAAGTTTCTGCGTTTAGCTCCATAGCTATAGGAAACAATAAAGTTTATTTTCAAAATAGAATAGGCCACCGGACCAAAATATAGAACAATACAAAAAGGGATACATGGAATAAACAATATTTACAAAATAGCATAGGCCACCGGCCCAAAATATACAATAATACGAATATTGATACATAAAATAAACAAGCGTTCGCCCATATATTTACATAATAAACGAAGACATCAGAACGACGAGTCATTGGATATAATTGTTGATACTAGTTATATATCAAATTTCTGTGCAAAGGGAAGTAACCAAAATAATCTACTGTTTCTAGACAGTTTTATCATCATATGCTAAATTTCTGTGGAAGGGAAGTAACCAAATTAATTAACTGTTTAAAGGTTGTTTATAGACAGTGCGATTTTGTGAATAGTTGTATCGTCCCTTGAACTTAAAAAATTCTGTTAAAAAATCATGAATATTTGTACTCGACGTATACCAATTTAGAAGAATTGTTTTCTCTTATCAGATGAACTTTTGGACATTGAAATAACACACTGAATAGTTTTTACGTCACTTAAACTAAAAAGTCTATATAAATCCAAAATATTTCTACTTGGCGTGTAGAGGGGTGCCCGCAAGACTGTAGTAACTACAGATGATTAAAGAAGGACTTACTACAGGCACCCCTCGGTATATCAATTTAGATGAAAGATTTCTCTAACTAGTTAAAACATTGGACATTGACCAATCGCATAGTATTCAAATTTTAGAACTCAGATATTATTTACTTCATTCAAGTGTAGTGTTCAATCATGTCTACCAGTTTCTATATATAACTAGAGCAACGAAACATGACATGTGTATTCTGAGTCTACCAGTTTCTATATGTAACGTATGGCTAAAGCTACGAAACATGGCATGTCTATTCTGAGTTAACCGGTACAATGAAGTTCAATGATAAGATATCGTTCAGTATCAAGTAATATTCTATAGTGTCTATAATGGAATCATCTACTTGATTTTTGCAATGACCGATTCCACACCTGGTTATGACAATCGTTTAATCTATGTTTAAAATTATGCATACATAGTTTAATACGAGTATTACCCGCGTCGTAGGAAACCCACATAAACCCAAGCCCGTAGAAAAATAATAATGTTTTTACATGAGTTGCTCAGGTTATTCTGCCCACATTATCAAGAGTCTTTAACATACAGTAACATCATTTTGGATATCTGGAATCGGTCAATGTTTTATACAGTTACAATAATATGTCACATAAAGCGATACTCTTCCTAATTCACACAAGACAATACAATTACTCTTTGAAGATTTAACTTGTAAATATGATTTACAGAATAATTACTGTGACGCTTCAACTTCCGGGCGATATTTGAATCCCCACATTTTAAAACCATAACATATAAATAGTTTGATCACGGAGTCAAATAATTGATACAATTGATTGATATTGAAATGTCCGAATATATGTTGATTATTGGTAAGCCTGTGTATATAAAATATTATAAATATATGTGCATAAACATGTTTGTCCCATATACGAATCATAGAAAAATATGTTCTATGTCAGATTGTACCAGCTTCTGTTGATCTACCAACTTTCGCTGCCTGACTATCAATAGTGTTATTGTTATTCAGCAAAAGTTGACACCTCCGTCGTTTCTCCCTTTTTGGATTTTATCTTCCAACTCACGCTTTGTCTTCTCAAGAACTGTTATAGTTTCTATTATCTTATCGAGTGTTAGCTTCATGTCTTCGACTACATCGGTATTTGTTTGCTGTAGACTATCTAACGGTAACTCTTCAACACGTTTGTAATCCTCAAACTTGCTTTGTATCTTTGTTTGTTTGTCTCGTATCTGACTTTCAGTGCCATCATCCATTGGCTGTTTGCTTAACTCTTCGGTTTCATGTTGCATCGCCTCTTCGCCAAGCTTAAGCAGTGCTTTGATTTCAATTTCGCATTCAATCGTCTGTGAATGAAATATAAATTGCTTATTTTTGGTGATATGAAACACTTCTATGTCAAAGCTATATATCCATGATACTACTGGCTCGGAATCAGCAGGTCGTAAGTACAACAACGCTGAAAATACTCATTACTTATGGAAACACAAGTCTTTTTTCAATTTCAGTATGGTCAAATTGACATGATGCAATTTTTATTTCATAAAAACAGGGTTATATCCGGTACGAGGGGTGGTGTGATGTTCATTTATGATATGTATGGATCGATCTTTCTAGTTCGACCTTCTCATTCTAAGTCTGCGATTTAACCTTTTACATTTGTTCTACGATAGCATCCACAATATACATTATAACAATGGCCTCCATCTCCTGAATTGTTTTGATAATTTCCATGGGGCATAGACTCGCAATTACCTCCAGAACCAGCAAACACTATTTTTAGTCTAAATAGTTTCTAGAGCTCTTACTTTAGATTTATCTCAAATTCAGAATTCATCCGGTTGTAATAGGAATATCAAGTATGTTATGATTTACCTTGTTTAAATAAAATTATCACATCCAATACTTACGATAACACGAACCATCCTTTGATAAAACATCGTATAATATATAATTGTGATAACATATACCTCCTCTATTACAGACTTTGACGATAAAACTTTCTGCTTGACATCTTCGTCAGAAGTGACTTGAACTACTGCCTCGTCTGCAAACTTCTTTGCACATTGGTATAGCTCGTCCAGTTCATCATCAGACATAGTAAGGTCTGGTGAGTGCATCATCTTATTGCGCATATCGATGATCTAAAATATAATTCTAGAAAGTGACTGAAAATATCTAGGTGTACACATGGTATGTAATATACATGATATATAAAGGTATAAACATACACTTTACGTTTGTCTAAAACAAGCAGTTTTATGTTCCAACGGACACTATGGTAGTAGTAAATCTGACATTTTTTTATGTTTATTATTTCAAGAAACAAATTATTCTAACGATAAAATTTCAAAAACATGCAAAGAATAGTGACTGTCAGATCAATTGTATCACCTGATAGGGAAGAAAAAGAGCAAATAGTTCTTGAATTTCTTATTCTATTATCGTTTTGAAAACAGCTGTTTACAGCTTGTGAAGTCAGATATTCACTCTTTTCTTTTTATAGATATACGCATGTTTTCTCTAATGACGGTGTTTGCATACGTTGTATATAAAACAATCAACATACCTTTTCAGTAACTGTGAACTTGTTGAAAATACTACAGTTCTGAATGGTTGTAAACAGGGCATAAGCGTCTAAATCGTTCGGAGATGTAACATCCAGGCAACGCGACGGCATAAATAATTTTGCAATGCCCCAGGCTCCATCAACTTGGACCTTACGACAGTTGTTGAAAACTGCTTTCGATTTAAAGTGTCGATGAAACATTTTTACAGCATCAAACAAACTTTTACACTCTTCACAGTGACTATTATTCGGTAGGTACTTCCAATATGCACCCACCCATTTGACCCCATCCACTGCGATTCTTTGTATATTTTCTCCATTGTCAAAATGTGATCCACCTTCTGGCAAGACTTCTCTCTGGAATTTCTCAAACATCATGGAAACGAAACATCGAGTTCCCTTGCATAGATATTTCAACGTTAACGTTCCTTTTATCCAATTATGGTATGTCTGCGTTTGAAGATCTGCATGTATACCTATGGAAGATCGGAAAGTGATTTAGTTTCGATTGTGAGACAAGTGCTTACAACTTATATTGATCACTCTTGATATCTTATTCATGCGTATATCATTTGCAGAGAGAGGTCCGGTTTCCCTTTTGTCCTTAAAGAGGCATTCCATATAACAAGAATATTTTTTCTACTAAATTTTCTACTATCACATTTTATTAGTAAATGTACAAAGTACTATCATTTATCATACTTTGTCAGAAAATAGTGTGCGCAAATATCTCTATTACGTCAAAAATACATTTAAATCATCAATAAAAAATTATCGTTTCAAGCGATTTATTATTATGTGGTCAAAGGGAAACACTGCTTGCTCATTACGGAAATATGCTTCTATTCTTTCCTCAGTAATTAGTTGGAGGCTTTTGTTGAAATAATGATTATCATTTAATGTATAATATTCTTGAATCCATTTAAAAGATCAAAGTTATAGGGTACGCCTCTTTAAATGCAAAGCAATGGAATCTTACAGTTGTGGTTTTTTTATTTCGTTATTCGCATGACGCGGCCAGAGACCGCTAACCATACGGACGCTATAACACATAGTTATTGATGTTTTAAAGATTTGATTATGTGCATTATGAAGTGTCGTAAACCTTTAACGGTTCGGAACATCGGATCGATTGTGACACAAGTGCTTACAACATTAATTGCTCTCCCTTGATACCTCTTTAGTCATTATATTATTTGCATTGAGAGAAAACAGGTTTCAATTTCGTGCTTGAAAGCTAATTGTTGGAATATTTCAGGTTTGGTTTTTTATTTGGTTTTTGGTATGACGCGGTCAGTGATCGGGCATTGGACCTCCCGTACTCCGTACGCACGTTAGCACATAGGGTTATTGGGGGTTAATGATTATTTCAGTATTACACTATATACAGTATTCAGTATGGCATGTCCTTGAGGGTTCGTGAAATACATGTAACAACATTTTTACACGTATCTCTATCACCTATCAGTAATTATTAGAATTTGGATGTTGTATGAAATGGGTAGTGTAATATAATTGAACATTGTAACATTACTTGCAACTCCTGTGGATATCTTACTCCTTGCTATTGGATCATAAATTCCATCCAAAGAGGTGAACTGAAAAAAATGATTGTTTTATCAATACATATGTATACATAACCTTGCTATAAAATTTCAATGTTTTAAAATATTCAAGAAATAGTGTCGGTCAATATAGTTGCTTTCATATAATGACTTGTAATGGTACATGTATTAAACAACATGCATTTACAAATGTTAGCATGGAACAAAAGTAACAAAATAATGATATGAACTAAGGCATTGCCTATATGGGTATTTAATAAATATTATATAAATGCTACGCTATATTTATAAATATAGACACGAGCCCCAGTTGCTATGCATTATCCAAGGGAGATAACAAATGCATGCAATTATTGGGAATTGTAATCTTTATAAAGCACACAAGTCAATCAATCAAATTGTCATAATTTGATTCCAATTCAATAAAATCAAAGACGTACCTTGTTGTACTGTATTGTAGTATTGTAGGCCTACTTTAAGATGGTTTATTTATATTTCGAATATAGATAATTTACAGCCTCCGATGTTTGTCTTTCGTCCTTATACGCTTGGAAAATCGAAGATGTTATTACATAAGCAACAACGTATGGACCCTCCTAGTA
This sequence comes from Spisula subtruncata, assembly GCA_963678985.1. NCBI lineage: Eukaryota > Metazoa > Mollusca > Bivalvia > Venerida > Mactridae > Spisula > Spisula subtruncata. The sequence goes on along the minus strand of OY787673.1, from coordinate 42,154,600 downwards.
CACAAGTTTGTCCACCACAAATAATTAATGTACCAGTTAGTTGCATCCCCAGTTCCCCCGACGACAGGGATCCATGGCGGATAGCCAGGGAGACAGCCATGTTTTTACCATCCATCTTCCCCCACAAGGCAGGGGTAATTTAGGATTTATTCTGCGAAAACCAATAGCCTAAAGATAATATTTACTGGTAGATGTCAGGGGAAATTTTACCATCAGCTTCCCCCACTGGCCGTAGAAGGGCTGTTGATTTTGACAACTCAAAATTCCAGAGCACCCTTCCCCCGGGGCTGGGGTGCTGTGGATGAAACTAACTGGTACATAAGTCTTATACACACTGACAGTAACAAAATAATCTCATAAACATCTCTTTGACAAGCTATACATTGAGACATAGAATTGTTGATTTGCATTGTTCAGTTGTTGACATGGAACGAATGAATTGTAGCCTACTTAAGTTCAAGCATCTGGTATGATCTGAGTGTTGATATCATTGTAAAACTACGTAAAAATGTCTATTAAAGACCAATTTCCTCGGAGATCGAGTACTGTCATGAAAAATCGGCTATTCAAATGAAAATTTCACCTTTATTTTTGATGATTCTTAAAACATCTTCCATGTGCAACGGGCGCATGGAAATCTCGCAAACGCTTGCAATGAATTGGCTAGTGACACTGTCCACGGTCATGGGGAGTAGAGGTATTTCTTACTTCCCTTTGTTTTTTGAAAATAGTTTGTTTTATTTATTACACATTTTTTTAAAAATAATAATTAATTGAAAGAGAACGATAGGATCAACCGTTTACAGCTTACTATTTTTTTTATATCCCAAGGACCATTCACCTCGGAAAACTGCCTGAAATTTTTGACCGGAAATAACTTTTTTTGAAAGCATTAGTACCTGCTGAGACTCAACAAAGATACGCACAGGCAATAACATCCCCTATGATACAGAGCTAATAGTTACAAGCACGTGTACATAATTACTTGAATATCGTTTGAAGTGATATATATCCAGAATTAACCTGATTTACTTACGTGTTTTTGTATGTCATTTAGTGTGATCCCAACGTATGTTTGTTTTTCCTTTAACTCTGCATCTGCCTGCTTGATAGCAAGTTGTGTTTTCTTTAATTCGTTAACTTCCTTGGTCAGAGCATCTTGCTTTTCCTTTATATCAGTCTCGGTCTTAGCCAAACTTTGTTGCTTTACTTTCAATTCAGAGTCTGTCTTCATCAAAGTGTCTTGCTTTTCTTTCAATTCAGAGTCTGTCTTAAACACAGCATCTTGCTTTTCTTTCAATTCAGAGTCTGTCTTATTCAAAGTATCTTGCATTTCTTTCAATTCAGAGACCGTCTTAGCCACAATATCGTGCGGTTCCTTCAAATCCAAGTCTGTCTTGGCAAGAGCATCTTGCATTTTCTTCAAATCAGCGACAGAGCACACTGGATCACATTGTGTTAGTATTGCTTCTACTTCCCAGAGCTGTAAATGTAGATGAAATGTTTTAATATTCTAAAAGTTTAAGCCTATAGCTGAATTGGAAGTGAATGTCGCGATTGCTTCGTTATACTTAGTATGAACGAAATAGACCTTTTGGATAAAGCAAAAACCCGTACAAAACGTTCACAAAGACGTGGGGTGATCAAAAAGTAATGAGACAAACGCTCTAAAATGACAATTCTTCATGATATCAATAAAATGTGTTTTTATTTCAAATAAAGAATGTATCCTCTTTCCATCTGCAGAGTTTCATGAATGTTCATACATTAGTGGCAAAGATATTTTAAAATTATTTTAAAACCTTGGGTACAGCGACTCGCCGCACATTAACGACGTCAATGACGGTACGTACGTAAATTGTTAACTATTCGAACGTCTCATTGCTCCGGAAAAACGCTTATGTCTCTAAAACAAGTGAATAGATTAAAAGTTTACGTATAATTAAGTGGTTATTTAAAACAATTGTTCATTTGACTAAAAGCAATTCAGTTTTTAAAAATATCAAGGAAATGTTGAATAATTATTCGATAATTTTTATTCTAACTACGGCTCTCGTATACGACGTCCCGTCAAAATTGACAGCTCATCTAATTCTTTTCTAATCTCGGCTAGATATAATAGAGTTTCTTTCTCGTCATTAATTATTTTCCACTAACGATACATAAGTATACATCTCTCAGCTCATTTTCTAATTGTAAATGTTTGTTTGGACCTTAATCCTAGTTTGTGGGAAAACTTAATACATGTTTTTTCGAGTTGTGATTTTTTTGCCAAAATATTGCGTTGATTTCAAGACGCTTCTTGTACTTTTCACGTCTTAGATAAAAAACGAACCGACCTACATCAAAATCACTTTTATGCAAAGTTCTTCATTGTTTTAGCGTCAAGTCCAGTTAAGTTGATAAATATTCTAGGAATATTTAATAAAATATAAATCGAATGCTTTTCCATATCACAGGCGAAAAAGGGCGACGTTTTGATGTGCGGCGACATAGCGCGACACCTTATATTTGACGTTGCATTAATAAAGAACTACTTATTATAGAATATTGTATTTTATACGTAAACATCAGCATTAAATGCAGCATAATTTATATGACACTTTCTTGGCTCAGATACGTACACTTTAAAAATAAGAGCATTTGTCTCATTACATTTTGATCATCCCACGTACAAGGCATTATATCATTGTTGTCATGTTATTCTTGATTGCAAAGGTGTTTTCTGCTCATCAGCAATACGAATTGGAAATTGTATGCTGTATATTACATGTACATGAACCATATATTTACTGTTGGCGTTTTTTGGTATGCATTGTGTCCAATAAAGAAAGTGATGTCATAGGAAGTAAAAAGTTATGAAATTTGAATGGGTGTAGGTAGGATGAAAATGTTGTTCTATGAAAATTGTAACACAATAGGAGGCATAGACTTTGAAACATTTAAAATTGATACGATTTATTGTAAGTTTAACGACATTTACCTGCTTTTGAAATTCTGATTTGTTTGGCAACAATCTTTCATCTATTTGCTGAAGACATATTTCAATAACTGACCGAAGGTGTTCAAGTGCTGAAGTGTTACGCCATTTAGCCGCTTTCTTCATATATTTGTAAGCATCAACAATCTGAAAATGAAAATAATAAGACAATGCTTTGTGGTGATGATTTGAATATAGATGAATAGCTTCGAGTGTATGGTATCTTTCCAATTTGTTATTATCGTTTATATAATAAGAATAGTAATTTATCTTCAATATTTCTATAATCAATCAACTATATCACTACATTATCAATTTGCATTACTTTAAAATATCGTACCAGTGATCTAACGAAGGTAAGTAAAATAACATTAAGTGTAATTGATTCGCTATCATTGGATTACAAAATGTACTTCGGAAAGAGTTAATTATGTATAGTACAAGTATATTATGATGGTAGTGCATGCACCTTTTATTGAAATACTAACCTGATAGATATAGTCCCATCCAATACCAAACAGTGAACAGTACCCTATAATGTTCAATAAAGCAGGAACATTTAAATCTTCAATAGTCTTCGTAGCAATGTCTGAAGGTGACAGGATCATTGAGCTATACACTGCTCCGGGAGTGATAAATGTCGCTGCTGCGTATAGTATCAGTTGTCTATTACCAAGTCGCGTACCGGATTTAAATTCATACTTAGAAAAAGGATGATGCCGTCGGATTTTCTCCAATTCATTGTCCAGTTTTGTTATTAGATCATATGATGTATCGTGTGTGTCATTTACGGAGCAATACGCGTGGAGGTATTCCTCGAATGAACGTTCTATAAATATGGATAAGAACTTGTAAAATAGTTTGGTGAGTGCAGCATTTGATCCAAGCCATTCATCGTCTTCAAATATTCTATAAAGTCTTTTCAACCACGATTCTGAAGTGTTAAAAATGGTAAAACAATTAGCAAGGTATATATATAAATATATATATATATATATATATATATTAGCAGTATATACATTATCGGATGCATACTTTAAGAGTTACTAGACGTAAGCAGTAGGCGAAATGCGATACAATACACTTGTTATATGTTATAAGTACACAACCATTCAGTATGTATATCTCTTTATTATACATGATTTAATAGTAATTTTTGCATGTCTTCATGCGAGAAGCATAGTAGCATTATCCGATGATTCGATAATTGTAATTTGCCCGCTACCAGCAGTGAACCGTGAATTTTTACATTATGCAAAATACACGTGCTCAACAAATATTGTTCGCACGAAGTCTCAAAATTTTACATACACATTGTCCATCAATACCCACATCAAAAAAGCACAAAACCGGAATAATTACGATAACAGAAAGTACAAGAGAGGTTTGTGAAACATACACGTCTAATAACAGTTAAAGTCTAGTGTATTTGATGTCACCACGACCTTGAAATTTGACCTGTTGACCTCAAAATTAGTAGGAGCCTATATCTGATGATAAGCAACCTTTACGTAACGTTTTACGATCCAAGATCCTATATTTCTTATGCTGTAGACCAAAGATGGTTGTGTATTCAAAGGTCACGGTGAGTTTGACCTTTGATCCAAATGACCTTGAAATTAAAATGGGCCGCCTGTGAAGGATGTATAATCTCCACTTAAAATTGTAGAACCCTAGTTTCACCCGTTCTGGAGTTATTGTTGGAAAACCATAAGGCATGTCGATCGACCGATCGGCAAGCATGCGCTGTTCATAAGAAAACATACAAATATATACCAGACATAACAGTCACATAAATACTTACAAATTTTAAGATGTTTAAACATAGTGTGTCATTAACGTAATATACAACAGTTCTAAATGCTGTCATTTTTAGGCTAGACAAACTTAACACGCACTATTTGCACGTACCGCTATGTACTGGGTTGGTGTACTTATAACATTTAATGAGTATAGAATTACAGAGTTTACAATTTAAAGTAATTAATAATTTTGTATATATAAGATCTGATTCATTTACAATACCAAGTTGATATCTACACATTTTGTATATATGCAAGATACGTGCTTGGAATCCATGTATAATCACTTCTATCATCGAAGTCAACTGAAAAGTGAAATATCTCGTTTGTATTTTTTATTAAATTTAGAAATACTGATGTTATTGACTTATATGAGAGACGTTAAAACTTACTAGGACTGGGCCCTCTCGGGTACAGTTTTTAATAACTTGGTATTGATAGATTAATTTAGCAAGTCCGTTTGAGAAAGTCCATTTATAAACCATGGTTACACCTAACCGGTGCAGTAATAATCACTGATTTCAACGATATAATACATACAATATCTTCACTTTAGAATCTATCGTACCGTTACTTTTCAAACATCGCCTATAATAACGTGATACATGTTGGCCTGTGTCTTCAAAAAATACGATATTTGAACTGAGTTAAAGATCACAGTCTCTTAGGTGTATTATTTGCGCTTGGTAGTGGTAACATAAATATTAACCATTTCTTAAATTTTAACCAGATTTAATTGCAATTGACACATACCATGTAATATATACATGCTGGATGAATATTCCTGTTATACCGGTAAACATGTCTTACGATGTACATGAGATAGACCGAGCCTAAAATTCTCCTGAAAACAGCCATTTTACCGGAAATACGCCAATAACGGGCTATTACATTGTTCTGCTGGACGTCTTATATAAGAATGCAACATATTTGCCCATTTTGTACATTAGTAAATAAAATGAACAAGGTATCCATTTTTGGCAGTTTACATTAACGGATGCATACTTTTGAGAGCTACTTGACGTATTTAATAGGAGAAATGCTATACAATTGAAGGGCAGAGTTTACAGTTTAATGTAATTAAATATTTTGTATACATAAGATTTGATTCATTTGAAAAACCAAGTTGAAAATTAGTATCTTAGTTGACATCTACATCTTTTATATATATGCAAGATACGTACTTATATACGCTGAATACAAAGACGCATCCTCAGTGACATCGAGGTCAATGGTGTCATCTGAAAAGTGAAATATCTCGTTTGTATTTTCATTAAATTTGGAAATAGTGGTGTTATTGACTGAAACAAGGGATATCGAACCGGAATCATTGTGCAGTTTTTGTTCAATATCGGACTGAAATTATGCTTGGATAAACACCAATATGCAAGTATACTTTTGACGTTAATAATTTATTTCTGTTTTGTTACTATAGCAACACGCAAACACATGAGTGGACCAGAAATCAACAAAGTAGTTTAGGATGCGTAGTCGTTTAAATGACGTTTGCAAAGACAAACTCCTCACACAAATAATATATAGACCACGTGGTTGGTCACAAGTTTACTCTTCTTAAAAACCACAGACCAGTCTATTCACACAAACTACGAAACATTTACATTGGGCTCATTTGTTACTGTGACATAAGAGTGTATAATTGACTTAACATGTCAACCCAAATATAACAAGTGCAAGCGGCTGGCTTAGAATGAGAAGAAATATATATACGAGACGCTTCTAGTGATCCTATTTTCATAAAACGCTGAACTTGTTACGATGACCAAACTGAATTTGAAACAGCTTGTTTTACCATAGTAAAGCATAGTTTTTGGAAGTGTTTTTCTTGTTTTCTAACGATTTCGATCTGATTTTAAGCCAGCGATGTGCATGTTAATGCAATACATACCTGTGTTATGTCGTTTCGCCATATTCTACAGAAATAGAAAAGAATAATTAATACACTTTAATAGTTCACATAGCTAGCGAAAGGGGTGAACCTAAACAAGGAGATATTGGTAGTTTATGTAGGAATCTGGATGGAGATTATGGTCATTGACAGACATTTACATATTTGTTTGATAAACAGCCACGTCAGTACTGATAGGCTGTATATATATCATAGAAAATGCTTGGTTTGGTAGCTGCTCGTATAAATCACTTGTTAATCAACATTTATGGTTGTATTATAATAAGACGTTTGACGTCACTATAAGTCACCGTCTATGTTCTTCTGATTTATGTATAATGAGATCAGACAGGGAAGGTAGAACTCAACCCAACCAGCCGAGCTCAGAAATCAGAAACAACACAACTCCACTGAGAAATAAAATGCCCACACATAAACCACCAATGAACAATTACAAGTCCAAGTCCTCGCCGAAAACATGCAGGGTGACCCAATTTCACGTAAAAAATATAGAATAGCGGTTATTGCATGAGACCAAATAAAACACAGCCAAGACTCGACCAAGTTCCTCAAGGCCCCGCTGCACGGCGACCCTACCGCACAAACTCATGACAAAATTGCGACTAATTGAAAGTCGTATGTAATGAACAAATATGCAAGATCGATTCTCTATAAAACAAGCGTATCAGTTACATAAACGTCTTATGTGTATTGACTTACGTAGTAGTAAATGCCTAAACACTATACAAATTCTTATACGATGTAGATTGCATCTGAAGCGTTTTATTTTGATGTTATCCTATAGTGTATGCTGTAGATTGCATCTGAAGCGTTTTATTTTGATGTTATCCTATAGTGTATGTTGTAGATTGCATCAGAAGCGTTTTATCTTCATGTTATCCTATAGTGTATGCTGTAGATTGCATCAGAAGTGTTTTATCTTCATGTTATCCTATAGTGTGTGCTGTAGATTGCATCAGAAGTGTTTTATCTTCATGTAATCCTATAGTGTATGCTGTAGATTGTATCTCAAGTGTTTTGACTTACTGTAATCTTATTTTGTATAATGTAGATTGTATCAGAAGTATTTTAACTTCATCTTATCCTATAGTGTATGATAGAGATTGTATCTCAAGTGTTTTAGGTTAGGAACCACCAAATAAATTTGCTCTAAAGCTCAATGTAAAGTGCCCATAGTAGGCCCCCATTTTCAACTTTTTTTAGTCATGGCCACCTGGACCACATATATCATTGTAAAGAGGGGCATTTAAGCTTCAAAATAATGCAATAAAAAGGAGGGGTCATGTAGCTTCTAAGAAAGTCTATGTCCTTCAAACATGGTCTATCCGTTTTTACGCATGTCCAGATTTATAAGTTCTGGGTTTTACCCGAGTCTACTTTCACTTTGGTATCAATAACAAAATAGAGGAATAATACAAATATTACAGTTTTACTACACAACATGCATATTTACTAACCATTTCAACTCAATTTCATCATTCAACTCCACATTTGTCAAGAAATATCACCATTTACAGGCAAACCAAAGTTTTTTAAGGACAACTTGAGCCCACTTGATCCGCGGAGGCATTTAGTGGTTCTTTACCTTTAACTTCATGTTATCCTATAGTGTATGATGTAGATTTATCTCAAGAGTTTTATCTTCATGTTATATAAATTTTACACATCATCTTGACTCACCCAATACAATGATATAGATAAAACACGTTTTTAGCCGTGAATTATTTACGCGGGAGTGTTAATTTGCCCTCAAAGGGTAGGTATAGGGTATGCATATGACTTAAACAATATATGGGATCAATGACAGTAACAAATACATGGCCCAAATGGCTAAGGCATTAGCAGAAACTTGCAATTGGACGTTCGAGAAATATATGCTATATAAAATGAAAAATGCTTTGAAAAAATAGATAATAGCAATAAATAAATGTAATGGTAGTCAAAGATTGTTTGATCAAAAGTAATATGGCATATACCAATATTCGATCTCGCATCGCAGAGTCTACAAGCCCAGCGCTTAAGCCTACTGCGCCAGCAAAACTGCTATACTAACAACTTATTTTCTGTTAAAGGTAAAGAGTGGTGAACAGCATGCGTTCACTGTATATTGCGCTCACACTCAAAACTGATTTCTAATATTAAAATACGACTTTCCCTTGTGCCTATTGCATCTATAAAAATATCGGATAAATCATAAAAATAAATTAATAAGATAATAATGTAATAAACATTTTTAATCTTTTCAATCATAATAATTCATAAATTCCGAAAATGAACTTTTGGTATTAGAACCAACGACCTTCGGAGTGGAGTTCCGGCACGTTATAACTGCGCTTAACTGTCAATTTATAAATTACACAAATTAGTAAGTATCATTTCTTTAAATCATGACTATTGAAGTCAATAAATCGCGGGTTACCCGCCAACATAGACTCGTCTGAAAGGTCATGGCTCAGGGTTCAAAATTGTACTATATAGGGATATATAACTCTAACGCGGTATTGGGACCTGTGCCAAATAAAGTAAACAGGTCAATCAGGTACCGCGTTAGAGTTATACCTGGCTGTGACGTCATGCTGTTTTTACCATCAAATGTTTATTTTATATATCGTCTAATATTGATTATCAGTATATTTCTTTACCAATAGTATGAATAAAATCGTGACCCAGAGGATAACGGTGCAGTATTGGTAATTATAACCTGCCGAGTTTGAACCCGGTCAACAGAACATTTTAAGCTTATTTTAAGTTTATTGTTTAAAATCGCATATAAAGTGTGTACAGAATGCTGCTTGAGTACAAAACACCTTTGCCATTTTACTCACCTTCAAATGGCTTAATTTAATAGCCAATAACAAGTTTTATATTATAGAAGCATTTGAGAAATTGAACCAACAGCCATCATAAGGGGTTTTCAATTACACAAATTCCACGGGTTTAAATTTATTAATAATAAGGAAAATTTTTATCAGAAGCTTTGAGCTTAGATCGTCTTAGTGAGAGTCAACAACCAAATCCACAGAACCATGTATTGTTAAATAAAATTATAAATTGGTAAGGACATACTTCTACATAGTATGCTCCTCAATCTTTTTGGGGATATCCTGCTTATTTATAGGTTGACATCACTGTCAAAAATTGTTGGTCGGATAGTACATGTATTCAATAATAAACAATGTCTATCAATACCAAACAGGTTTCGTGACATCCGGCTTCCAGACCTTAACTCGAGTTTCCAGAACTCATCAAAGCTTCCCTGTTTAACTTTTTAAATTGAACACACAATAAGGTTATATCAATAAATACATGTTAAGTACATTTTACAATACAACGCATGGTTAGCACATTCGACAACCAATTCTATAACCCGGTGGCTCCTCGTCGACATATCGGCCGGGGTATTAAACAATTTAGAAACGACTTTCTGGAGGAAGGTAACTTTATATAACTAATAGGAACGTACAAGCGGCGTGTCCGGATCCTGTTCCCACAGAACCTTTTTGTCTCTTATATTAACGTCGTCACACCCGATTAAACAAAGGAAAACACTTGGTTATCATATTGGACAATTTAGAAACGACTTTCTGGAGGAAGGTCACTTTATATAACTAATAGGATCGTACAAGCGGCGTGTCCGGATCCTGTTATCACAGAACCTTTTTGTCTCTTACTTTAACGTCGCCACACCCGAGTAAACAAAAGTAAAACACGTACCTGCTCTTGTAAATTGTTTATTAGAGTAAATCCCTTATATAAACTTTTCTTCAAAGACAAAACGATATTAAGACGAGTCAATAATATATATTGATTCGATTAAATAAATATGTCCCCAAAGATTATGGCAGTATGCAGAGGAACTCACATTTTATCAACTGTTAATTACTGTGTCATAGTGTGCTTCGTGATTCAATGAGAACGATTACATTTAATGCTTGATAGATTACACGTATACTGTTACCAGAAGAGTGAAACGCGCATTGAATAAGATTATTCAAATTCAATACTTTATATATTGCGCTTGTAATGTTACCCGAAGTATGCAACGAGCATTGAATAGGTTTATTCAAAACAAATTATAAGTTTACACATTTTATCAAAGGATCGTTTGCAGGGTTTGTACTTTGTGTATAAATTTTGTTTTAAATTGTGGTGGAGTAATTATCAACGTTAATCGAATATCTGCTGTGTTTGTACGCGACATAATATTTCAAATTTAACATGACTATCGGAAGTTGGTTTTAGTATACTGTGAACTCATTTATTAAATACCATTTCGTTGGAACGATACTGTGGAATCAATCATGTTTGTGGGGGATTTTTGTCGTTGTTAAGGTCATGCACGAAATCCATGAAATCAAATCAAACACTAATATTAATTATTTTTCCGCATGCGCGTTTTCTTTGTCCTGTTAATTGTCCATGATTGGCTGTGTTAAGTTAAAAACGTAACCAATTTTTAGGGTTCTTATCTGCAGGGTTTCTATTACTGGTAGAGATATTTATTGGTTACCTTGGGTGCAGCGACTCGCCGCATATTAAAGACGTCAATGATGGATTGGACTATTTATCTAATATTTATATGGAACACTTGTTCCTTTGACTAAAAGTAATTCGGTTGTTATAAAATATCAAAGAAATGTTGAATAATTGTTTGACCATTTTCATTCTAAAGACGGCCCTCGTATAAGACGTCCGTCAAACGAGTGACACTCAATAGTGACAGCTTATCTAATTGCATTTCTGATATCTGATTGCTATAATAGAGTTTCCTTCCCTTTCGTTCTGAGCCAGCGATATACATAATTATGTCTGTACCATGTTTGTTGTCGATGTTTGTAGATTGTCTGAAAGCCTGGATTGGTTGTCCTAACGTCGTTACGAGAATGACCGTCACTGTGAGTAAGATCATAGATAAATGTGACATCATTTTCTGATTATGTTCAGTTGTTAAGGCGTCTACAAATCTATTCGCAGAAATATTTCATTTGTGGTACGACCAATATTTTTAATGGCTTGACTCTTAGTGAAACAATCTTCGGAATTATGTCTTGTAGCAATAATTCCTATTCATATATTATATGGAGCACTATGCTGTTAAGGATTCAACTAAACAACTCGCAGAAAATTCGCCTTTGTGCTACAGATTATACTTTAATTGCTTGACTATTGGCGACATTGTCATCTTGTAGCAATAATTCCTATTCAGATTTTACATAGAGAACTTAGTAAAAAACAGCAATGTTTTCATTAGAATTCTAGCACCAGTTATGACAAGCGATATATTACAACAGGGTTTCAGAATCTGCGTTTCTTATAATAATGTTTGTTTTTAGAATTGCGTTAAAGTAATGAAAAGTATCTGTTCAAACACGTTGCTATTAATTTGTTTGTTTTTGTACCACAGTTCGTTGAATATTTTGATCCTTGATAAATATGTTAATAATTACCGACTAGAAGTTCTTCAAGTCATTACATGGTTCACTTAATTCTTCAAGTATTTAATTTATTCAATTTTGAATTGTATCTTGTCACTGTGTTACATGTCCGAACTTTGATTCAGACTTCACTGCAACACTTGTATATAAAGAAGGTTAGGATGTTGACGTCTGTCCTGTGTGTACACATGTGCCTCTTGATCTAAGGTCGTGGAGATAAATAATTTGTTTGTTTCGGGTGGTTTGTACAGTCTTGTTTAATCATTATTTTAAACCATCGTTTACTGTCACATAACAACCGGTATTCCACTGATACATAACTCATACACATTTTATACGGCCACTACAGCTCACTGATTGTGTCCAAGCCATGAAAACAGTAGGTCTCGGATTTTAACCAAGACCTCTTCTTACCAAATTAAACACGAAATAAAAAGTGCATTAAACGTAATATGCAGCTTCTCTTCTCCCATACTTTAGTTGTGATCGCAATCATCTCTTTCAAGGGAACCGATAAACGTCCATTCTCGAGCCACATGGTCTAACCATGTGACAAATTGGTAGGTTAAAAGTCTTAAACTGGTTTTCAAGGAATTAATGTGAAGATGGAAATTTAAACCGTAGTTTAATGTTTCTTAACCATATAGATACATCCATAGATAATGAATGTAATTAATGTGAGGTCTGCATCCCGCATGTTCTATACGTGTGTTTATTGGCTATAACTGTGATATACTGTGCGGGTATATAACTGACAATTATTTTATCATGGCCACAATGGTGTGGTCTACGGATGCGAAAGTAGTTCGGATGGTGTTATCGACGACATGCGAAATACGTGTGCTATTTATTGACGATATTTGTGAGTTGTTAACATCGACATTTTATTGCGGTTGAAATCAAACGGATGGTTATTTTAGAAACTTCGGAAGTCGGATTTGGTGGGGGTTATAAACAATGTATTTTATCCACGCTGAGTAACGCATGTATCTGTATCCCCTACTATCCTTATAGCTTATAGCATCTATGGAACGCCATGTTGCTATTATATGTGTAGAAGCGATACGTACATTTGATACGTTATTGATTTCAGGAAATAATGCTGGAAATGTATGTTGCATGTTTTGATATCAGACATTAATTTAAAAAGCTGCAGCAAGCGTTGAAAGATAACACCAAATCGAATAGGAGAGAGCTCCCGTCCACAAGCACCTCAAAGAGTTCACTAAAATATTCTTCAATTTTGGGTGATGTTCTCGCCGATATTCTGGAACCGACATTTTCTTCGAATTTGCTGAAATATACATGTACGAATATGTATATGACACAGTATTCAGTCCATGTCCAAGGCCATGAAAATTGAAAGTCCATCGCCAAAGTAGTGAACTAGGCCGGTATTCACAAAGCATCTGAATGGAAAACTTAAATATTTTGACTCAATCAAAACAAGTTGAACTGCTCATATATTCCAAGAAACTAAAAATAAACTTTTTTTATCTTGGTAATAAATGTGGTGCTTCACATAACGTTTGAAATCAAAGCAAAAAGTTCATAATCGTGTTGTATATATATTTTTATCATTTTTCCAGATAAATACAGACATATCAAAACAGTTCAATACATACAAAAACAACTACATCATTTTATACAATGTAATTAATAATTTTATAATTGTGGTCATTAGTATATGTACTGAATTGCTTTTAAAGAAGGTAAAAGAACAAAAGCGACCAGTTGGGAGAAGAAATGGAAAAGGCTGTGTGAGCCTTTCAGTCATCTGTTTATTTGTTTTAGTGTTGTGCTAGTGGATTTTTAATGTATATTAAATCCGTTCCATTTGATTTCAAAAACTTCTAGTTGACCTGTTTTTGCTGAGATGATTCGTTCAATGCATATGCGTCTTTTGATATAAGTTTGAATGCTTCTATGGAGTGAGCTGATTTGTCATATTTACAATACCATATATTCAAAGCAAATAGGCAAATAAATACACCTTTAGCTATTTACATAGAAAAAGAATACGGGCTAGCTAAACATGGACACATATATAAACAGCAATTACCAAAGTAGTGAACTGATACAACAATTATTTTCAGTTTGTTTGATATCTAAGCATTCTATAATCAGTTGATTGACTTGTGGGTGTCTTTGCAAATAATCCTATATTTCTAACAAATTAAAGATTTCTTGGTGAAAATATGTAAATGTAATGTTAAATGTTGAAGCCAGGAATCATCCATTGCTAATAGAAATCAACAATTGGTCAACCAATACTCTTATTCGATTTGAAAGAGAAAACGAAAAAGATCAAAAGGTCATTTGGCAAAGTGACCCACAAGTCCATCCACTGATTTCGGACTACATGTACATCAATATCAAGCTAACTGGAAGACATTGTTGAATGTATACACCAATTGGAATCAGTCTGTCACATGGCATAATTACTGGACAAAACGATTCATGACTTGCTTTTGCTGACAAAAAGAGTATACTTTTCTGCTCATACCAAATCTAACATGAATAGTTGAAATGTACGAAATGTACGAAGGGTCGTAACTTAGTTATGATATACGTAGCTTAAGGGTCGAGCCACAGTTCACAAAACTAAGTTACGGCTCTCTTTTTATACCATTATCAATAATATAATAACATAACAAGAACATGTGCCATACCAATTACGTATTTATGCAGGTATTAAGTATTGATTTCTACTTGAAATGATACATTTGTGAATTGTTTTATTCAAAATGGTGAGGCATCCACCATGTGCTTCTTTTATGTACAAATGTTAAACCCAAAAGTTTCTGCGTTTAGCTCCATAGCTATAGGAAACGATAAAGTTTATTTTCAAAATAGAATAGGCCACTGGACCAAAATATAGAACAATACAAAAAGGGATACATGGAATAAACAATATTTACAAAATAGCATAGGCCACCGGCCCAAAATATGCAATAATACGAATAGTGATACATAAAATAAACAAGCGTTCGCCCATATATTTACATAATAAACGAATACATCAGAACGACGAGTCATTGTATATAATTGTTGATACTAGTTATATATCAAATTTCTGTGCAAAGGGAAGTAACCAAATTAATCTACTGTTTCAAGACAGTTTTATCATTATATGCTAAATTTCTGTGGAAGGGAAGTAACCAAATTAATTAACTGTTTAAAGGTTGTCAATATACAGTGCGATTTTGTGAATAGTTGAATCGTCCTTTGAACTTAAAAAATTCTATTAAAAAATCATGAATATTTGTACTCGACGTATACCAATTTAGAAGAATTGTTTTCTCTTATCAGATGAACTTTTGGACATTGAAATAACACACTGAATAGTTTTTACGCCACTTAAACTAAAAAGTCTATATAAATCCAAACTATTTCTACTTGGCGTGTAGAGGAGTGCCCGCAAGACTGAAGTAACTACAAATGATTAAAGAATGACTTACTACAGTCTTGCGGGCACCCCTCGGTATATGAATTTAGATGAAAGTTTTCTCTAATTAGTTGAACAATTGGACATTGAACAACCGCATGCTATTCAAAGTTTAGAACTCAGATGTTATTTACTTCATTGCAATATTGACACAGTCATCATTCAAGTGTACACTTAAACGAATTTCTAATTGGCCATCCAATGAAATATTATATTATGAGATATATTCCGTCAATATTTCTAAAATTGCGGTTATCATCATTCCATGCACTTATCTATCGATTTCAAGAAATAAATTACGCATGCATGTATAAAATCATCCATGCGGAACAGTTAGTGCAAAATGGCTTACGTGCACGTGGTCCACGTGCCCGCCTTGTTTGATTTTTGAAATCAGTCAAAATGTATTCTCTATCGATTGGCTTAATGAAAGGTATTAATACTGACGAGAATAAGTAATACGGGGCGCGCTGAGGCCGTTAGAATGACGAGTACCAGCACCAAAATCCAGACATGTACGTCAAAACGTCTTTTTGTAAATATTTATAATAACGTAGTGTTTAGCTCGAATTACTGCGAGAAACATATTTTCTATCAATAAAATTGGACAGTATCAGGGTTTCGTTTATTTGTTTTCTTCTAAAAGCATTTTTGTAAAAACTAATTTATAAAAACACGTGGCCAATTAGAAATTCCTTCAATGTATGCATGCATTTGACGTCATGCGCGCGTTCCACATGGCTCATTTTCACAAATTATAGTGTTTAAAGAAAAGTCGATATAAGAGGGAACAAATTTATACCAAATACGATACTATTCCAAGCTGTACACGAGGCCAATGTGCAAAAAAGCAATTTCGCACTAACCGTTACGCATGGGTGATTTTGTATATGAATACGCCATTTCTTTCCAGAAATAGATAAGTAAGTGCGTGGAATGAACAAATAACACAGCCTAAGATTTATTGATATAATTTATCAGATGATATAATATTTTTTAGGGTGGCCGATTAGAAATTCGTTTAAGTGTAGTGTTAATTCATGTCAACCAGTTTCTATATATAACTAGAGCAACGAAACATGACATGTCTATTCGGAGTTAACAGGTGGTTCAATGGTAAGATATCGTTCAGTTTTAAGTAATATTCTATAGTGTCTATAATGGAATCATCTACTTGATTTTTGCAATGACCGATTCCACTCCTGGTTATGACAACCGTTTAATCTGTGTTTGAAATTATGCATACATAATTTAATACGAGTATTACCCGCGTCGTAGGAAACCCACATAAACCCAAGACCGTAGAAAAATAATAATGTTTTTACATGAGTTGCCAAGGCTATTCTGCAATTATCAAGAGACTTTAACATACAGTAACATCTTTTTGGATATCTGGAATCGGTCATATGCAACAATCTACACCAATGTTTTATGCAGTAACAATAATGTGTCACATAAAGTGATACTCTTCCACGTTCACACAAGACAATACAATTTTTTCGTAGAAGATTTAACATGTAATTATATTTTACAGAATACTAACTGTGACGCTTCAACTTCCGGTGGATATTTGAATCCCCAAACTTTAAAACCATAACATATAAATGGTTTTATGATGACGTCAAACAATTGATTGATATTGAAATGTCCGAATATTTGTTGATTATTGGTAAGCCTGTGTACATAATATTATAAATATATGTGCATAAACATGTTTGTCCCATATACGAATCATAGAAAAATATGTTCTATGTCAGATTGTATCAGCTTCAGTTGATCTACCAACTTTCGCTGTCTGACTACATATAGTGTTATTGTTATTCAGCAAAACTTGACACCTCCGTCGTTTCTGCCTTTTTGGATTTTATCTTCCAACTCACGCTTTGTCTTCTCAAGAACTGTTATAGTTTCTATTATCTTATCGAGTGTTAGCTTCATGTCTTCGAATACATCGGTATTTGTTTTCTGTAGACTATCTAACGGTAACTCTTCAACACGTTTGTAATCATCAAGCTTGCTTTGTATCTTTGTTTGTTTGTCTCGTATCTGACTTTCAGTGCCATCCTCCATTGGCTGTTTGTTTAACTCTTCGGTTTCATGTTGCATCGCCTCTTCGCCAAGCTTAAGCAGTGCTTTGATTTCGATTTCGCATTCATTCGTCTGTCAATGAAATATACATTGCTTATTTTTGGTGATACTAAACATTTCTAAGCGAAAACTACGTATCAATGATACTACTGGCTTGGAATGAGAAGGTCGTAATTACAACAACGCTGAAAATACTCATTACTTATGGAAACACAAGTTTTTTTATTTCAGTGTGGTCAAATTGACATGATGCAATTTTTATTTCATATAAATAGGGTTATATCCGGTACGAGGGGTGGTGTGATGTTCATTTCTGATATGTATGGATCGATCGTTTTAGTTCGACCTTCTCATTCAAAGCCTGCGATTTAACCTTTTACATTTGTTTTACGATAGCATCTACAATATACATTGTAACAATGGCCTTCATCTCCTGAATTGTTTTGATAATCTCCATGGGGGATAGACTCACAATTATCTCCAGAACCAGCAAACAATATTTTTAGTCTAAATAGTTTCTAGAGCTCTTACTTTAGATTTATCTCAAATTCAGAATTCATCCGGTTGTAATGGGAATATCAATTATGTTACGATTTACCCAGTTTAAATAAAATTATCACATCCAATACTTGTTAAAAAAATAGATTGACGAAAACACAAACCATCCTTTGATAAAACGTCGTACAATATATAATTGTGATAACATATACCTCCTCTATTACAGACTTTGACGATAAAACTTTCTGCTTGACATCTTCGTCAGAAGTGACTTGAACTACTGCCTCGTCTGCAAACGTTTTTGCACATTGGTATAGCTCGTCCAGTTCATCATCAGCCATAGTAAGTTCTGGTGAGTGCATCATCTTATTGCGCATATCGATGATCTAAAATATAATTCTAGAAAATGACTGGATATATCTAGGTGTACACATGGTATGTAATATACATGATATATAAAGGTATAAACATACACTTTACGTTTGTCTAAAACAAGCAGGTTTATGTTCCAACGGACACTATGGTAGTAGTAAATCTGACATTTTTTATGTGTATTATTTCAAGAAATAAATTATTCTAACGATAAAATTTCAAAAACATGCAAAGAATAGTGACCGTCAGATCAATTGTATCACCTGATAGGGAAGAACGAGAGCAAATAATTCTTGAATTTCTTATTCTATTATCGTTTTGAAAACAGCTGTTTACAGCTTGTGAAGTCAGATATTCACTCTCTTCTTTTTATAGACATACGCATGTTTACTCTAATGACGGTTTTTGCATACGTTGTATATAAAACAATCAACATACCCTTTCAGTAACTGTGAACTTGTTGAAAATACTACAGTTCTGAATGGTTGTAAACAGGGCATAAGCGTCTAAATCGTCCGGAGATGTAACATCCAGGCAACGCGACGGCATAAATAGTTTCGCAATGCCCCAGGCTCCATTAACTTGGACCTTACGACAGTTGTTGAAAACTGCTTTCGATTTAAAGTGTCGATGAAACATTTTTACAGCGTCAAACAAATCTTTACACGCTTCACAGTGACGATTATTCGGTAGGTACTTCCAATATGCACCCACCCATTTGACCCCATCCACTGCGAGTCTTTGTATGTTTTCTCCATTGTCAAAATGTGATCCACCTTCTGGTAAGACTTCTCTCTGGAATTTCTCAAACATCATGGAAACGAAACTTCGAGTTCCCTTACATAGATATTTCAACGTTAACGTTCCTTTAATCCAATTATGGTATGTCTGCGTTTGAAGATCTGTATGTATACCTGTGGAAGATCGAGAAGTGATTTAGTTCGATTGTGGGACAAGTGCTTACGATTTATGTTGCTCACTCTTGATTGATGCCTATATCACTTGCCTTGACAGACAGATACGCGAATTCCCTTTTGTCCTTGAAGGCCAAGCAATGGAATAATACAGTTATGTTTTTTATTTCGTTTTTGGCATGACTCGGCCAATGACCGCTAACCATTCGAAAGCTATAACACAGGGTTATTGAGTGTTTAAACGATTAGATTATATGCATTATGTAGTGTCGTATACCTTTAACGGTTCGTGAAATACACGAAACGCTATGTTTATTGGCCAATAGTACTAATAGATATCTATACACTCAGGGACAAAAGAAACCCAAAACTTTTTCCGGGGTCATAAGTTTCTAAATAAGTGCGATATATTGTTTTCGTTTATTGTAAATGATACATGGGTTACAACTTTGATATCTCAGCACATGTCTGAATAATTAAATGTGTTTTAACCTGCGTTTACCAGTTTAGGGAAAAACCAATTTTTCGCACATGGAGTACGTGCGAAATCGCAAAGCGATATATTTTAATTGCTGAATGACGGTGTATACATAACACTTATAAAAACTCATCAAATAAACACATATAAAATAAGTTGAAACATGTCATGTTTGCCCGAACACACACGGTCTGAAGACGCCGGACTGCGCCAAATTGTTTCGAGTCCTTCTGTTGTTGTCGGACAATTTCATTACCATCCTTCAATCATTACAAGGGTACATAAACAATACCAGGCCTCTGGAACGGTTGAGGACCGCAAATACACAGGGAAACCAAGGATAACCAATCAACAACAAGGCCGGACTATACGCATGCTATATCGCAGGTATCGCTTCCGGTCATCAGGAATTACAGCTAGGATACATAGGAGCCCACGGGTAGGCAAAATGACAACTTGTTTAAAAAATAAGTTCCTTTTTGAAAATATCGCGCGATCATTTTGATTCATTTTCTTTCCAATTAACATTAAAGACGATAACGATACACTTCAAAGTCGTTTATATTTATCCACACAATGTCACACCTCTTAATTTATTTAGCAGCAGTATCATAAACACTCATTAAATCCATCTATCATTAACATATGTACGTGTTTCCTAGTGCATATTTCCAACAACCAAAATGCATCTACAGTTTATCATTAGTAGTTAGTAGTTAATAAACAATTTATATTAACAATAATTTGAAGCTTCGTTCATGTTTTAGAGCACGTGGGAGGACTTTATGCGTGAGTGAAACTTTATGCCACCCCCACTATACATCACAATTATTATATCGTGGATGTTAAAGTACAAAAATGTACATTCGTGTTCGTGGTGCTTACACCAGATAAAGAATGTGACAGCATTGTGACTTTTGCAATGTTTGACTGTTAGATTAAAACCTATGTAAAGTTATTTTTAAATTACAGAAATGAATGCAATTTTGTAATATGGCTCATTAATATTTAACAAATGATTGTGTAAAATTTCAGTGAATTTGAAAAAATAATAACTTTGAAAAATACCATTATGTATGTTTTGCGTTTCTTTTGTCCCTGAGTGTATTAGTAATTATTTTAATTTTGATGTTGTATGAAATATGTAGTGTAAAAGAACATTACATGTACCTGCAACGCGTGTGTCTATCTTACTCCTTGCAATTGGATCATAAATTTCATCCAAAGAGATGAACTGAAAATAAGTGATTACTTTATCAATATACATAACCTAGCTATTATATTTTTCAATGTTTTAAATATTCAAGAATTAGTGTGGGTCAATATAGTTGCTTTCATATAATGACTTTTTATGGTACACGTATTTAAAAATAACTTGATTTGCAAATGTGCAACGTGGAACAAAATAATATGATACAGAGCTAATAGTTACAAGCACGTGTAGAAATTTACTTGAATATCTTTTGAGGTGATATATATATTCAAAATTAACCTGATTTACTTACATGTTTTTGTATGTCATTTAGTGTGATCCCAACATATGTTTGTTTTTCCTTTAACTCTGCATGTGCCTGCTTGATAGCAAGTTGTGTTTTCTTTATTTCGTTAACTTTCTTGGTCAGAGCATCTTGCTTTTCCTTTATATCAGTCTCCAACTTAGCCAAACTTTGTTGCTTTACTTTCAATTCAGAGTCTGTCTTAATCAAAGTGTCTTGCTTTTCTTTCAGTTCAGAGTCTGTCTTAACCAAAGCATCTTGCTTTTCTTTCAATTCAGAGTCTGTCTTATTCAAAGTATCTTGCATTTCTTTCAATTCAGAGACTGTCTTAGTCAAAGTATCTAGCTTTTTATTCCATTCGGAGACTGTCGTAGTCAACGTATCTTGTTTTTTATTCAATTCAGTGACTGTCTTAGTAACAGTATCTTGCTTTTCTTTAAATTCAGTGTCTGTCTTATCCACAGTATCTTGCAGTTCAGTGACTGTCTTAACCATAGAATCTTGCTTTTCGTTCCATCCAGAGACTGTCTTAGCCAACGTATCTTGCTTTTCATTCAATTCAGTAACTGTCTTAGTCACAGCATCTTGCTTTTCTGTCCATTCAGTGACTGTCTTAGTCAAAGTATCTTGCTTTTCATTCAATTCAGTGACTGTCTTAGTCACAGTATCTTGCTTTTCTTTAAATTCAGTGTCTGTCTTATCCACAGTATCTTGCAGTTCAGCGACTGTCTTAACCATTGACTTTTGCTTTTCGTTCCATCCAGAGACTGTCTTAGCCAACGTATCTTGCTTTTCATTCAATTCAGTGACTGTCTTAGTCACAGCATCTTGCTTTTCTGTCCATTCAGTGACTGTCTTAGTCAAAGTGTCTTGCTTTTCGTTCCATTCAGAGACTGTTTTAGCCAACGTTTCGTGCTTTTCATTCAATTCAGTGACTGTCTTAGCCAACGTATCTTGCTTTTCGTTCATTTCAGTGACTGTCTTAGTCAAAGTATCTTGCTTTTCTGTCCATTCAGAGACTGTCTGAGCCAAAGTAACTTGCCTTTCTTTCCAATCACAGACTGTCTTAGCCAAAAAATCGTGCATTATCTTCAAATCAGAGTCTGTCTTAGCCAAACTATCGCGCGGTTCCTTCAAATCAGAGTCTGTCTTTACAAGAACATCTTGCATTTTCTTCAAATCAGCGTCAGTGCACTCTGGAGCACATTGTGTTAGTATTGCTTCTACTTCCATGAGCTGGAAATGTAGATGAAAAGTTTTAATATGCTAAAAGTTAAAGCCTATAGCTGAATTTGAAGTGAATGTCGCGATTGCTTCGTTATACTAAGTATGAACGAAATAGACCTTTTGGATAAAGCAAAAACCCGTACAAAACGTTCACAAATACGTGGGGTGATCAAAAATTAATGAGACAAACGCTCTTAAATGACAATTCTTCATGATATCAATAAAATGTGTTTTTCTTTCAAATAAAGAATGCATCCTCTTTCCATCTGCAGAGTTTCATGAATGTTCATCCATTGGTGGCAAAGATATTAATTATTTTGAAACCTTGGGTACAGCGACTCGCCGCATATTAACGACGTCAATGACGTTACGTACGTAAATTGTAAACTATTCGAACGTCTCATAGCTCCGGAAAAACGCTTATGTCTCTTAAACTAGTGAATAGATTAAAATTTTACTTATAATTAAGTGTTTATTTAAAACAATTGTTCATTTGACTAAAAACAATTCAGTTGTTAAAAATATCAAGGAAATGTTGAATAATTATTTGATCATTTTCATTCTAAATACGGCTCTCGTATACGACGTCCCGTCAAAGGAGTGACAATCAAAATTGACAGCTCATCTAATGCTTTTCTGATCTCGGCTAGATATAATAGAGTTTCTTTCCCGTCATCTATAACCCTTTTCCACTAACGATATATAAGTATACATCTCTCAGCTCATTTTCTAATTTTAAATGTTTGTTTGGACCTTAATCTTAGTTTGTGGGAAAACTTAATACATGTATTTTCGAGTTGAGATTTTTTTGTCAAAATATTGCGTTGATTTCAAGACGCTTCTTGTACTTTTCACGTCTTATATAATAAACGAACATACCTACATCAAAATCATTTTAATGCAATGTTCTTCATTGTTTTAGCGTCAAGTCCAGTTAAGTTGATAAATATTCTAGGAATATTTGATAAAATATAAATCGAATGCTATTCCATACCATATGACGAAAAAGAGCGACGTTTTGATGTGCGGCGACATAGCGCGACACCTTATATTTGACGTTGCATTAATAAAGAACTACTTATTGTCGAATATTGTATTTTATACGTAAACATCAGCATTAAATGCAGCATAATTTATGTGGCACTTTCATGGCTCAGATACGTACACTTTAAAAATGAGAGCACTTGTCTCATTACATTTTGATCATCCCACGTACAAGGCATTATATCATTGCTGTCATGTTATTCTTGATTGCAAAGGTGTTTTCTGCTCATCAGCAATACGAATTGGAAATTGTACGCTATATATTACATGCACATGAACCATATATTTACTGTTAGCGTTTCTTGTTATGCATTGTTTCCAATAAAAAAGTGATGTCATAGGAAGTAAAAAGGTATGCAATTTTGAATGGGTGTAGGTAGGATGAAAATGTTCTATGAAAATTGTAACACAATAGGAGGCATATATTTTGAAACATTTAAAATTGATACGATTTATTGTAAGTTTAACAACATTTACCTGCTTTTGAAATTCAGATTTATTTGGCAACAATCTTTCATCTATTTGCTGAAGAAATATTTCAATTACTGACCGAAGGCGTTCAAGTACTAAAGTGTTATGCCATTAACCCTCATCCTTCATAATGTTGTAAGCATCACCAATCTGAAAATGAAAATACGAAGACAATGTTTTGTGGTGATGATTTGAATATAGATGAATAGCTTCGAGTAAATGGTATCTTCCAAATTTGTAATTATCGTTTATATAATAAGACTAGTAATTTATCTTCCATATTTCTATAATCAACTATATCACTACATTATCAATTTGCATTACTTCAAAATATCGTACCAGTGGTCTAACGAAGGAAGTAAAATAACGTTAAGTGTAATTGATTCGCACCCATTGGATTACTTCGGAAAGAGTTAATTATGTTAATTATGTACAGTACAAGGATATTATTGAGCTAGTACATGTACCTTTTTTTGAAATTCTAACTTGATACAGTAGTCGGAACGTCCGAGTTGTCAAAATTTGCGTGTATCGTGCGTGTATCGTGCGTGTAACGTGCGTATCGTATGCGTGCGTGCATCGTGTGATTTTAGTAACGTGCATCGTCTATCGTATCGTATCGCCCATCGTGCATATCGTGTATATCGTGTGTATCGTGTACATCGTATCGTGTACATCGTGTACAACGTGTATAACGTGTGAAACGTGTATGGTACAGTATAAGTATACGAAACACGATAGCGAGAGATTAATCGTGCATCGTATCGTGTGAATCGTCCATGTACAGTATAAAAACACAACACACTTTTTCCGACATGAAGGAGTACATGTCGGGGGTTCTATAAACAATCCAAATTACCGAAAGGTATGGGACGATACGAGGACCTTTTAACAAATCAAATCATTTTAGTATTGTATCGGTGACATTAACTTCCGGGACGCAACGGAAGTATGTCCGAAACTGACATCCGAAATTATGTACACCGTCATGAAAAGAATTGTTTGCACATCGATAATTCATAATTAATGTAATGAAAATGTCTTAAATGTTGTTTTTTTGCCGACCAACTATCCCCATGTATTTGAAATGCCGACTTATTATGAATGGATGTACATACTGTACGTGTAATTATGCTAGTAGTTGTCCGCTAATATTGACAAGCAGAATCCAACTTTTTTCATGATCTAATTCTGGTTTATGAATCGAACATTTAAATGGGAATATTGTGGTGTAGATGTGTTATGCATAAATGATACATTATAATAATTTATAATATCAAAGTTTATATCATTTCTAATCACTGCATGTAACTGCAGTATTTACTTTTTATTTCAACATGGATATTGGGGTACTTAAATCATATTTTTTTGCCTAAGTTGATCAATAATATGAACTAAGGCATCACCTAAATGGGGATTTAGTACTCACTTGAACCCATAATTAATGGTACTCAACCAGTTGTCTCACATTTGTATGGAATCCGATTAGTGCCATATGAATTATCAATTAAGAGAATTTCGCGACACATGAAGCGACGTGGGACAATCATTCCATACAAGAAGCGAGGCACAATTTTCAAACACGAGATCTCGCTCTAACGCAGTATCAAAAACCATGAGATTTCGCAGTAGAATATCGTGCCTCGCCTCCTGTGTCGCGAGATTCTCAAATGTCGCTTCGTGTCTCAGGCTGAAATATTGTGCCTCGCTTCGCATGTCGCGCGATTCTCGTGCCTCACGTTCTAAGGTCGAGGCACGAGATGCGAAGCGAGTCAAGAAGCGACAATTAGGCAACGCACGAAATTATATCGCCAGATTGTCGCAGTTACACGACACATGGTATGATAAAACGGAGCGTACGGAGGCATGTAGTTGAAGGTTAGGCTGACGGTAGTTGAACTAGACTGTCGCCAGGCCCCTATCTTGCGATGCACGATAATTCATATGGCACTAACCGGATTCTGTACTTTTTACCATTTGGATTGTTAGTATATATATGTTGCAATGTCACTAGGCTAAGTTTCTGTCAATAAACCCCTAATAAATATTACATATTAATGACAATTAGCTATAAGTTAAATGACATTACATGATTAGACTTCCCAATAATCGTCAGACAAATCTGACAATTTTGATCTCTTTCAGGCGCATTTGGTTTCCGTCCGGACTGCCTGTCCGATGACTCTTAACCGTCATTGTTCGCTTTTATTCCTTTGTACATGACTGCATGTCTTTTGTAAGACATGTCTTGATTGGTCAATTATAAATTTGTAAGCCTGTCGCAAAGTAGGAAAACAATCTAATTAGCTCCTCGCTCTTGTACTCTTTTTCTGAAGAGTCTCCTTATAATTCCCCAAGGAAAAAGTATGCATAAAAATGCGGATGGCCGTCAACCAACTGATTTCACAATGAAAGTACTTGGAAACAAAGAAAGACTCAAAGCCATATTTTACAGAGTTAACGCCGCATATTCGTCACACTTATTTGTTGCAGAGCTATAACTGGCATTCGAAAAGTGAATATATTAAAATGAAATGAATGTGTTAAGACTGTATTCACCGTATATTCATTTCACATTTGATACATGTTCACCGCACACATCTGACATATTTGTCAGCGGGCATATTTTTCTGTATAAAAAGAGTACTTAGGGTAGCCAGACTTCTCAATAGCTGTTGGATGAATCCGACAATTCCAGTATCTGTCCGCCTTTTAGCGAAACAAAAATCAGTCTGACAGATTTCCTTCCGGTCCGACAGTTTTTCCAAGTCTGTCAGACCGTAAGCGACTATTGGTAAGTCTGGTAACCCAAAAAATCTCGGACACTTTCACCAAGTGCCCTATATTTTGACCCAGGATGACCTAATTTATTGAAATTGACCTAGATTGTAATGAAATCATTCATTCTGGAGAATTTTCATCAAGATAAGACCAATTTTTTTATCTCTACTGTCCACACAAGAAATTTCTAGGATTTGACCTATATATTAAGTGACACAATTTTTTACCCCAGATTGAACTTGATTTTGTATAGATTATCCATCTGATTAAAGTGACCTAGTGACTACACAACCAGTCTTCGAATTTGGCCACTAGCCCGAAGCCCGAGGCTAGTAAAATCTGGGTCGGGCTAGTAATTGTCTCTAGGTGACTAGTCCGAAAGGCTAGTTAAAAAATCCTGAGAACACAAGCCAAAAGACTAAAAACATCAAAACGATTGTGAGTCGGGACAATGAAAATTCTTCATTTAATATAGTAAACAGTATTAAAATGTTTACATATATTAATATCCACTTTTGATCATTTAATGTTCGGACTAGTAAATTTATTCTCAGGCTAGTAAGTTCTGCCTTGATGGTAGCCCGACTGGCTAGTACTTTGAAAAGTTTTTCGTGAAGACTGCACAACGTGACAATGTCACAATTAAAGTTTTGACCGACTGACCCAAGCGGATAGAGTAAATAATCGACATGAGTAGACATGGCGATGTAATCGTGGCGATTTATTGTCACTCATTTCCGCAAGTAAGCCTGATAATAATGCGAGTGAAATTATTTCACTACTGGCTTTGCGGCTGGGTAAACATTCGGGCAACACAGAGATGCAAGTGCAATTTTATTTTGACCCTGATGATGATCGCAGAAATGTGTGATTTTAGGGAAAGGCTGAAAAATTGCGGAGCTGAACAGTAGTCCGATATTGAGCGCTATGCTTAGAAACGGCTAGCTTAAAATAAGCGCTACAATATATCGGACAAAATGGAACATAATTATATATTATTTCGGTGAGCGCTCGTGGCTAGCAGACTGTTATGTAGCGCTTTTTTTTTAAGTTCTTGCTGAAAGGCGCCTGTTTCATATGAAAGCACTTTGACGCGCTTGCCTAGCAGTGCAGATAAATGGTATGCTCTCTGGTTGCATGTTGTTTTATATATACATGGTAAAGCACAACCAAAAAGCAATTGATAACACGTTGGTTTAATATGGAAAGGGCTCCAGTAGCTATGCATTAATGTACTGTATTAAAATTATTACTTGTCAGAAATTATACAAACTACCCAAGGGACATGATACACTGAGCTTAGCGCTGGCCCTTCGGTAAGCTTCTCCAACTAAGAAATACAATGCATTAATACACTTGTTACTATATATAGTAACAAAAATGAGCCTATTTTAGGCTGATTATGACCATCACGTGATTGATTATCGCCTATCCACCCGGTCCGCAATCTCATAATTGTAATTGGCCCGCTGAACGGGCGCACGTTACGTTATCCAAGTTAACATGACGTCACGTTGAATCTAAAATGACGTCACGTTAGAGCTAAAATATGACGTTACGTTACACAGAGGTACAATTCCTTTGTATAAGATTTTCAGAATAAATGTACTTTAGATATCTACGAACTTAATTAAGCGTGAGTTACGGTTACTTTCATTGAGTTTTGGAATCGAACAATTGTATTAAAGACTTTAATATACTCCAGAGCCTGGCCGGAAGTTGATAATCGGCCCGGCATGAATAATCACCGTCGGGCTAAAGCCCTGGCGGTGATTATTAATTTTCCGGGCTGATTATTGCCTTCCGGCCCGGCTGTGTCGTGTATTAACCTCTAATTAATGACGCACCAGTAAGTTGCATCCAAAACCCCACCCCTGTGGATGGGCAGTGGAATAGCCAGGGGAAATAGTTTTGTTTTGATTTTTGCCTTCAATTTTAGGAGCCTTCCTCCGCAATGCCGGGAAAATCGTGGGAATTTTTACTGCGAACCAATACCACGGGGTATTGCCAGGAGCCGAGGAATTACCAGAGAGTTTATGGTAATTTTACCATTAGCTGTTCCACTTGGCCGGCCGGTGGAACAGGAAAGGCGGGGGGGGGGTTGTTTCGACAACACGAAAGTAAAAATCTAGCCCATCCCCAGTGGTTGATATGGGTCGTAAGTGCATAAATGATAATCTCATAAACAAGGCTATTACAAGAGCAATTGAGACACTGACAAAAAAGTCAGTGTAAAAAGTGTTCGGTCATTTTTGGCTAACAAATGGAATCGAGAATGACAGCATACTTACATAAGATTTCTGTCCTCGGGGTGCATCGTATAACAACTTTAATTCCTCGTTTATAGTAACGAGTACTTAAATAAGTTGAAAAACCTTAAAATAAATCGAAAATCTTTCTGTTTTTTTCATAAAAATCTGGATCAATAAACGCTTGAGGGATACCGATGATCAGTAACGCCAACGGTTACTTCCCTTTTCCTTCCTGCAGACACGCCTAATGAAGGCCTATACTTCTAGTGAGTAAAACTAGTCGGTTAAAGGCCGGGCTTTAATAATAATGGTCCAAATAAGCGGCATTCGGCCACCCTGTAACAATATTTGACAAATACTGATAAATATCGGCTAAACGTTCAGTCGCAAGTACGTTACTCGACTTATTTAATGCAACAGTATTTGGTCGGAATCGACGTCTTGACGACGATACAACAACATTGTTAGTCGTATTAATTACTGCTTCGAATTTTGAGTCTGATAGTGAACGAAATTTTAAGGTGAATTTTCTCACACTCGGAATCTTCTTGCGAATCGTGCATATTGTGTAGAACGCACGTTCCGTATATCGTGTATAACGTACGGATCGTGGGGGCCCCGGATCGTGTATCATATCGTATCGCCCATCGTGCAGACCGTGTATACCGTGTATAACGTACGGATCGTGTATCCTATCGTATCGCCCATCGTGTATTTTTGTAACGTGAACCGTGCGTGTATCGTCCGTATATCGTGCGTGCATCGTTCGCCCATCGTGCGCTTCGTGTGACAACTCGGACGTTCCGACTACTGTAGATATAGTCTCTATACTCCGATCTTAGAGAGATAATTATGTACGCTATATTATGAAGCTAGTGCATGCACCTTTTATTAAAATACTAACCTGAAAGATATTGTCTTTATACACCGATCCTTTACCAAACAGTGAACAGTACCCTATAATGTTCAATAAAGCCGGAACATTTAAATCTTCAATAGTCTTCGTAGCAATGTCTGAAGGTGACAGGATCATTGAGCCACACACTCCGGGAGTGATAAATGTCGCTGCTGCGTACAGCATCAGTTGTCTATTACCAAGTCGTGTACCAGAGTTAAATTCATACCGAGAAGGAGGTTGATGCCGTCGGATTTTCTCCAATTCATTGTCCAGTTTTGTTATTAGATCCTCTGATGTATCGTGTGTGTCATTTACGGAGCAAAACTCGTGGAGGTATTCCTCGAATGAACGTTCTATATATACGGATAAGAACTTATGCAATAGTTTGGTGAGTGCAGCATTCAATCCAAGCCATTCATCGTCATCAAACATTCTATAAAGTCTGTTCAACGACCGACCTGAAGTGTTAAAAATGGTAAAACAATGAGCAAGGTATATATATATATATTAGCAGTATATACATTATCGGATGCATACTTTAAGAGTTACTAGACGTAAGCAGTAGACGAAATGCGATACAATACACTTGTTAAATGTTATAAGTACACAACTATTCAATATGTATATCTTTTTTATTATACATGATATAATAGTAATTTTTGCATGTCTTCATGCGAGAAGCATAGTAGCATTATCCGATGATTCGATAATTGTAATTTGCCCGCTACCAGCAGTGAACCGTGAATTTTTACATTATGCAAAATGCACGTGCTCAACAAATATTGTTCGCACGAAGTCTCAAAATTTTACATACACATTGTCCATCAATACCCACACCAAAGAAGCACAAAACCGGAATAATTACGATAACAGAAAGTACAAGAGAGGTTTGTGAAACATACACGTCTAATTGCAGTTAAAAGTCTAGTGTATTTGATGTCACCACGACCTTGAAATTTGACCTGTTGACCTCAAAATTAGTAGGAGCCTATATCTGATGATAAGCAACCTTTACGTAACGTTTTACGATCTAAGATCCTATATTTCCTATGCTGTTGACCAAAGATGGTTGTGTATTCAAAGGTCACGGTGAGTTTGACCTTTGATCCAAATGATTTTGAAATTAAATTGGACCGCCTGTGAAGGTTGAATAATCTCCACATAAAATTGTAGAATCCTAGTTCCATCCGTTCTGGAGTTATTGTTGGAAAACCATAAGGCATGTCGACCGACCGATCGGCAAGCATGCGCTGTTCATAAGAAAACATAAAAATATATACCGGACATAACAGTCACATAAATACTTACAAATTTTAAGATGTTTAAGCATAATATGTCATTAACGTAATATACAGCAGTTCTAAATGCTGTCATTTTTTAAGCTAGACAAACTTAACACGCACTATTCGCACGTACCGCTATGTACTGTGTGGGTGTACTTATAACATTTAATGAGTGTAGAGTTACAGACTTTACAATTTAAAGTAATTAATAATTTTGTATACATAAGATCTGATTCATTTAAAATGCCAAGTTGATATCTACACATTTTGTATATATGCAAGATACGTGCTTGGAATCCATGTATAATCACTTCTATCACCGAAGTCATCTGAAAAGTGAAATATCTCGTTCGCATTTTTTATTAAATGTAGAAATATTGATGTTATTGACTTATATGAGGGACGTTAAAACTTACTAGGACTGGGCCCTCTCGGGTACAGTTTTTAATAATTTGGAATTGATAGCTGATTTATCGCGTTAATTTAGCAAGTCCGTTTGTGAAAGTCCATTTATAAACCATGGTTACACACAACCGGTGCAGTAATAATCACTGATTTCAACGATATAATACATACAATATCTTCACTTCAGAATCTATCGTACCGTTACTTTTCAAACATCGCCTATAAATAACGTGATACATGTTGGCCTGTGTCTTCAAAAAATACGATATTTGAACTGAGTTAAAGATCACAGTCTCTTAGGTGTATTGTGATCGTCTGACAACCGAGATCAAATAATACAAAATGCTTAAAATTTCATTTCAATTTCAATTAAACTTCAGCATCTTCACATGTCTTAAAATCGCAATCGCACTGAATATATACAATTATACACTTTTAATGAAAATGCAGAAACACCCTTAGCTCAATCCCCACGGATAATTTATTCCAAATGATATTTAACACCTAATCTAGCGAATTGGTTATAGCGTATTTACAACGTAGTAATGATAAAATTAAATTAAATTAAATTAAACTACATTAAACAAGCCTAGCAACTGTCATGAAATTTTAACTGAAACTTCAATATTTGTAACTCTGCTTGTTGTATGCATTAATTAAAACTAGCACCTTGAATGATGC
This sequence comes from Spisula subtruncata, assembly GCA_963678985.1. Lineage (NCBI taxonomy): Eukaryota > Metazoa > Mollusca > Bivalvia > Venerida > Mactridae > Spisula > Spisula subtruncata. Next base: position 42,122,120 of record OY787673.1, on the reverse strand, counting down.
ACTATTTTTTGAGAATTGAATAATTGCAAAATCTGGATACAACGGATGCAAAACGCTGATTAATTATGTTACCTCCCCTGTTTTCAGCATTTAATTCTGAAGTCAATAAAAGTGCAATTAAACTAAACAAGCCTAGCAACTGTCATGAAATTTTAAATGAAACTTCAATATTTGTAACTATACTTATTGCATGCATGAAAAGAGTATGTTGTTCAAAGATTTTTCATGTTAAACTCAAAAACGAAAATTACATATTTCAAAATATTATTTAAATAATCAAATAACTTGTACAGTATAACATAAAATTTACTGTTTGATTTCTTATATACGAACTTTCATGTATACCAATGTTTATGAGGATGAAAGCAAAACGTTTTCGGTAAATTACAATTATCAGTTTTAGAGGTTGTTCCCAAAATCCAAGAATATCTAACACAAAACCTAGCCGAGCACCACTGATTTTTCCAGAATGATTGTCGTATATGTGTTCATTATAAATAAAACAAGTATTTTATACCTTGTACAGAACAATCCAACGCAAGCGAATCACCTTAATATATAACTTGCTACATTATTCGATTGTAAGCACAGGATAACGGGTTCTAGCCCCGGTCTGTTTGCACATTTTTCTTCCCCCGCTACATTTGGCGCCCAACGTGGGGCTGTGACTTTATTTGCTCCGAGAACATATCACTATGTTTTCTAGACCTGTCAGAAATTCGAGGACGAATTTCAGTCTGACCGGGGAGTACGTCACAGTCTGAACATATTTACTACAGGGATGCAACTTGTGTAAGCAGCCGGCTAGCTCAGTCGGTAGAGCATTCACCCTGTACGCGTTCGAGCCCCGGTCTGGTTGCACATTTTTCTTCCCCTGTTACATATACAACATCACGGTATTTGTGTGATAAACATCGCCTGTACCCCTTGAACAAGTGTCCATCCAGTGCAGGGCTCGAACCCATGACCCCTGCTTGCGAATCAGACAGTCTAGTCTCAACAGAGATAACTGGACTACTGATGCATGAATTAAGCCTGCACGTGGACCACAGTTCATCTGCATGAGTTTAGGTAACAGTTGTCATGATAACGTGTTGGACAACATGTCTGAAGTGAAGATATTTCTTTTTCTTGCTTACTATTTTTGAAATTTTCACGTTTAATAATGCTATTTTTTTATATTGTATGCTGTGACACGTAAAGAATTTACGTTACACGAACATTTTCAAGTATCTTGCATCCTCGGCCAGCATGATGATACCTCATGTCGCTTAGATGCAACAAAATACTGGTATTTATCAAAATATTCTCAGTTCTAAATCGAACCGCCGGCCATAACAAAAATATTTTTAGCCTCTAAGGTGATCAACAAAAAATGAAAACAATAATATTAAAAATTGAAATAAAGTGATTATATTTTCATATTTTATATAAGATTATATTAAATAACTTGGCATGACTTCAATAGTTCTTGAACATTTGACTTAAATGATTAATTATAATTACTTTTATTAGAGATTAAGTTTTGTTTACAACACGGCGCAAAATAACCGATCTCAGTCCCATTTTGAGTTATTTCCCTTTGACTTTCTTAAAAAGACATCATAAATTATGACTCCCAATTACAAGAATATATGATCAGGAATCCTATAAGTGCTCTACGCGATCCTAGTTTTTTTCTGTCGTTTTAACATAATTACCCGATAACTGCTAATTTTTAACGCACCACAATCACACCAAGGGCAGCGCAAATAAGAGGAGACCTCATATTTACATCGTGGTCATTTAAGGTGCACTAGCTGCCACAGAGAGACAATTTTACCTACTAAAGTCATGTGTACATGTAAGATATACTTATAGAATAATACATGGCTGAGCAGTGCCTTTGAGCGATAATCACCCCGGTAGGTTAATAATTGCCCGAGGGCAATTATCACAGACCTACCGGGCGATTATCACTCAAAGGCACTGCTAAGCCATCTTTTGTTCTGTATAATATTTATGTGGCAGCTTTTTCATGAAAACAACACAAAAAAACGTAACGTGTTCAGTCAATGGTAGATCATTTGCTATTGAAGAGAGTTATTGTTGTCAAACTTGGATCTAGGCGCGCAATGCACATCTACAAGAGCTGTAGATCTAACACTAAAATGTTCGTAACTTTTTTATCATTGGACGGAAACCTACCATGTGGGTATTCATTTTCTTAATTAGATAATTTGCTACACGCCGGTGTTTAGTTTAATGCAAAATTCTGAGAAAAAGTGTTTTTCTCATTTTCGGAAGGATATAAAAATATGGATCTCGTCTAGGAAACTCATTGTTTTGATCATAAATTAAAGGTCTAGTACATAGGTCATGTATTTTTCATCGAAGGTTGATACAAAAAATATTTTACATGTGATATTCTGCTTCTCCAAAGCCATCAACCGTGTTAGATATAAACCTACGTTTGAAGCGGTCGACGAAAATGACCTAACTTTGCGCGTGAAAGTTTTCCGAGGGCGATTTTGATAATCGCCCCGGTGGGCGCGAGGCGGGCCAAAAAGCTGATAATACTTTTGAAAGGTCAATAATGCTATTTTTAAAAGGCAAATTTGTCACTATGTATAGTAACATAAGTATTATGTACATATAAAATATATCTACGACGTCAGACCGCCGCACAAAATGTTTTCGATTTTATCATAATCTAAATAATTTTCGTTTATGAGTTATCATGAATTTTTTGTTCGAAAACAGACGATAATTTTGTGACTTGATGCAACAAATGCTTTTTATCTTCTGCTAAAAATTCATTGACGTAACTCTATTTTGAAACTCGCAATATACTTCTTACACACGAATAACTTAGCGAAACCATGGCATATGCGACAAAATGACGCTGCGTGTAGTAATGGGCTTTTCCTAAAAGTTAGGAATGCCACCTACTGAAACTTAGCGTTATACTTGGCGTCAACATAGTCTCGTGTACCTGTAGTATAAGCTTTTAAGGGGCATGTGTAACCAAATCAGTGTCAACAAAGAGTCATAAGAACGGTTTGTAGCAGATCCGAAAAGAACTACAAGATTATATTTTATAATGCCACCATATCAACTCGACGTCAAAACAGTGATTATAATGTGATGATTTAAATTTTAGATGTTGACCATCTAGAGGACACTTAAACTAAGTTGAACAAGCAGAGAGAAAATGTCGGGTGGGTTGCACAATTTTTAAAGGTCTTGGAAATGACTGCATGATTTAGGAGTCTTCAGATATCATCAGGGATTAACTTTTGCAAAATGGGTAGGTGTCAGCAAATAAGCTCATTATGACGTCGTTGACATCGGGCTTGCGGCGATGTTCGTTAGTATGTCTCATGTAAATGTTCATATCTCAAGAATTGTTCTGTGCATTTTTATGATTTTTTATCATAATTAGATTAGACTGAATTTACGGTGTGAAACATTTCGTGGTTTTACTGACATTATGCACGACTTTATAGTATCAGTGTCATTACTGTTAGATATACCCACGTACACAGGTGTCGGTCTGTAAGATAAGATACTGTATTCATCACCATTACCTGTATCAGCGTACGAGGGGTGTTTTAAAAGTTCTGCTAATTCCCCTGTAAATTGTTACATATTCACTAAATGTGTATAAAAGTGCATATTTTCTGAAAGACAGAGCTTTCTTAAATTCGAAACAAGTATTGGTATTATCATTATAGAATTTAATTGTCAACTATATGACTTTATGTATGTAGGTATATAGCACATTGAATTGTCGACAAAATGGATCATATTTGCGCTTAGTAGTGGTAACATAAATATTAACCATTTCTTAAATTTTAACCAGATTTAATTGCAATTGACACATACCATGTAATATATACATGCAGGATGAATATTCATGTTATGACGATAAACATGTCTTACGATGTACATGAGATAAACCGAGCCTAAAATTCTCTTGAAAACAGTCATTTTACCGGAAATACGCCAATAACGGGCTATAACATTGTTCTGCTGAACGTATTATATAGAGGATATTAGTATTTTTCCGTGTATGATCGGCTGATAATTCACCGAGTGAGCAGCTGATGTAATATTTTCACGAGTGGCGTAGCCACGAGTGAAAATATAAGTCAGCTGCTCACGAGGTGAATTATCAAACGATCATACACGGTAAAATACTAATATTCTATTTATTTCATGCTTCAAATAGCTTAAATGATGGAAATACTCCACTATATACGTCAAATGTTTTGCGTGACGTCGTTTTCCCGCCATGCACGCGTCGAGTTGCAATCAAATAGTTCTTCTGCAATGGCTTCAATTTCGTCCATTTGTTTTACATTTATATATATATAATGTAGTGTTATTTGTTAAAGATTAAAAGAGCAAGTGAAAATGCTTATTATTTTATTTTTGACGGCGAGGAAATTTGATTTTAAAAAATAGTCCGTTTGCCGTGAAATTATGAACAGTGAAATTATGAACAGTGAAATTATGAACAGTGAAATTATCGGGGAATAATCCACCGTTATTCCGCCGTAAACCACCGGTAAGCATGAAATAAATAAGAATGCAACATATTTGCCCATTTTGTACATTAGTAAATAAAATGAACAAGGTATCCATTTTTGGCAGTATACATTACTGGATGCATACTTTTGAGAGCTACTTGACGTATTTAATAGGAGAAATGCTATACAATTGAAGGACAGAGTTTAGAGTTTAATGTAATTAAATATTTTGCATACATAAGATTCATTTGAAAATTAAAGTTGAAAATAAGTATCTTAGTTGACATCTACATCTTTTATATATATGCAAGATACGTACTTATATACCATAAAGAGACATACGTATCCTCGGAGTCATCGGGGTCAATGGTGTCATCTGAAAAGGGAAATATCTCGTTTGTATTTTCATTAAATTTAGAAATAGTGGTGTTATTGACTGATACAAGGGATATTGAACCGGAATAATTGTGCAGTTTTTGTTCAATATCGGACTGAAATTATGCTTGGATAAACACCAATATGCAAGTATACTTTTGACGTTAATAATTTATCTCTGTTTTCTTACTATAGCAACACGCAAACACATGAGTGGACCAGAAATCAACAAAGTAGTTTAGGATGCGTAGTCGTTTAAATGACGTTTTCAAAGACAAACTCCTCACACAAATAAAATGTAGACCACGTGGTTGGTCACAAGTTTACTTTTCTTAAAAACCACAGACCAGTCTATTCACACAAACTACGAAACATTTACATTGGGCTCATTTGTTACTGTGACATAAAAGTGTATAATTGACTTAACATGTCAACCCAAATATAACAAGTGCATGTGGCTGGCTTAGAATGAGAAGAAATATATATCGCGAGGCGCATCTTGTGATCCTGTTTTCATAAAACGCTGAACTTGTTATGATGACCAAACTGAAGTTAAAACAGCTTATTTTACCATATGTAAAGCATAGTTTTTGGAAGTATTTTTTTCTTGTTTTCTATCAATATCGATCTCATTCTAAGCCAGCGATGTGCATGTTTATGCAATACATACCTGTATTATATCTTTCCGCCATGTTCTACAGAAATAGAAAAGAATAATTAATACAATATAATAGTTCACATAGCTAGTGAAAGGGTAGACATAAATACGGAGAGATTGGTAGTTTATGTGAGAATCCGCATGGAGATTAAGATCATTGACAGACATTTACATATTTGTTTGCTTAACTGCCACATTGTCGGCTAAGTAAGTTCAATTTCTTATTTTATATATGCTGCATATGACATAACCACATAGCCATACGTTATAGTCACCTTTTGGGTTGTTATCAGTCAGTACATCAATAATAGACTGGAAGTAGAGACATTGTCGGTGCATTTTTGTTTCCATGTGTACGTTCGTGTCCTTTCTATTATATGTTTCTTCTGTCCCTAGTTTTGTTAAAAACATTTTTAATACAATGGTATTGGTGTTAAATGTGGTGAAGTATTCGTTGGTGGTAGAGTTCTAAACAAAAACATTTCTAGTAAAGTTCATATCCATTTATTAACACCACGACAATAATTTTCCTAGGTTCTGAAAATTAAGTATTCGGAGTGCGAATAGCACGCATACCGGCTTGCATAAAAACATACTTTCGAGGGGTATTTATGCCCAGCTCCAAGATGACTGCGTATTGAACAGTCGTGCAACAATTATGTCGTGATATGCACTTTGCCAACATAAATATTTATAGATAAATATGGGGTCACCTCGGACGGACTGCTTAACCAAAGTCTGGCTATTAATAGGATAATTTGTAACGACACATTTCCTACATGAAAAGTGTATCAGTTATGGGTCGAGACTTAGAGTGCATATGTCAACCAAGGTACGTTATATTAAATTCTAGCTCCAAAACCGTTTAAAGTGGATTTGTTCGATCTTATAATTTCAACTGGAAGTCTTAATGTCTCAATATTCATCATATTAACGGAACCGAACAAAACCTAAACCCCATTGGCATAGCTAAAATAAGCCACACAAACTGCATGCATAATCATACACAAGCATTTACATGTAACTATACGAAGAAATATGAAGGGGTGCGAATAGCACGGACGAATAAAATAGTGCACCGATAATTGTTGAAAGAATTTCAGGCCCCGGGACAAAATGACAAGGCATTTGTCATGAGAAAAACATTAATGCTATGGCAACACAATGACCTTATTTTATATTTGTCTCCCCAAGCAAACTGGGTACATGTAGGCCACAACTGTAAGGGGGTGTAAACATAACACATGTCTAGTCATATGTAGTTCTGTAAAACTGAAAAGTATATATCTCATGTAGAAGACCATGTTTGATTGCTTCTTAGTTTGGTCACCATTTGTTGGCCAACATTTATGGTTGTATTATATTTAGATGTGTGTGGTCACTATATGTCACCGTCTGGGCGTAAGCTGCATGGTCTTCTCATTTATGTAAAAAAGGTATGAGCAAATCAGATAGGGAAGGTTGCGGAAGGAACCGCTACCCAACCAGCCGAGCACAGACATCAGAAACACCACAACGCAACTACACTGAGAACTGCACACACATAAACCAAAGAAACAATAAAAAGTTCCCGCCGAAAAAAATTCACATAGAAATTTAGGAAAAGCGGTAATTGCATGAGACCGAAAGAAACGCAGCCAAGACCCGACCAAGTTCCTAAAGGCTGCGCTGCACGGCGACCCAACCGCACAAACTCATGCCAAAATGGCGACTAATTAAAACTCATATGTAATGAACATATATGCAAGATCGATCGTCATTAAAACAAGCGTATCAGTCACGTAAACGTCGTATGAGTATTGAATTACGTAGTAGTAAATGTCTAAACACAACTTTGTGTATACTATACATTTATCTAAATTGTTTAAATTTCCTGTTATACATGTATAAACTTGACACACATCTTAGCTGATTCAATACAATGTATAGTTATACATATATGCAATAATAAACAATGTCTGTCAATATAAAAACAGGTTTCGTGACATCCGAGTTCTGGATCTTCTTCGACATTCTTCCCTAATGAACATGTTTAAATTGAATACACAATAATAAAATTATTCAGATGAAGATATGTTTACATTATGTAGAACATTTGTATTCAGTCACTCCCGGCAGAATCGGCCTCATAAAGGGATTCCGATAAACGTTTGATATCCCGTCAAGTGATCATGTGACTTGCTATATCCCGTCAACTGACCACGAGATCTGACGGACGTATTCTTAAAGCGGAGACGCCGGTTGAAACTCTGTACCCGAGGATGAGGTTGCCCTTTTTAAATGAGCTTGTGTCGATCATCATTTTTTCTACGACATGCCTGCGTGTACATGACGTTATCAAAATGTCCTACGTTGTAGTTTTGTCGTGACGTCAGTGAACGAACATAACGTAAAAGAATAATGAAAAGGCAACTAAATAGTCCTGATTTATATTCCCTTTTAAGGCAGATGTAGTGACCGGATAAATAGAAAAATTGGTTAGTGCCGTGAAGTGAGTAAAAGTTTGTCTGGCTCCACTGCTGAAATTATCAGATCGTCTACGGCTTACCCGATAAATACCTCCGCCTTGCCAGATAAACTTACTCAACCACGGCACTAACCTATTATTCTTTATTTACACAACTAAGTAAAGTTAAGTTACCAATTTTCTAGGGGCTCTTTTCAGCTATTAGGCCGCTCAAGCACCCTTTGACATTTAAACTTCCCCTGGTCATTGGGTTACATATGGAAACACACACTCGTGTCTTCCTTGGGAGACTATTTCTCTCCTGTGGGTGTGGCAGCCAACATCGATCTGCGACACCCAGGAATAGGCACTGCCCTCACAAGTACCATTTTGCACCATGGTAGAGTGGAGCATTTGGGTCTTGCTCAGAGAAATTAACCAGTGGTCCAGAGGGGGATCGAACCCGGGACCTCTCGATCCCGAAGCGCGCGTCCTACCTCTAGGCCACCGCTCCCCACCAACTACGAATGGTTAGCACATTTGACAACCAAATATATAACCCGGCGGTTCCTGGTTGTCATATTGGACAATTTATAAACGACTTTCTGGAGGAAGGTAACTTTATATAACTAATAGGAACGTACAAAAGGCGTGTCCGGATCCTGTTCCCACAGAACCTTTCTGTCTCTTACATTAACGTCGTCACACCCGATTAAACAAAGGAAAACACTTGGTTATCATATTTGACAATTTAGAAACGACTTTCTGGAGGAAGGTAACTTTATATAACTAATAGGAACGTACAAGCAGCGTGTCTGGGTCCTGTTATCACAGAACCTTTCTATCTCTTACTTTAACGTCGCCACACCGGAGTAAACGAATATAGAACACGTACCTGATCCACGTACCTGATCTAAGACTTGTAAATTGTTTATTATATAAAATCCAGTTTTATAAACACTTTATAAACAACGCGACATTATGACGAGTGAATTATATAGTAACGAATCGATTTTATAAACATTTACTCCAAGTATTAAGACAATATGAAGAGACACGCACATGTTATCAGTTGATTAAGACTGTTTCATAGTGTGCTTTATCAGTGTGGAGATTCGCGTAATCACATGCATAAATGTTTCACTTAAAATAATTGCGATTTCGTCCGTTAACGGTCAGGTTTTTTCTTGATTTCAAACGATCGTGCATTCAATATGGTTATAGCATACATGTATAGCCTATAAAATACCCCGTATATGCACGAACAACCGACAAGTAACGATGTCGCTTCACATTTAGCTGTTTTTAATTGATATACGACCAAATGCACTTTCGATGCAGTTTTTAACCGATAATAATTATTTGTTCGAGCATCAAATAACAATAGCTAAAGGCGTTTATGACTCAATGAAAACGATTAAATGTAATGTTTTAATTGCAGGTATCATGCTACTTTTATATTTTTATGGAGCATAAAGCAATAAACGGGACGCTGCTCGTACATATGGTGTGTTTTTAAATTCTTGTCAGTTACCAAAACACATAAATCTACCATATTGTTAAAAACGCACGTACCTGCTCTTGGAAATTCCTTATTTTAGTAAATCCCTTTTTTCTTCAAATACAAAGTGATATCAAGACGAGTCAATAATATGTATCACATACGACCTCAGATTCAGGTATGCTAAATGCAGGAGAGGTTACAAAATCAATCCCCGTTTTGCATATTTTTTCTGTGAGCTTCTTCCGCATTTGCTAGCCAATATATTTTAAGATATTTATGCAAAAGATCCTTCCTCTAAAACATTAGCGAGATGTGGTGGTTAAAATCATTTTGAATAAATTATTCGTAAGGTTTAGTAAATAGTTTCTTCTGATTTTTTATTAATGATATAAATTCAGAATAACTATGTCTCGAATTTAATACTCTGAAAGTTTTTCGTGAAGAATGTTAATATATATTTAAACCTTTGCATACTATTTGATCATGATATATAGATGATTTAGCTACGTTTAAAGTACTGTGACTTTTAAACTTCCGTTCAACGGAAAATGTCACTTGACCTTAAGAAAAACAACGTATGTAGGATTGGTATGCATTGTATAAATTATGGTATAAATGTTAGTGGAGTATAATATAAATAACATATAGCTTTGATGGTAGCAGTAAAAATGTCAGCCCGAGGAAAGTACAGCCACACTCAAAGCTATGAGTTATTTTTTTTGTAACCTTGAACTGGATTCGTCGACATCCAATTTTGATGGATATGTTTATGCACGAATTATTAAGAGTGCTTACTTTTAATTTCAAGCTGAAACTCAGCAGAAGTCAATAAGTATTATTGTGTATAAATGTACCATAGATACACCTACTTCTTTTAATATTTTCGGCATCCATTACGTGACTGGATCTAGAGAACTCGAATAAAAACATGGTTATGTACAGTCCAGTAAGGATATTTGGCCAATGACGTAGCCGTTTATGTGTACCCAAAATATTACAACCATTGCCAGAGCCGGTAGAGTGTAGCATTAAAATAACACAAACCTGTTTGTATAAGCCTTTATAATTGGTTTTACACCGTAATAGTAGATTCTACTTCTGCGTCACTGTCATCTTACCCTAACTGGAATATAGGTAGGTCACGCCGCCATGTTTGTTTTGCATAAATATACCACATGACCAAAACGTACTGTCAAAAAAGCTGTAAAAATTTCAATCACGTAGTGTGCTATAAAATGTAATCCACTTTCTCATAACAGTAAAAATACCTCCTGTTTGTCTATGGGAAATTAACATTATGTAAAAGCGAGGGGTAATAAAAATAAATCAATAAATGGTATGGTAATCGTACGACTGAGGCTCGATCAGAACATCGTTCACTCATACCGGCCCAGTTCACTAATTTGGTATATGACCTTTAATTTCAAGGTCTGTGGTACGGACTAAATAATGCGACATAGACATACGTATATATTCTTACCATGCATGTTTCAGCCAACGAAAACAAAAAACAAAATGTGTGTTCCAGAACATCGGGAAGAACACAATCCTGAGTGGGAGAATACAATCAGGGAATTCTTTGATGTGTTTGTGGACGACATGTCCTTCCTGTTAGCTTTGTTGTTATCTTTCGACGCTTGCTACAACTTTTGCTATCATAACATGCAACATACATTTCTAGGCATTATTTCCTGAAATCAATAAAGTATCAAAAATAGCAAAATATATAATACAAAACGGCGTTCCATATGTGATATAAGTCTAGTAGGCGTCACACACACATGCGTCCTTCAGCGAGAATAAAATACAGTGTTTATACCTCCCAACATCACACGGTATAACCGGATGCGTGGTCGGCCGAGTGATGCGTTACGGCCGAGGTAAATACTGATGACGGGTAAGTAGTGGGGTTATATTTCTTACCAGAACTTATCGATTTCGATATTTCTTTTGCATCTAGCGATTTCTGAATGACCACGAAGGTTTAAATGTACTATTCACTCAGCCTCGCATGCTATCTTTGCGGAATAAATCTGATAGAGCCTGTTTAAACACGGAACGCAGAAAATAATGCTCAATTCTCACATATATTGTCCGAAATTAAACAGTTTGCGCTAGTATTGAACTATTTGACCTCACAGATCTAAAAAAATTCATCTATGAACAACTCTGTAAAGGTACAACTCTGTCCGTGGCTTGAAACAAACGATTGACCCTTTCAAAGAGACCCTAGTAAGCGCAAAAAGGATGACGTTTACAGCCGAGGAGATTTTGTGATGATGACGTTTACGGCTGAGGACGAAAAATATGGATGACGTTTACGGCCGAGTAGCCCTGCAAATTTGATGAGCTTTATAGCATGCAACCGATCTCTCTCTGTAAACAGCAGGTTTCATATACCAAAATGTTCGCCAAGGACTGTTGCATATGGAATGATATTTCAATTTCCATGAAAGTGCTGTAGATCTGAGAAATCCAAGATGGCGTCCAAGATGGCCGCCAAAATCGTGCAAACATCCAAATATAACACTTTTCATCATTATTCTGTTGTATGTTAACATATTGCAAGCAAATTTGTTTCATTTGTACGTAAACTGAAATACCTTTAACTCAGTTACTTTTTAAAACTTTCAATCGTAATGGTCAAGGTCAAATCAAAGGTCAAAGGTCAAAATTTAGGGAAAATGGCAACTGACAAGGGTGTATTTGTCTTTTTTGTTCCGGATATTTAATATATCATCGTTTTTTTTATGCCAAAGTACACCACAGGGATTGGTGTTTGTATATACATTGCAAATTTGGAGTAGAAGTTTAATTTTTATGGAAATCCAAGATGGCGTTCAAGATGGCCGCCGAAATCGAGTAAACATCCGAATTTAACACTTTTCATCATTATTCTGTTATTTACTATTGTATTTCAGCCAAATATGTTTCATTTTAAAGTATACTCAAATATCCTTAAAATCATTCACTACTGACAACTTTAAATCGTAAAGGCCAAGGTCAGATCAAAGCTCAAAATTTAGGGAAAATGGCAACTGACAAGTCGTTTTCCCCCTTTTCAGCCAAATATTAAATATACCATTGTTTTGCTATGTTAAACTATACTATAGGGCTTGCTTTTGGCAAATAATAACTAACACTCCTTTTTGGGGGGTTTTTAAGGTTGTTTCAATTGATATCATTATACAATATGGTGTATAAAATAGCCATCAATATATATTGTATAGTAGAAACAGTTGGTATCCAAAATTGCCATTTATCATCATCTTTGTGTGGACTGTACACATAAATCACATTTTTTGTTTTACAGTTAACTAAACTTCGGTACATTCAAAACAATTTGCTTTTAACAAAGAACTTCTGTAGAGTGGTCAAGGTCAAATTGAAGGTCAAATGTTTTTATTTAGGACAAGATGAAGTCTGGCAAAGTGCCATTTTATTTGAGATTCTTAAAAATAACATCAGTCTCATATAACAATGACAGTGAAGTTAATCCATTTGAAATAAGTAACATTGTAATGAATTAACATTCATTAATTAAGTTATTAAACTATTCGTATCAGATCTATAGTATGATGTATATTGGGCGGAATACAACATTTCAAAGGTATAACAATATTAAAAAATCTGTCAACAATTCTGAATAATTGTTACCAGGTGCTAAAATGAGAACAACCAAATTAACAACGTTATTGTGCAACATTCATGTTCAACAATGTTCATGAATACGTGTGATACAATTTCTATAGCATTTGTCACTTTTTACAACTAGTATCAGGGCGACAAATATACCATGATATACAACATGAACACATCAGTTATAAAAGCAATGCCATTGATACAATGTGTCAACCTCGTGTCAAGTTAAACGAGTCAGTCATACGTAAACATTACAAGTATCAGACAGTTATTGCATACCTTTTCATGTGCGACAAATATAAATTGTTCACCCACATACAAAATCATGATTCGTCACTATCTGACGTTTCTAATTCTCGGCCAAAGAGGGACGAAAGTGTGTATACATTTGTACACACTGTGTCTGCCGTCTCAATGTCTCCGTTACAACAACAGGCCACAGTGCATGGCTGCTTGTGTCTGAAACATGCACATGTTTCATTGCACAGGGAACATTCACAGACCAAGTCATTTAACAATTCCGGAGCGGCTGCCGGCTGGCTCATCATTTGTGGCCGTATTCCTGCTCCACAGTTGTCGTATTCATAGCCGAATTCAGTGAATGGTGGTAGCTGATGGTTTGCTACTGTAGCATTTTGCCACACCCAAAGCTGTATGACACATCTCCGAAGATGAAGCATCAGGCTATTTTCTGTTGGTGGTAGATTTCTAGGTTGAACAGAACCTTTGGCTTTCATGCATCGTAGCTGATGGAGCGAATGTCGGCTGTTTCCACCATATCGGCTGATAATAAACATGTTGCAGGCCAATCGTTGCGGTTCAGATAGCTCAAGATCCATACCAACAAACTGCAGTGTTTGGTATTGATGTGCATTGTCAACCATCATCTTGAATGCTTTGCGTTTTCCTTTTCCGTAAAACCCACTAGTTGTATCACAGCCTGTTAAACAATAAACTGTCAACATAATATTTAGCTGTTCAGTTGTCAGTTTATGAATAAGCGCGTGAATTGGTATCAGTCTTCTGCAGTCAGTATGCGTGGTGACTGTTCCAGCTGACATGAAGACGTAGGGAGCATATATGTGTTGATAATGGTGTGTAAGCAGAACAAGTACGTCTGTATCTGGTGTGTGAATGGCGAGTGAGCTTGCTCCTGAATCGGCTTCGTATTTAGCATGCAGGATCATCCTGGTGTCTGCATCTTCCTGGTTGGTATACAGTACTGTAATTTCTTCACTGGAATCTGCTGATATTCGTACACAGGGTAGCTGCCTTCCTCCATTCACAAATAATGTTTCCTGCGACCTTAGCTCATTGCACGCATTTTCCATCATGTACCGCGTGTAAAACTCTTTGAGGCGATCTTTATTGGAACCACTTCGCAGATATAACTTCCAGTCGCTTGGTATTTCAAGTTCACTATGGACATGTATATTGCCTGCAGTGTTGTTCTTCAGGTCACCCCGTTCCTGTCTAGTTTGTGTTTTCAGGCTCTTCATCTTCATTGTATTTGTCGAAAACAATATGAATGTTTTTCAAATCTTGTAAAATTTCACGAGCCTTCCTTTTTCTTCATAAAGTCTGATTTCCTGGTTTTTATCATTTGACCATCATCTATGAACATGCTCATTGGCACGGTGGTGTTTTCGAAAGCAAACGGATCAATCAAAAATGTTCCCTCAGAGCGTGTCTTTGCTTTCGAAAACACCACCGTGCCAATGAGCATGTTCACAGATGATGGTCAAATGATAATGGAAGTTATTCCTGCGAAGTGGTTCCAATAAAGAACGCCTCATAGAGTTCTACACGCGGTACATGATGGAAAATGCGTGCAATGAGCTAAGGTCGCAGGAAATATTATTTGTGAATGGAGGAAGGCAGCTACCCTGTGTACGAATATCAGCAGATTCCAGTGAAGAAATTACAGAACTGTATACCAACCAGGAAGAGGCAGACACCATGATGATCCTGCATGCTAAATACGAAGCCGATTCAGGAGCAAGCCCACTCGCCATTCACACACCAGATACAGACGTACTTGTTCTGCTTACACACTGCAACATGTTTATTATCAGCCTATATGGTGGAAACAGCCGACATTAGCTCCATCAGCTACGATGCATGAAAGCCAAAGGTTCTGTTCAACCTAGAAATCTACCACCAACAGAAAATAGCCTAATGCTTCATCTTCGGAGATGTGTCATACAGCTTGGGGTGTGGCGAAATGCTACAGTAGCAAACCATCAGCTACCACCATTCACTGAATTCGGCTATGAATACGACAACTGTGGGGCAGAAATACGGCCACAAATGATGAGCCAGTCGGCAGCCGCTCCGGAATTGTTAAATGACTTGGTCTGTGAATGTTCCCTGTGCAATGAAACATGTGCATGTTTCAGACACAAGCAGCCATGCACTGTGGCCTGTTGTTGTAACGCAGACATTGAGACGGCAGACACAGTGTGTACAAATGTATACACACTTTCGTCCATTTTTGGCCGAGAATTGGAAACGTCAGATAGTGACGAATCATGATTTTGTATGTGGGTGAACAATTTATATTTGTCGCTCATGAAAAGGTATGCAATAACTGTCTGATACTTGTAATGTTTACGTATGACAGACTCGTTTAACTTGACACGAGGTTGACACATTGTATCAATGGCATTGCTTTTATAACTGATGTGTTCATGTTGTATATCATTGTATATTTGTCGCCCTGATACTAGTAGTAAAAAGTGACAAATGCTATAGAAATTGTATCACACGTATTCATGAACATTGTTGAACATGAATGTTGCACAATAACGTTGTTAATTTGGTTGTTCTCATTTTAGCACCTGGTAACAATTATTCAAAATTGTTGACAGATTTTTTAATATTGTTATACCTTTGAAATGTTGTATTCCGCCCAATATACATCAAACTATAGATCTGATACGAATAGTTTGATTACTTAATTAATGAATGTTAATTCATTACAATGTTACTTATTTTAAATGGATTCACTTCACTGTCATTGTTATATGAGACTGATGTTACTATCAAGAATCTCAAATAAAATGGCACTTTGCCAGACTTCATCTTGTCCTAAATAAAAACATTTGACCTTCAATTTGACCTTGACCACTCTACAGAAGTTCTTTGTTAAAAGCAAATTGTTTTGAATGTACCGAAGTTTAGTTAACTGTAAAACAAAAAATGTGAATTATGTGTACAGTCCACACAAAGATGATGATAAATGGCAATTTTGGATACTAACTGTTTCTACTTTATAATATATATTGATGGCTATTTTATACACCATATTGTATAATGATATCAGTTAAAACAACCTTATGAACCCCCTAAAAAGGAGTGTTAGTTATCATTTGCCAAAAGCAAGCCCTATAGTATATTTTGACATAACAAAACAATGGTATATTTAATATTTGGCTGAAAAGGGGGAAAACGACTTGTCAGCTGCCATTTTCACTAAATTTTGACCTTTGACCTTTGATCTGACCTTGACCTGTACAATTTAAAGTTGTCAGTAGTGAATGGTTTTAAGGATATTTGAGTATACTTTAAAATGAAACATATTTGGCTGAAATACAATAGCAAATAACAGAATAATGATGAAAAGTGTTAAATTCGGATGTTTACTCGATTTCGGCGGCCATCTTGAACGCCATCTTGGATTTCTATAAAAATTAAACTTCTACTCCATAACTGTAATGAATATACAAACACCAATCCCTGTGGTGTACTTTGGCATAAATAAAACGATGATATATTAGATATCCGGAACAAAAAAGACAAATACACCCTTGTCAGTTGCCATTTTCCCTAAATTTTGACCTTTGACCTTTGATTTGACCTTGACCTTTACGATTGAAAGTTTTAAAAAGTAACTGAGTTTGAAGGTATTTTAATTTACATAAAAATGAAATAAATTTGGTTGGAATACGTTAACATACAGCGGAATAATGATGAAAAGTGTTATATTTGGATGTTTGCATGATTTTGGCGGCCATCTTGGACGCCATCTTGGATTTCTATGATCTACAGCACTTTCATGGAATTTGAAATATCATTTCATATGCAACAGTCCTTGACGAACATTTTGATATATGAAACCTGCTGTTTACAGGGAGAGATCGGTTACTCATCTAAATAAGCGAGCTATTGGAGCAGATTTGCAGGGCTAGAGGAAATACTTACTAAAAGCTGTGATTTCTTGCAGTTTCAATGGTTTTCCTACCAGAAAAATATGGACTATTCGCAAGTGTACAATTCAACGAACATTTATTTGCCCTTTGCCAGAAAAAAGGTTGAAAAAAACTGCCTTACACTTATATTATTCTTATATCTTCAATATAAAACGTCATTTGGAGATCTATGTTATTTACAAGACAGATTTTTGTTTATTTGAAAGCAAATACTAAGATCGTGAAATATGGTCATATGGAACTCAGACTAGTTATATGGAACGCCACAGCTGTCTTAAGATAAGCAGAACTGTTGCATTATGTTATTATACCGTGATATAAAAAATCATCATGTCCATTTGTCATAATATGACAATGTTTTGTCATTTTAAGACGTCTGTTTGCCATAATATCATTTGATGTGCATTTGTCATTATATGATGAACATGTGTCATTATTATGATGCCCGTTTGTCATGTGATGTAATTTGGCCTTGTGTGATGAACATTTTTCATAAAATAATTCATAACAAAGGTATTCGAATTTCCTATATATCGTGGGTTCAAACCCCAATGAAGCCGACATTTTTTTAATTAGATTTTTAGTTTTAAGACATATGTTTTGGCTTCAAATCATGACTTCATAGCGTAATTTGGAGAAAAATATTTTTTTGGAAAAACTATTTTTAGATTATTGGAATTTACACGTGAGAAATCAAGACTAACTTAAGCCCCGGTCTCACTGTCCCGGTGCAGGTCCCGGTACCGCTGGTGAGAGTTCAGGGAGAATTAGACCGACCCATCTTCACAATATGCGGCAATAAGACAACCTAATCGACTCCTGGTCCCGGTGAATATACTTTGGCTCGGTTCCAAACCCGCGATTAACTTCGTGATTACGTGTACCGACCCCGGAGATTTGTACTGTCAGCTCTGGCTGTAGGGCGGGAATTTAGACATCAAACAATTGTGCGTTGACAGCAAAAGCGGTCCTAGACCTACGACATGACCACTGTTAACAGCAGAAGGAGTCCTACATCTACGGCACAGCCACTGTTAACAGCAGAAACGGTCCTAGCTCGTGATAGGAACAGTCGATGACGGTATTTAAAACATTTCCTTCTGTATACCCATTAACCCACAGGGTTAAAAAACGTTTACCATCAGTTCAGAATGAACATTTTTCTTTCCCTACTCCAAGCATAAAAACACACCGCCAAAACAAATAAAGGAAAATACGAACATTAAAATAAAGCATTCAGTCAGTTGCTTCCACGGCCTCCACCCTTGGGTATGGGTGTGGAATTTTACTTTCGGGTTGTCAAAACCACCGCAATTCCCCACCCTGCAGGAGATAGCTGATGGTAAAATCTCTAGTATTCCCCGACCTATGACAGCTAAACATTGTCCCCGTGAAATTGGTTCGGACATTTAATCCTCCACATTTCTCCGGCGAGGAAAGCTGGAAGGTAAAACATGGCTTTTCTCGCCTATCCACTACCCATCCCCGGGGATATGGGCCGTGGTTGCAACTAACTGGTGCACAACTCTGTAAAATACGATAAACACAAGAATGTGTACAAGACACGTCCCGATGAAGACAGGGAGCACAACGGTATTGACCGGTTCAGTAAAGTATCATTTTCTGTATGCTGACTGACGTTCTTCGTTGACTGTTCTTCGTAGACTGTTAAATTCTTTTTCAAACAAACAAATACCAGTCTTGTAAAGTCATGAATCTCTAACATGACGTTTTTTAATCAAATGTATAGGAACAAAATAAGTGTAAGACAATCTTATCCAACATTTTCTGGTAAAGAAATGTTCATAGGAATGTACACTGGAGAATATTCCATACTTTCCCGGTGATAAAACCATTGAAACTGCGACAAATCACAGTTTTTAGTAAGTATTTCCTCGGCCGTAAACGTCATCCAAATATTTCGTCCTCGGCCGTAAACGTCATCATCACAAAATCCCCTCGGCTGTAAATGTCATCCTTTGTGCGCATACTAGGGTCTCTTTGAAGGGGTCAATCGTTGGTTTCAGGGCGCGGACAGAGTTGTTACTTTACAGAATTGTTCATAGATGAATTTTCCTTAGATCTGTGATGTTAAATAGTTCAATATTAGCGCAAACTGTTTAATTTCGGACAATGTATGTGAGAATTGAGCATTATTTTCTGCGTGTCGTGTATAAACAGACTCTATCAGATTTATTCCGCCAAGGTAGCATGCGAGGCTGAGTGAATAGTACATTTAAACCTTCGTGGTCATTCAGAAA
This sequence comes from Spisula subtruncata, assembly GCA_963678985.1. NCBI lineage: Eukaryota > Metazoa > Mollusca > Bivalvia > Venerida > Mactridae > Spisula > Spisula subtruncata. Next base: position 42,102,509 of record OY787673.1, on the reverse strand, counting down.
TCGCTAGATCAAAAAGAAATATCGAAATCGATAAGTTCTGGTAAGAAATATAACCCCACTACTTACCCGTCATCAGTATTTACCTCGGCCGTAACGCATCACTCGGCCGACCACGCATCCGGTTATACCGTGTGAACATGTCCAACTTCAGAAGTTTCTAAAATAACCGTCCGTTTGATTTCAACCGCAACGAAAACTTCGTGAATTTTGTTATCTTTATGTTGTCTTTATTGATCTTGCTATTTTTCCCCGCGCCTAAAGCAATCACGTGACATCATGATTTTGTCCAAAATAAAAAATACACTACGGTACAATTTATACCAAGAAGCCACAGTTAAACGGTTTCGTCGTGCTTTAAATTTTTTTTATTTCGACTACTAAAAGAAGGTAGTCGAAAATAATTCATACAAGTTATTTAAATCGACAAAACCATGTACCTGTGCAAGAGGCGTCGTTTATAAATAGCTAGCTCACTTACTTCGAATGTCGTTGATAACACCACCCGAATACTTGTTCATCCGTAGACCATATTATTGTAGCCATGATTAAATAATTGTCAGTTACGTATATGTGGTACTAAACATACATGTGCCTCCGTAGTTCAGTGGTTAGTGCGCTTGCCGTCTAATCTGGCGACCCGGGTTCAAATTCGGGTGGAGGTACATATATATAAGGACATGTGGTAATGGTACTTGACGTTATCCTTGTCCTAGTTGAGGTTTACATTCAGTTAATACCCCTACAGATAATCAAATCGTTGTACACCACTATCTTATTGTAGCAAAGTATTTCTATATACCATGTCTCCTAAGTTTAATATTGCATTTCGTTTCGGCAATATGATACGATATGATGGGAGACTAAATAGCATTGATAAAAATGTTTTTGTATATTTTATGTACATTGTATATTGTTTTAAACATGTATTAGTCGGGACTGTACAGCACTTTTGAACGTGTGTATACATGAAAAAAGGGCTATATAAATATGGTATAATAATAATAATAATATAATAATAATAATAATATGCCTGCCATGCTTCTGAAAAAATAAAGCAAATAAAGGCTATGCTCGGCATTAATCAAACATACTCGCACAGTAAATCACGGGTATATCCAATAGACGAAAATACAGAACATTTCTCACCTTGATTATTGCAATTTAATTTTATATGGGATAGCTGAAAGTGAAATTCAAAAGATGCAGCGTATTCAAAATATGTGTGCCAAACTTGTTCTCTTTTGGAATAAATATGACAGCTCTAAACATGCACTGTTTGAACTGCATTGGTTGCCGGTGAAAGCCAGGATTAAATTCAAAATATTATGCTTCATGTACAACTGTCATGTAGGGAACGCACCATCGTATCTGTCAGAGCTTTTAAATCAACAAGTTCCAGGAAGGCAAGGGTTGAGATCGTCTGTTGTGTCTGACTGTAGTTATGCTATTCCTTTTAACAAATATAAGACTTTTAACGATAGAAGCTTTGGTACCATTGGTCCAAAATTGTGGAACATTTTACCTGTAGAAATTAGAAAATCTGAGTCCATTGCCCTGTTCAAGAAAAAGCTGAAAACTCACTTTTTTAGAGATTTTTATGAACTGTTTTAAGCATTTTATAAATATTGTACATTGATGCATGTAACTCGTTTATTACTGTGATAATATGCTTTTTAATTGAATCGCTTTTACATCATTATTTAATTCTGTCAAATGAATTGTATTTTATGATCAGCTTTATTTTAATTGTATTATTGTCAATAGTATTTATTTTAATACCTTTATATATATGTTATTGTTATAAAATGTTACATTATGTTGTACAACGCCATTGAATATATATTTATGTATAAAAATAGGCGTTATATCAAATAAAATAAACTTAAACTTAAACTTACAGAATGCAGAATGAACATTACATTATCTAACTATAGGGTTAAGATACCTTTAACCCCAATTTAAAGGGACTGAACTCCAGTTGGTAAATTGCAAAAATTATTAAAAATCTGTTACAATCGCGCTTTTGACTTGAGCAACCTTAAACTTTTTTCACCAATAGCACCTTTCATCGTAATGTACTGTAAGCTGTAAGAAACTTTATGTATTCGTAAAACATAGTTTTAGTGATTATGTTTGAAACATCTACAAAACGTGTTGTTGTGTATGTTTTTATCATCGATATGGAGTTTAGTCGCTTTAAGGATTGTAACTTACCAATTTGTCACGTGGTTAGACATATGGCTCGAGAATGGAACTTTATCGGTTTGGTTATAAGCGAAAATATCCTTCGCAAATAGAGCATAAGAGACGAGAAGCACATTACTGTTTTACATTTTTGTATTTTTTGTTAGTAAGGAGCGGTCTTGGTTCAAAAACGAGAACTGTTGTGGTAGTATACAATGTGTATGAGTGTATGTATCAATGCAATACCGGTTGTTATGTGACGTAAAACGAAGGTTTACAATAATGAGTAAACAAGACTGTACAAACCACCCGAAACATTTATCTCGACCTCAGATTGTGAAGGGCATATATATACACCGGACAGGCCTCATTATTCCTACCTTATTTATACTACAAATGTCGCAGTAAAACATGCATCATAGTTCGGACATACAACTCGGTGACAAGAAAAATTCAAAATTATATAAAATAAATACTTGAAGGATTAAGTGAACAATGTAATAGTGACTTGGAGAACTTTTGTCGGTTATTAATAACACATGATTTAACAAGGATCAAAACATTCAACGGACTGTCGTAAACTTAAGTCTAACAACATTAATTCTGAGAGAAACGCTGATTTTGAATTCGTTTCTTAATATATCTTTTGTTATAACTAGTGCTGGAATTCTACTGATAAAAGTGATGTTTTAAGAAATAATTGATTGACTTTAAGTTAGTACTCTTATGAAACATCTGAATAGGAAACATTGCTACAAGACGAAATTCTGAAGACCATTGCACCATAGTCAAGCCATTAAAGTATTGGCTGTAGCACAAAGGCAAATTTTCTGCGAATAGTTTTTTGAATCCTTAACAACTGAACATTTTCAGAGAATGATGTCACATATATCGATGATCTTACTCACACTGACGGCCATTCTAGTAACGACGTTTGGTCAACCAATCCAGGCTTTCAGACAATCTACAAACCTCGACAACAAACATGGTACAGACATGGATCGCGCAGACATGGATCGCGCAGACCGTAAGTATTGTGTAGTATTTAATCATTCTCAAATATATCGCTGGCTCAGAACGAGAATGGTCGTATGTACCGTCAGTGCTACTTACGACCTTATGATACTCATACATGTTTGCAATCTGCATTACAATGCATCATATTAGCCCATTTTCTTGAAAATCGGAACTTGTCATGTTGACCAACCTGATGTGTAAACAGCTTATTTTACCTTAAGTAAATATTAATTCAAAATTCTTCTATTCTCAAAATATTGATTTCGTATTTACGACCTTCTTATTTTTAGTCAGCTTTATATAAGGTAATTAAGAGAGAATTTGGTACAAATAATATAGTGTTCTCTAGTCGTACAACATATCTCACAGTAACTGTGGTTGATTGTTTTATGGTAATTACTTACCTGTAAACTTTGTTTCAATTACAACAATAAAAACTCTTCATATAATGACATGAAGCAATTTACATTTATTAATTGCATAAGCAATACAGCATGCTTAAATGCAATGAAATTAAAACTTTTTCTTGGTTGGAATTACATATAGATAATAAAAAATGTATGAAATATTGAATATTTAAGTAAATAACTTATATTTGCACTGACGTTTTATCCAATTAAAATGTTTTAAAAAGAACTATCCGATACAGTAAAGCTGCTTACTTGCCATATTACATTATTTGTTTACCACGGACAGACCTAAATAAACGAGCTTTAACAAGCGTAATACTAAGTGCTCGATTAGCAGTTTAGGCGAGCATAGACTTTACTAATGTCTTAATGAAACTATTTTGTACGTTTCAGATTCCTTTACATTGGAAGTTCGATCTGTTTATGAGGCATTTTCAAACATATTCACACAATCACGTCACCAAGGAAGCCAGTCACGTGACAAGCGAGATGCTGGGGAACAATATTCCCAATTAGATACGGATTCAAAAACAACCAACGAGCCTTCATTTGAATATTACGAGAAACAATATCTTATTAACACAACATTGGCTATACTTGTACAGTATGTCAGTAATTCTCACTATAAGGAACAAATAAATGCAAGTATTTCATCTACTTCCGGGTCTGGTGTAATAACCACTTCCGGTAAATTTACAACAGAACCAGTTAAGCCATCTGCACTACCTCACGTGGGAGGACGGACAACGGACAAAGGTCGAACAGATCCGATTCTGGAGGCTCAATTGAGAGAACTGGAAAGTCTAACCACGGAGGAGTTACAGTATATTTTCCAAAATATGGAACAGAAACGACAAGAAAATATCGAAGTTCCAAGCATTGCCAGCTTATGTTGTCGCTATGGGTGAAACGTTATTTTAGAGGAGTTATAAACGAAAACTGGTCGTCATGGCAACCAAAATAAATCGACTCATAATAGATTCATTAGAAGAGAATGGTGGTCACGACAACATAAAGTGTCAAAATCATGAAACTATCAAATAACAGGAGAACTTTATTGTGTTATGTCATTGGTATCAGTGGTGAGGCCCTAAATGATCCTGTTACTTTAATTAATGTGTTTTATCTATATCATTGTATTGGGTGAGCCAAAATGTGTGTAAAGTTTATATAACATGAAGTATTATACACTATAGGATAACATGAAGTTAAAGGTAAAGAACCACTAAATGCCTCCGCGGACCAAGTGGACTCAAGTAGTCCTTAAAAAACTTTGTTTTGCCTGTAAATGGTGATATTTCTTGACAAATGTGGAGTTGAATGATGAAATTGAGTTTAAATGGTTGGTAAATATGCATGTGTTGTAGTAAAACTGTAATATTTGTATTATTCCGCTATTTTGTTATTGATACCATCATACCAAAGTGAAAGTAGACTAGGGTAAAACCCAGAACTTATAAATCCGGACATGCGTAAAAACGGATAGACCATGTTTGAAGGGCAAATACTTTCTTAGAAGCTACATGACCCCTCTTTTTTATTGGATTATTTTGAAGCTAAAATGCCCCTCTTAACAATGATATATGTGGTCCAGGTGGCCATAGACTAAAGAAAGTTGAAAATGGGTGCCTACTATGGGAACTTTACATTGAGCTATAGAGCACATTTATTTGTTGGTTCCTAACCTTAAACACTTGAGATACAATCTACATTATACACTTTAGGATAACATGAAGTTAAAACACTTCAGAAGCAATCTACATTATACACTTTAGGATAACATGAAGCTAAAACACTTCAGATGCAATCTACATTATTGCACGGCCGATCACGGCCGTGCCATTTGTTATCACGTTGTAATTGTTTGCTGGGTGTCGGAAATGACATTTATATTTTATGCGTTTTCTTTTACATTACCCCCATATAAATGTAAATTTTGTAAAAATAACTCTACAAATATATCACTTTAAATTTAGCAAAGTTTTAAAACGTTGAAATTTGTGTCATTAGACGAAACATCGTTAAATTGCGCGGAAAGCCGTTGATTAGTTTTAGAAATCCAGAAGCCGTATGTCACGAAACCTGTTTTGATATTCACATGCATTATTTATTATTGAAACAATTTACTAGTCAATATATATGTAAAGTTTAGATAACAGGAAGTTAAAACACTTGAGATACAATCTATATCATACACACATCTGTAGTGTTTAGACATTTACAACTACGTAATTCAATAAACATACGACCTTTATGTAACTGTTACACTTGTTTTATAGAGGATCGATCTTGCATATGTGATCATTACATACGAGTTTCACTTGGTCGCCATTTTGACATGAGTTTGTGAGGTTTGGTCGCCGAGCAGCGGTGCTGCGGGGAACTTGGTCGGGTCATGGCTGTGTTTCATTCGGTCTCATGAGATAACCGCAATTCTATCATTTCTTTGTGAAATTGGGTTATCCTGCATTTTTTCGGCGGAGACTTGGACTTTTAATTGTTTCTTTGGTTTATGTGTGGTCATTTCTCAGTGTAGTTTGTGTTGTGGTGTTTCTGATGTCTGTGCTCGGCTGGTTGGGTAGCGGTTCCTTCCGCAACCTTCCCTATCTGATTTGCTCATACCTTTTTTACATAAATGAGAAGACCATGCAGCCTACGCCAAGACGGTGACATATAGTGACCACACACATCTAAATATAATACAACCATAAATGTTGGCCAACAAATGGTGACCAAACTAAGAAGCAATCAAACATGGTCTTCTACATGAGATATATACTTTTCAGTCTTTCAGAACTACATATAACTAGACATATGTTATGTTAACACCCCCTTACAGTTGTGGCCTACATGTACCCAGTTTGCTTGGGGAGACAAATATAAAATAAGGTCATTGTGTTGCCATAGCATTTATGTTTTTCTCATGAAAAGGACCTGGTCATCTTGATCCGGGGCCTGAAATTCTTTCATCAATTATCGGTGCACTATTTTATTCATCCGTGTTACTAGTATTTGCACCCATTCAAATTTCTTCACATAGTTACATGTAAATGTTTGTATATGGTTATGCATGTACGTTGTGTTGCTCGTTTTGTCTAAGCCAAGGTGGATTTATGAATTAGTTGAGGTTTTGTTTGATTCCGTTTATATCACGAATATTGAGACATAAAGACTTCTAGTTGAAATTATAAGATCGAAAAACTGTAAACGAGTTTGGAGATATAATTTAATGTAACGTAACCTTGGTTGACATATGCGCTCTAAGTACCGATCATTAACTGATGACATTAACTATTCATGCAGGAAATGTGTCGTTATAAATTATCCTATTAATAGCCAGACTTTGGTTAAGCAGTCCGTCCGAGGTGACCCAATATTGATGTATAAATATTTATGTTGGCAAAGTGCATATCACGACATAATTGTTGCACGACTTCAAGGACGTCAGTGGGAAGCATTGCTGAACAATAAGACAAATTAAATTTTATCGTCTGGACGCAAAGTTGTCATGCGACGTCGGGGTAGAGCGTCTTTACGTCATAACGTCACAATGAATGCTACACGTACTCGCAAGCATCGTTTTAGGACAAGCAAACGATACGTTTACCTTGAATTAAACACTCCTAGACGTGTTTATACGTTGAAATTCAATCAAGCGTGGATGTTAATTAAGGTTATTAGTCTTGATTGTCGACACAAAATGCTACTCTGTACCGTATTGACGTCACTTCATATTTTCTGACATCATTCCACGAACAACGGATATAGCTTTATAATTTTAAACTGTTTTCCATACGTGGTTAGTCATCGGACATAATTTGAAGGCATTTTTAGCATACGACATGAATATGTAAACACATGGCGTCAAAAAAGCATGAAGCGGACGTCAATCTCTTGACGAACAAACCAGGTGACACATTTCTAGACGCGGATTATAATGTCTTTGTTGTACACACTTCACCTGAGAAAGTTTATTACTTCACTGTATATAATAAAAAAGTTATGGATACATGAAAATGAGGACTTAGAAAAGTTGTTAAGTATATTTACATAGATATAGAAGAATTGCACCTCCGATACAGGTTATAACTAAGTTCGTTATATTTGAGCAACTTACAGTGAAATTTCACTATAAGCGTGTGCTCGGTTACAATGAAAACTCGGTTACAGCGAAATAATATTTATACCCTCTGGCATTTCGTTATAAGCGAGTTTTACTTTAACATGAATATTCATCCAGCATTAAAAACACATGCATACATTACATGATATTTGTCAATTGCAATTAAATCGTGTAAAAGTCAAGAATTGGTTAATATTTATGTTACCCCGACCAAGCGCAAATATGATCCATTTTGTCGACAATTCAATGGGCTATATAACTACATACATAAAGTCATATAGTTGGCAATTAAATTCTATAATGATAATACCAATACTTGTTTCGAATTTAAGAATGCTGTGTCTTTCAGAAAATATGCACTTTTATACACATTTAGTGAATATGTACCGATTTACAGGGGAATTAGCAGAACTTTTAAAATTCCTCTCGTACGCTGATACAGGTAATGGTGATGAATACAGTATTTTATCTCACAGACCGACACCTGGCTCCAAGTTCACAAAAGATCAGTTTACAAGATCAGGATCAAGATCAAATATGTATCATTTGAAATTAAGTTTATATGTTAAGGTAAAGCGTGATATTTTTATACATGTGTGTATATAAAATATATCCTTCTATTTCAAAGACATTAAAATAATTGTTTTATGGCTAGTTATAAAAATACTTACTTGATCCTCATTTTAAAAGTTGATCCTCACTTTTCAGGATTAGTTTCAGTCTCATGTACAATACCTATCGTTTGCAACAGAAAAATAATGATCTGAATATTTTGAACATGTAAACTTGAAGTAGACTAGGTATTCTCTACATGGCTATAAGTTGTAATTGTAAAAAGTTACCAAAAACTTCCAAAAATTGGGAGATTATTTTCAGGATCAAATTTGATCCAGATCAGTTGATCCTTTGAGAACACGGGGCCTATACGTGGGTATATCTAACAGTAATGTCACTGATACTATAAAGTCGTGCATAATGTCAGTAAAACCATGAAATATTTCAAACCGTAAATTCAGACTAATTTAAATATGATAAAAAAAAATCATAAAAATGCACAGAACAATTCTTGAGATATGAACATTTACATGAGACATACTAACGAACATCGCCGCAAGCCCGATGTCAACGACGTCATAATGAGCTTATTTGCTGACACCTACCAATATTGCAAAAGTTAATCCCTGGTGATATCTGAAGACTCCTAAATCATGCAGTCGTTTACACGACCTTTAAAAATGTGCTATCCGCCCGACATTTACTTTCTGCTTGTTCAAATTATTTTAAATGTCCTCTAGATGTTAAACATCAAAAATTTTAACTCACCACATTATAACCACTGTTTTGACGTCGAGTTGAATTGATGGCGTTATCAAATATAATCTTGGTGTTATTTTCGGATATCCTACAAACCGTTCTTAGGACTCACTGTTGACACTGATTTGGTTACACATGCCCTTTAATAGCTTATACTACAGGTACAAGAGACTATGCTGCCGCCGAGTATAACGCTAAGTTTCATTAGGTGGCATTCCTCATTTTTAGGAAAAGTGCATTAATACACGCAGCGTCATTTTGTCACAAATATGCCATGTTTTCGCTAAGTAATCAGTGCGTTAAACATATAGTGCAGTTTCAAAATAGAGTGACGTGAAATTTTAACAGCAGAGAAACACATTTGTCATCAGGTCACTAAATAATCGCCTGTCTTTGAGAATTACTTTTCATAATAACGTATAAAAGACATATATTCAGATTATGAAAACAATCGATTTTTTCTTGTGCGGCGGTATGACGTCGTAGGTATATTTTGAATGTACATATGATACAATACAATTATGATAATCGAATAATGTAGCATGTTCTATATTAAGGTGATTCACTTGTGTTGGATTTTTCTGTACAAGGTATAAAATACCTGTTATATTTATAATGAACACATTTACGACAATCATTCTGGAAAATCCCAACAGTTTTGCTCGGCTAGTTTTGAAGATATTCATGGATTTTAGGACCAACCGGTCCCCTAAAAACTGATAATTATAATTTACCGAAAAAAGTTTTGCTTTAATCCTCATAAAATTTGGTATCCATGAAATTTCGTATCTAAGAAATCAAACAGTAAATTTTATGTTATACTGTGCAAGTTATTTGATTATTCAAATAATATTTTAAAATATGTAAATTTGAGTTTAACGTGAAAAATCTTTCAACAATACACTGTTTTCATGCATGCAACAAATACGGTGACAAACATTGAAGATTCATTCAATATTTCATGACAATTGCGCGGCTTGTTTATTTTAATTGCACTTTTATTGACTTCAGAAATGTTGAAAACAGGGGAAGTAACAAAATATATCAGCGATTTGCATCCGCAGTATTCAGATTTCGTAATTATTCTATTTTCAAAAGATAGTGCATATTTCAAGGTGCTTACAGTTTTAATTCGGGTTCTTTTGCTTGTATTAGTATATTCTTCAGAAATAAATGCAAAAGAGCTGTTCTCTAAAATGTTCGGGAAACTGTTTAAAACTTTTGAATAATTTTGTTATGGACGCATAGAACTATGTTTTAAATACGCTGTAACCAATTCGCAAGATTACTTGGTGTTTAATATCATATGGAATAAATTATCCGTAGGGATTGAGCTCAGGGTGTTTCTGTATATTCATTAAAAGTATATAACTGTAATAACTATTCAGTACGATTGCGATATGAAGATGCTGAACAATCAATTTTAAGAATTTTGCATTATTTCATCTCGGTTGTCAGACGATCACAATACACCTAAGAGACTGTGATCTTTAAAATTCCGCCAAATTCAAAAACGGCAAAACACCTTAATTAGAATTGAATTACTGTACATTTTATTATCGTTTTATGTATATCCGCTAATAAACATAAACCACGAGAGGAGTGACTTTCCTTTGGATATACCGTCGTATATATCGAATATCTAGCCCAGAATCGCTACCATGACAAGTTGACAGGCCTAGTAATTTTGAACATCACTTGCATCGTTTGAGCCAATAACAACACTATGTCTAAATTTAATGAAAACACAAACAAGATATTTCACTTTTCAGTTGACTGCAGTTGGTTATGAAGGGATTTGAATCAAATTTGGCATTTGCATACATATATATTAATGTTATTGTGATTTTGTATTAAACCATGGCAAGTTAACAATAATTTCCAACAATCAAAATCACTGTAAATTGACAAGTCAAAGAAATTAGACTTGAACAATGATGGAAAAATGGGTGACATTTTTACTAAAAGGTTCATCACAGTAAAATGATCGAATAATGATATTACAGTTATTGTTTCGTAGCGTCTTGAATATCAATCCATGTCGTTAGTGATGTATTTATTCATATGCAGCATCGATAAATCTTATTTCCTAATCATTATTTGGGTTACATTAAAAAATTCCTACACGATTACCCGTTTTTAGTAGATATTGTAGGGTTGGTTGTCGGTGGCAAACACAGCTCATTTCAACTAGTTAAAAATAAAATTGAAATTCGAAAACTCTGATGATAGAGGTATCTTTTGTGTGTTGTTATTCGTCAGTATTGGTTATTCTTTACTTGCTATGTGACCCAAGGCTCCGTTATGCTGAATTGTCACATGTCGCCATTTTTGTGACTTCTCATTTTACAGTGACGCTCATTCATTCGTTTTATTTTTATCTTTCAATGAACTTATTAACTGAAAAATTCTGGAACACATTCAAACATTATTAGTTTATTTACAACCAAATTTGAATCAGATTCGTTAAATGATAGTCGAGAAATCATGAAAAATCTGGGTGTTGCGTTGGGAGTGTGCGTAAGTGTAGGTGTCAACTAAAACACTAATTTTCAGTTGGTATTTTAAATGAATCAGATCTTATGTATACAAAATGATTAATTACTTTAAACTGTGAACTGTTTACCTCTATTGTATAGTATTTTGCATACTGCCTACGTCTCGTAACTCTAAAAAGATATGCATCAATGTATATACTGCTTATATATGGATACCTTGCTCATTGTTTTACCATTTAACACTTCAGATGTGTGGTTGAACAGACTTTATAGCAGATTTGAAGACGATGAATGGCCTGGTACAAATGCTGCACTCACCAAACTATTGCACAAGTTCTTATCCATATTTATAGAACGTTCATTCGAGGAATACCTCCACGTGCATTGCTCCGTAAATGACACACATAAAACATCAAAAGTTCTAAAAACAAAACTGGAGGGTGAATTGGGGACATTCCTAAGAGCACGTCCACCTTCTCGGTATAAATTTAAATCCGGTACGCGACTTGGTAATAGACAACTGATACTATATGCAGCAGCGACATTTATGTCTCCCGGTAAAGTGAGTGGCTCAATGATCCTGTCCCCTTCAGACATTGCTACGAAGACTATTTAAGATTTAAATGTTCCAGCTTTATTGAACATTATGATGAACTGTTCACTCTTTGGTATTTGGTATGGAGACTTTACCCGTCGAGTAAGTATTTGAATATAGTATTAGGTGATATCCGGAACTCTGTGCAATGTGGTTTTCCCCTTTATTTACATGTAGGTACAAAAAAATCTGGCCTAGTTAGACTGGTTTTGTATTCATATGCAAACACAACTGACCCCCACTCTATTGTCCAGATATGAATATTCATGACTCAAAAGGATTATAACGGTACAACTTTATTTGTACCTACAGATTAGTGGAGATCCGGAGTAGGTCTAATAAAGGTGCATGTACTAGTATGATGATATACTGCACATAATTATCTCTCTAAGATCACGGTGCACAATCACGTGGTTTGTGACGTCACATTTTGGTATCGCGAAAAGTAATTTTGGTAAATAAACGCTCGATTGAACCAAGAAAAATCGCCGTAAGTATTTATTTATGAATATTTAGAAATAACCAATTGTATGTTGCAAGTCCTTATATCAATGCATAACCCCGACAACCACGAAAATGTCCCTGTCTGCTCTAGTTTTAACGGAGTTGCGGCCAAACTGATCAAAAATCTCAACATTGGTGTTGGTATTGCTGACCGCAGATTCAAGAACACCATAAAACCCGGTTTATCTCGCCAGAGACTTCGAAAGGCATCATCTGTTGGTACTTTATGCCTACAAACAGCTGATGACTGATTGTTTTGTTCATGAAAGCCGCTATTTCAAACGTAAAATGGGGTTTGAAATAATGCTTTTGCAGCACGTTATGAAAGTTAAATGATATTGCAACCAGCGGAAAAGTATGCTTTAATATGTTTCTGAACTGAGTGCTATTATGGTCAATTAGCCATCCGTATTGTGGTCATTTCCATAAAAAATTAACGATGGCTTTAGGCCAAACCAAATAATTTCTTCGTTCTGCGTCGGGTAGGTTAAGACATCTTGGGAAGGAAAAAACAACAAAGTTTATAACGTCTTATATTTTCAAACTCCATTGATATATTGATTTTTTATTTTATACTTATCATTCGTGTTCACCATCATGTTCCAACCCCTACACAGCAGTAGGATTCACACAAAAACGTTTTCAGTTATTGCAGTATGTTATTTAATTACTTGGTGTTTTCGAGTGTTTTTTTGTCTCATTATTGCTAGATAGGTTTTCGAACTTAGGGTGGACGCTAAACGAAAATACAATTTGGTATGGCCTTACTATCAGTACACTGTACTTTAATTTGAAGTTCGATTCTTACAGGAACTACGACTTCGACCTCCCTGAGCGATCCCGGGTTGTATGCAGGAAAAAGGCGCTACCAAGAGCATTGACAGAATGCGGTAAAAAGGGTTCCCTTGGTGTTCGGAGGGACAGCAGTGCCCGGCGAAATGAAAGCTAGATCCCCCGACGATAAGAATGGGGCTTGACAATTGATACACGACACATATATGCGTCTACATGAACACTATAATATGACAGCAAATGTTCTCAATACAGACAATTCGAAATTGCCTGCTGAACGACTATGAAACGCCATTGTTGGATATTTCGTGTGTTAGCAACAGGCCTATCGATATCGACGTCGGATAAGGCAAATATTTAGTTATCTCACATCTTGTGCTCATTACTTTAAGGTTAAAAATATGATGATGTGAACTCGACTTTTCTGACAAATAAAGATTCAACAAAGACAATTAAGAGGTTTCATTAATATTTGATTTTAATATTCTATAAAAAACTGTAACTTCATTCATAGCAAAATAAAAGTCATTTATAATAAATAATTTTGTAATGTGGTATATTAAATGACGTCAGGAAAATTCGTTCTTCGGCAAATTTAGAATAGTACGAACAAACTGATGTTTATTGAAGAACATTTTGTACTACAATACTTTTTCTATTGACTGGTGGTGCGTATGTCCACTTTATATAGTGTAAGCGAATTTGAAACCAGAACTAACTTTCGAGACGTTCTTTTGTTATAAGACAAAACAATTAATGCCAGAATTGTGTCATCGATACTTTTATGTTGGTGTTCATTAATACACGCCAATACACGATTAAGAGATCAGTTTAGCCAATAATTTCAAGTTTAACCAGAACTTGAGTTTTTAATAATGCTGTAATTAATTTTTGTTTTCACAAAGGATCTTATTCATAGTTTTAAGGTTTGCTACATATATTATTTAGCAAGTTTAAGTTGAAGGTGTATTGGACCGAGGATCGTGGTATTGTGTCAACTACAATCGCAGTGTTTTAATCAAAGACCGACATTCTATAATTCGTTAACTAATATCTAGCTGGCTTTAATATGGTAAAAACCGGATCTGTAAAGATGAGTCCGAGACTGCCACAATATGCAGTTTTGGCAAGAGGCGATACCAATATAAGTCACGTGATTGTACATTTTGAACTTAAGAATTAAAACATGTTAACAGGAACTATCAAAACAACACAACTAAAAAAACATTAAAAAATACTAATGCATGTCAACGATAAATAACTTTGTTTATTAAGTCACGCCTATAAAGAGCACATCCTTATTTTGGAGCAAGCGCATCAGTAATTAAGTTATAAAAAGGGCATTGTGTTAACGAAATATATATCACGAACATACCGCATTTATTCTACTAAACGGCCTTGCAATTCCCCTAACACTCGGTCATTTTCGGACCGATTTAATCAAACACTTATACCTCAAATAATCGCCCAACTCGAAATTTAAATGTACCAAAGAATATTTCAATTCCTTTTTAAACACACAAATGTATTCACAAATCCGATAGATGTGATTCTCTGGAACTTTCTTTATATTTTAGTATTTTATGCTACGTTTGCGAAAAAATAAGGGAGGCTATAATAAGAACAAATACGGTATCTGAACTGAAAAATATTAAATCTTAAACATGAAACAATAACTTTAGTAGAATAAACTTATGAACCGCAGAGTAACTTTTCAGTGTGAACAACTGTTTTCAATGAAGCCTGTGGCGTTGACTTATGTGCCTATTAATAGAGGATCTGTTCATTCAGTTCAAAACGTGGAAGTGCGTGATGGTTACAAATGTCACAACAGAATGTCCGCCGATTCTTCTCCCTTTTCTCATGGGCCTTTAAGTCGGAGTCAGTAGACAACGTCTTACCACAGGTCGGACAGACGTGCATTTGTGTTGCAGCATGTTTATTGCACCTGACGTTTATTATAGTATTATCTTCATTATGTACATGTATGGGATCGTGCCGGGCGTGAGTTTAGCCATTGCAGAGTTTATACATGTGGTTAACGGCAGTTTTATGTTTTGTGTTCCTGTAATTAAAACAGTGTCCTCGTATAGTACCACGGGTCCAAATGGCAATTAATACTATTCCGTACTAAACAATAGTGTTTAGCTTCTTATAATTTACCCATATGTGGAGGAAAACCTGAAACTCACTCGAACCCGAAGCTTTTCAAACCACCTTCATTTCATATATATATATATATACAGGTATTCTTCAGCTAACTATTTCAGATAATACTATACTGGTTGCAATATCATTTAACTTTCATAACGTGCCGCAATAGCATTATTTTAAATCCTATTTTACGTAGGAAATTGTGACTTAATGTACAAAACAATCAATCATCAGCTGTTTGTAGGCATAAAGTACCAACAGATGATTCCTTTCGAAGACTCCAGCAAGGAAAATCGTGTTTTATGGTGTTCTTGAATCTGCTGTCAGCAATACCAACACCAATTTTGAGATTTTTGGTCAGTTTGGCCGCAACTCCGTTAAAACTAGAGCAGACAGGGACATATTCGTGGTTGTCGGGGTTATGCATTGATATAAGGACTTGCAACATACAAATGGTAATTTCCAAAAATGTGTAAATAGATACTTACGAGGATTTTTCTTGGTTCAATCGAGCGTTTATTTACCAAAATTGCTGTTCGCGATACCAAAATGTGACGTCACAAACCACGTGATTGTGCACCGTGAAGATGGGAGTATAGAGACTATATCTTTCAGGTTAGTATTTCAATAAAAGGTGCATGTACTAGCTCAATAATATACTTGTACTGTACATAATTAACTCTTTCCGAAGTAATCCAATGGGCGCGAATCAATTACACGTAATGTTATTTTACCTACCTTCGTTTGATCACTGTTACGATATTTTGAAGTAATGCAAATTGATAATGTAGTGATATGGTTGATTATAAACAATATTAACGATAAATTACCATTCTTATCATATAAACAATAATTACGAATTGGGAAGATACCATACACTCGAAGCTATTCATCTATATACAAATCATCACCACAAAACATTGTCTTCGTATTCCCATCTTCAGATTGTTGATGCTTACATCAGTTTGCAGAAAGTAGCTCAATGGCGTAACACTTCAGCACTTGAACGCCTTCGGTCAGCAATTGAAATATGTCTTCAGCAAATACGTGAAGGATTGTTGCCAAATAAATTTCATTTTCAAAAGCAGGTATAGTATAGGTCGTAGTAGTTACAAAAAATCGTATCAATTTATTTTTTTTGAAAATCTTTACATCATATGTTGTGTTTCATAGAACAGTAGTTTCAGCCTACCAACTCTCATCCAAATTTCATTCTTTTTATTTCTTATTAAACTGCATGTATTCCTAATTGTGTACTAGGCAAAATAAGAGACACTTACAGTAATGATATGGTTCGTGTAATATATAGCGCTCATTTTGTGACTGCTATAACCCAATAAGTACGTACAATTTTCCAATGTTTTTTGCTGATGAACAGAAAACACCATTGCTATCAAGAATAACATGACAGCAATGATATAATGCCTTGTATCTGTTAAATATTTGTACGGGGTTGTACTAAATCCAAAAGGTATAATTCGTTTATCCTAAGTATAACTACACATTCGCGAAATTCACTTCAAATTCAACTATAGGCTCAATCTATTAAATTTTTTTAAACTGTTTATCTTAATTTCAAGCTAAGAGTTTTGAAAGCAATACATTCTCAGTGTGATACGGTGTGTACTGACGCTGATTTGATGAAAATGCAAGATGCTCTAGACGATACAGAATCTGGTTTGAAGGAAAAGCAAGATAGTGTGGTGCAGATAGAATCTGAATTGAAAGAAAAGCAATATGCTTTGATTAAGACAGACTCTGAATTAAAGGAAATGCAAGATCTTTTGGTTAAGACCGAGACTGATATAAAAGAAAAGCAAGATGCTCTGACCAAGGAAGTTAACGAATTAAAGGATACACGACGTGCTATCAAGCAGGCAGATGCAGAGTTAAAGGAAAAACAAACATATGTTGAGATCACACTAAATGACATACAAAAACACGTAAGTAACACAGTAATTCTGAATATATATCATCTCAAACGATATTCAAGTAAATATCTACACGTGCTTGTAACTATTATCATATTATTTTGTTTCATGTTGCACATTTGCAAATGCATGTTATTTAAACATATTATTTTAACATGTACTATAACAAGTCATTATATGAAAGCAATTATATTGACCGACATTATTTCTTGATTTTTTTTAAAACATTGGCATTTAATAGCAAGGTTATGTATATTGATAAAGCAATCACTAATTTTCAGTTCACCTCATTGGATGAAATTTATGATCCAATGACAAGGAGAGAGATAGCCACAAGCGTTGCAGGTAATGTTCTTTTACACTACATATTTCATACAACATCAAAATTAAAAAATATATTATACTAATACAGATATCTACTAGTACTATTTGTCCATAAATATAGAGTTACATGTATTCCACGAACCGTTAAGTATATACCACACTGCATAATACAATAGTAAACAACTCAATAACCCTGTGATATAGCGTCCATATGGTTAGCGATCACTGGCCGCGTAATACCAAAAACGAAATAAAAGACTATAACTGTAAGATTCCATTGGTAGGCCTTCAATGACAAAAGAGAGGCCGGGCTTCTGTCTGTCAAGACAAATGATATAGGCATGAATCAAGAGTGATAAAAATAAGTTGTACTGTAAGCGCTTGTCTCACAATCGAACTAAATATCTTATCGATCTTCCACAGGTATACATGCAGATCTTCAAACGCAGACATACCATAATTGGATAAAAGGAACGTTAACGTTGAAATATCTATGTGATGGAACTCGATGTTTTGTTTCCATGATGTTTGAGAAATTCCAGAGAGAAGTCTTACCAGAAGGTGGATCACATTTCGACAATGGAGAAAATATACAAAGACTCGCAGTGGATGGGGTCAAATGGATGGGTGCAAAGTGGAAGTACCTACCGAAAAATAGCCACTGTGACGTGTGTAAAGCTTTGTTTGACGCTGTCAAAATGTGGCATCGTCACTTTCAATCGAAAGCAGTTTTCAACAACAGTCGTAAGGTCCAAGTTAATGGAGCCTGGGGCATTGCGAAACTGTTTATGCCGCACCATTGCATGGATGTCAGATCGCCGGATGATTTAGACGCTAAGGCATTGTTTACAACTATTCAGAACTGTGGTACGTTCATCAATTTTCACAGTTACTGAAAAGGTATGTTGACTGTTTTTTATATAAAAAGTATGCAAAAAGAGTAATTAGAGTAAACACGTACGGTATATGTCACTGGCTTAGAATTAGAAAGTCGTATCAACAAAATCAATATTTTGTATAACTGTCTGATAATCACTCTTTACTTATGGTAAAACAAGCTTGATCAACTTCAATTCGGTCAACATGACAACTTCCGCTTTTTATGAAAACAGGCTCAGAAAATAGAATTAGAAATTAGAAAAAGTAATATTTCCACTTGTTCTACCCTATCAGGTGATACAATGGATCTGGCAGTCACTATTCTTTGCATGTTTGTAAGAATGGTTTATTTCTTGAAATAATAAACATGTATGGATGTCAGATTCTAAGACTATTGCATACTTGAAATCTGCGTTATAATGTGCTTCTTATGAGCATACTTTAATGAAAACCGGACATTGTGATGTTGACCAAACTGAAGTTGAAAAAACTTATTTTACCATAAGTACAGAGAATTGTCAGACAATTTTTCATGTTTTCTCAAAATATTGATTTTGTAGTTCGGACTTTCTCATTTAAGCCAGCGATATATATGTTAAATGTTGTATCAGAATGCCCTTGTTCATTTATATTGTTGAGGACGTACCCACTAATGGTAGGCGATTAGTTTCCGACAGTTTTTGAATGTTTTTTTCGCATTTTCTCGAAAACTAGACGGTTAAAAACTAAACAACTAACATTTTTGTGATTCTGAGCTCAAGATCGAAATTATAGCCACAATTCAACATTCGTGACGTCATACATGGCGTAGAATATGGGTCGCAAAAGGGGTCACTATTTCAGGCCGTAAATTAGATTTGGAGCAGCAGTATCCGACACTTCACATTTGATAATGTTTAATACCCTCTTTTCCCCGTTTTGACCATCTCAACTAACAGGAAATTACCTCCAGTTGACTGAACATATAGTTTTAGAGTTGTCATTATAATTGAGGCCTAATAGTCAGTGCGTTCTCCAATTAATACAAATCATTGACGCCATTAATAATGACGTCAATGTTCACGTTTTTGTCAATATTGATCTATAATCGAGTTTCGTATGGATCGCCGATACCACTCATACCTGTTGTTGGGCAAACCCTTGCTTTGTCAAAGACTCTGACAAACCTGTGGCTATTAATAGATGAACGTGTTTGTTTCTTTGCAAATAGATGACCCCAAGGGAAAGAGGGGACGATTATCATTTCATTGCATGCATTTCTTGATACATTTTCTTTTCATTTCCGTGAACTGTACATTCTCGGACACATATTTGTTGCTTTGATCTAGTTCCTTTATTATATCCAATATCTTAATGTTAGAGCTACGCTAAATATGAAAAAATATCAAATGTCGATACTGCTAGCCATCGGGAACTATTCGCCGAGAAGTGCATTCGTGTCCACTCGCACATAAAGCTGCTTGTTTCTGACCTACGTTCACTTATATTTAATATAAACTGTATAGAATACCACATTTACACATAGATATAACCAGTCTATGTCGATAATTATATTCTAGATCATCAAGTTGCGCAATAAGATGATGCACTCACCAGACCTTACTATGTCTGATGATGAACTGGACGAGCTATACCAATGTGCAAAGACGTTTGCAGACGAGGCAGTGGTTCAAGTCACTTCTGACCTAGATGTTAAAGAGAAAGTTGTATCATCAAAGAAAGCTATCGATGAGGTATATGTTATCATAATGTGCTAGTGTAAAATCCTTAATAATCGTAGGGGGTTAAATTTCGTGAATTTCGTGGTTCATCTTCTACCACGAATTAAAATCCCATCGACCAATAATTTTGACAATTTCATCTATTACCAGAAATGCAAAGTCCACGAATTAACGTCACTTCGAAATGGATTTTCTTTCCAAAATCACGAAATCTCGTTTCGTCCCATCGAAATTAAATAATTTATGGTATTATTATTATAAGGATGTTTTTATTATCGTCAATCGAAATTTGTGGGTTGATATAAGTATTGACTGTGATGATGTTACTTAAACAGGTTAAATCATAATATTATGTATGCTCCTAACATAACTAGGTGACATGAGAAAGTGCTTGATGTCATCTGGTATTTGCAAATAACAATGAAAAGCCATTATTTAATATATAACATGGCTATGTCACTATCATGCCAAAACGATATGAGGACATCGGACAGGGAAGGTAGCACTCAAACAGCCGAGCACAGAAAACATACACAACAGAACATAACACGACACAATTCCAAATAGTACCCTAACGAGAAAATGAGATACCCAATTCCAAGCTGAACAGAAGCTGGATAACCAAGCTTAACTTTGACTTGACAAAGTTACCGTCCCCGGACGACCTCAGGTACTATGCAAAAACCTAACAGAGCCCTCAAATGTCACGGGAATTACTATATTTGCTTAAAGTTTTTATACATGCAAGCGTGTGTATGTTCGTGCGTGACCTTATAATGGAACCAATTGCATTTAAAGTGCACTGACCAGCGTTTTAAGGTAGTGCTTTAAGTTGTACGTCCTTGAAACGACACGCTACCATTACTCGCCTATAGCATACCGTTTCCAAACACTTATACAAAGGTTCTCTTTGCTGCATATGAAATAACGCTCCGTCCGCTTGGTAGTACTTTTTTAAGCAAGCCTTTTCCCATTATAGCACTATCGAGCACTCGTTAGCCTCTTGCACTTGTTTCGAACACGATTTGTATTGATAAATGCGGTGTTTAACATTACTGGCCCCCATCTCTCGATGCATCTCAAGATGAAATATCGTCTCAAATTGTTGTTACAATGCATATTGTGGAAGCTATCGTAGAACAAATGTAAAATGTTAAATCGCTGGCTTAGAATGAGAAGGTCGAACTAAAAAGATCCATACATTTCAGAATTCGACATCACACCGCCCCTCGTACCGGATACAAACATAATTTCATGAAAATTACATCATGTCAATTTGACCACACTGAAATTGAAAAAGCTTATTTTTCCCACATGTAATGAGTATTTTCAGCGTTATTGTACTTACGACCTTCTCATTAAAAGCCAGTAGTATCATGGATATGTAGCTTTGGCATAGAAGGTTTATTATTACCATTAATTAGCAATTTATATTTCATTGACAGACGAATGAATGCGAAATTGAAATCAAAGCACTGCTTAAGCGTGGTGAAGAGGCGTTGCAACATGAAACCGAAGAGTTAAACAAACAGCCAATGGAGGATGGAACTGAAAGTCAGATACGAGACAAACAAACAAAGATACAAAGCAAGCTTGAGGATTACAAACATGTTGGAGAGTTACCGTTAGATAGTCTACAGAAAACAAATACCGATGTATTCGAAGACATGAAGCTAACACTCGATAAGATAATAAAAACTATAACAGTTCTTGAGAAGACAAAGCGTGAGTTGGAAGATAAAATCCAAAAAGGCAGAAACGACGGAGGTACCAAGTTTTGCTAAATAACAATAACACTATAGATAGTCAGGCAGCGAAAGTTGGTAGATCAACTGAAGCTGATACAATCTGACATAGAACATATTTTTCTATGATTCGTATATGGGACAAACATGTTTATGCACATATATTTTGTAATATTATTTTCACAGGCTTATAGATAATCAACAACTATTCGGACATTGCAATATCAATCAATTGTTTCAATTATTTGACGTCATCATAAAACCATTTATATGTTATGGTTTTAAAGTTTGGGGATTCAAATATCCACCGGAAGTTGAAGCGTCACAGTTAGTATTCTGTAAAATATAATTACAGGTTAAATCTTCTACGAAAAATTTGTATTGGCTTCTGTGAATGTGGAAGAGTATCACTTTATGTGACATATTATTGTAACTGTTTCAAACATTGGTGTAGATTGTTGCATATGACCGATTCAAGATATCTAAAATGATTTTAATGTATGTTAAAGACTCTTGACAATTTTGGCAGATTGACCTGGGCAACTCACGTAAAAAACCTTATTATATTCTACGGGTTTGGATTTATGTGGGTTTCAAACGACGCAAGTAATAATCGTATTAAATTATTGCAAACACAGATTAAATGATTTCATAACCAGGAGGGAAATCAGTCATTGCAAGAATCAAGTAGATGATGTCATTATAGACACTATAGAATATAACTTGATACTGAACGATATCTTATCATTGAACTACCTGTTAACTCAGAATAGACATGTCATGTTTCGTAGCTTTAGCCATACGTTACATATAGAAACTGGTAGACATAATACCACTCCACTTGAATCACGACTGTGTCAATATTGCAATGAAGTAAATAACATCAGAGTTCTAAAATTGGAATACCAAGTGATTTTTCAATGTCCAATTTTTCAACTAATTAGAGAAAACTTTCATCTAAACTGGTATACCTCGAGTACAAAAATTCATGATTTAATTGCCTTTAAAGTTCAAGGGACGAAACAACTATTCACAAAATCGCCCTGTACATAAAAAAACTTTAATTTGGTTACTTCACTTCAACAGAAATTTAATATATTATGATGAAACAGTTTTGAAACAGTAGATTAATTTGGTTACTTACCTTTGCCAAGCAATTTAGTATATTATCCTAACACAATAATATCCACGGACTCTTCGTCATGATGTTTTCTTTTATAATGTAAATATATGGGCAAACCCTTTATTTTGTATATCTCTATTTGTATTGTTCTTTATATTTTGGACCGGTGGCCTATGCTATTTTAAAAATATTGTTTGTTCTATGTATCCCTATTTGTATTGTTATATATTTTGGACCGATGGTCTATGCTATTTTGAAAATAAACTTTACCATTTCCTATGGCTATGGAGCTAAACGCAGAAACTTTTGTGTTGAACATTTGAACATAAAAACAGCAAATATTGCTTGCCCCACCATTTTGAATAATTTGTTTCCCAAATGTATCATTTCTAGTAGGAATTAATACTTAATACATGGATCAGTAAATTATTAGTATGCCATATGTTATTTTATTACAGTATTGATAATGATATAAGGAGAGAGCCGTAACTAAGTTTTGTACATTGTGGCTCGATCCTTCACCTATGTGTATTATATATAAATGTGTATGAAATACACTTAACAACTTTTCTAAGTCTTCATTTTCAATGATTAGTAACTTTTTTGTTATAAATAGTAAATTCCCAAAATTTCTCAATTGAAGTTTATACATGATAGTCAAAATAATCCGTGTCAAAAACTGGCCATATGTCACATAGTTTGTTCGATCCGAGATGCACGTGCGTTTTTCGTTTTTCTGCCTCCAAACAGTTACACATGCATGAAATTTGTTCCAAACACTTCGACATTATGTCCAAAGACTCATTACTTTTGAAAAACATTCGAAAATCAATCATGACATCACAATTATGCGTCAGCTGATGTCAGAACAAAGACGTCACGTGACGTTTGTACGATGCATAGTGTTATTTTTTGCCGGCGTGTAAGAAAAAGTACCAAATACATCACTAGTTAATTGATTTTTAACGTAAACGTGTTCATGAGTGTATAATGAAAGATTAACTTATTGTTAGTCAGATTTATAATGGTGGTTGTGAGAGAGTTTTGAATTAAAGTGGCGCTATGACGTAAAATCGCACTATTCGGAGACGTGACTTTAATAAGCGTTCAGACGTTAAAATCACTGAGTGGTGGTCTTCAAATATATCTGTTATACAATTTTGCAAACTGATAATTGACTCGTATTATAGCCAAATTTCATGGAAATTTAAACATGATTGACAAAGTTATCTACGAAAATATAAGTGAGGACTTAGAAAAGTTGCTAAGTATAGGTTGTATTCATGAATGGGTAAAAATTTATGCTTAATCTAGTAGAAATTAACAATTTCTTCACCTTTACTCTGATCCTCCTTTTTAATACAAATGTAGATTCTTTTAAAGTAGCGCTATGACGTTAACCGTATATTTCTTGTTCATGACATTAGTAAAATTGGAATGTATTTTTGAATAACAAATTGCTTTTGACTAGCAATTATGTGTAAGGCTGGTACATTTCATGCATTTTAAACACTTGGTTGAGCCTGCTGTTTACAGTTGCTAATTCCTATTTGATTTCCTAAATGGGCAGCGTTTTATTATCATTTTGGTCACAAGACAAGGTTACATTGATAAATGCACATTTCAGCTTTTCGTGATAGATTTGGGGTGAGTAGAAAAACATACTCGGTTTGTCATCAAAAGCAAGTGATGAATGATTTTGTCCAGTAATTATGCCATGTGACAGACTGATTTTCAGTTAGCGTGATATTGATCTACATGTAGTCCAACATCAGTGGATGGACTTGTGGCTCGCTTTGCCAAATGACCCTTTGATCTTTCTCGTTTTCTCTTTCAAATCGGATAAGAGTATTGTTTGACCATGCGTTGATTTCTATTTGCAGTGGGTGATTCCAGGCGTCCACAGTTATATTTGCATTACATTTACATATTTTCACCAAGAAATCTTTAATTTGTTAGGAATATAGAATACTAGTAATTGGCAAAGACACCCTCACGTCCATCAACTGATTATGGACTGCGTAGATATCAAGCAAACTGAAAATCATAGTTTAATCAGTTCATTACTTTGGTAATTGCTGTTCATATAAATGTCAATGTTTACATCATTTTATTCTTTTTCTACATTTGTATATAAATGGCTAAAGGTATATTTATATACCGATGTGCTTTGAATAAATTGTATTGTAAATGTGACAAACATCACTAGCACAACACTAAAGCAAATAAAAAAATGACTGAAAGGCTCACACAACCTTTTTCATATCTTCTCCCAACTGGTCGCTTTTGTTCTTTTACCTTCTTTAAAAGCAATTCAGTACATATACTAATGACCACAATCATAAAATTTTAAGTTTTAAATACAATGTGCTAAATGATGTAGTTGTTGTTGAATGTATTGAACTGTTTTGATATGTCTGTATTTATCTGGAAAAAATGAATAAGATATATATACAAGAAAATCGACTTTTTCCTTTGATTTGAAACATTATGTGAAGCACCACATTTTTTTACCAAGATGAAAAAGTTTATTCTTAGTTTCTTGGAAGATAAGAGCAGTTCAACTTGTTTTGATTCATTTAAAATATTTAAGTTTTCCCTTCAGATGCTTTGTGAATACCGGTCTAGTTCTCTACTTTGGCAATGGACCTTCAATTTTCAAGGTCAGGGACATGGACTAAATAATGCATCATAAACATATTCTTACCATGTATTTTTCAGCCAAAGCGAAGAAAATGTGTGTTCCAGAACACCGGGAAGAACAAAATCCCGAGTGGGAGAATACAATCAGGGAATTCTTTGGGGTGTTTGTGGACGACATGTCTTTCCTGTTCGATGTGTTGCTGTCTTTCGATGCTTGCTACAACTTTTGCTATCATAACATGCAACATAGATTTCTAGGCATTATTTGCTGAAATCAAAAATGTTTTAACACATATATATACACATATAATAGCAAAAACGGCGTGTCATAGGTGCTATAAGCCTAGTATGCTTTACACATACATGCGTCATTCAGCGTGGATAAAAAAATTGTTTATACCTCCCACCAAATCCTACTTCCGAAGTTTCTAAAATAACTATCCATTTGATTTCAACCGCAATGTAAACTTCGTAAGTATGTTATGTTAACGTTGTCTATGTTAATATTAATACATTTTCCCGCCTAAAGGAATCACGTGATAAAAGTTTGTCCAATATTTAAAAAAAACAATGGGGCCCCTTTCTATGCCAAGAAGTCACAAGTACTCGGCTTCGTCGAATTTAACAACCTTATATTCATTTCGACCACTTAAAGGAGGTAGTCGAAAATAATTCATACAAGTTGTTAAAATCGACAAAACCGTGTACCTAAGCAAGAGGCGTCGTCCATAAATAGCTCACTTATTTCGAATGTCGTCGATAACACCACCCGACTACTTTCGCATCCATAGAACACAACATGTGGCCATGATAAAATAATTGTTAGTTATAAACTCGCACAGTATATCACAGTAACAGCCAATAGACAAAAGTATAGAACATGCGGGGTGCGGAATTCACATTGATTACATTCATTATCTATGGATTTATCTATAGGGTTAAGAGACTTTGAATCACGGTTTCAATTGCCATCCTCTCATTAATTCATTGAAACCAAGTTTAAGACGTTGAATCTACCAATTGGTCACATGGTTATACCAATGGCTCGAGAATGGACGTTTATCGGTTTCCTTGACAGCAACGATTGCCATCACAACTAGAGTATGAGAGAAGAGAAGCATTTTGCCTTAATTGAATTTTTTTTTATTTTGTGTCTGGTCAGAAGCGGTCGTGGTTGATGTATTCAAGCCTGAAGCCTGACACACAATCAGTGAGCTAATATGACAGTATACAATGTGTATGGGTGTATGTATCAGTACAAATCCGGCTGTTATGTGACGCAAAACAAAGATTGTGTTAACAAACATCAGACAATACTGTACAAACCACCCGAACAAACAATTAGTTTATCTCGACCTTAGATCGAAAGGTTTATACACCGGACAAACCTTAACATCCGTACCTTATTTATACAAGTCTTGTAAGAAAACCTGAAGCATAGTTCGGACGTACAACACAGTGACCAGATAAAAACGCAAATATAAAATAAATGAATAATAATTATTGAAGGATTAAGTGAACAAGTGAACATTAGTCGGTAATTATATACATCGGCGGAGTTATCAAGGATCAAAATATTCAACGAACTGTCGTCCGAAAACGAACAAACGAACGTGCTTGAACATGTACTTTGCATTACGTTAACGTAATTTTAAAAACTAAAATTATAAGAGAAACGCAGATTCTGAAATCCTTTTGTAACATATCGTTTGTCATCACTGGTGCTAGAATTCTACTGACAAAAGTGATTGTTTCAGGAATAATAGATTGACTTAGTGCTCTATGTAATATCTAATTCGGAATTATTGCTACAAGATACATTCCGAAGACTATTTCAGTAAGATTCAAGTGTTGGTTGTAGCACAAGTGCGAACTTTCTGCGAATAGTTTTGTTGAATCCTAATACACTGAACATAATCAGAAAATGATGTCACATTTATCTATGATCTTACTCACAGTGACGGTCATTCTAGTAACGACGTTTGATCAACCAATCCAGGCTTTCAGACAATCTACAAACTTCGACAACAAACATGGTACAGACATGGATCGCGCAGACTGTACGTATTGTGTAGTATTTAATTACTCACAGATATATCGCTGGCTTAGAATAAGAAGGCCGTACGTACCGTCAGTACTACTTACGACCTTACACGTCTCATATATATTTTTTAAATATGCATTACAATGTAATTCACATTAGGCTATTTTATAAAAATTGTAACTTGTCATGTTGACCAAACTGAAGTGTAAATAGCTGGTTTTATCATAAATAAAGAGTATGTTTAGACAATTTTTTTTTCTCAAAATATACATTTACTTAGTACATACTTTACTTTATTTTAATCACAAACAATAACAACTACGAATATAAAAGACATGAAACAATATACATTAACTAATGGCACAAACAATGCAGCATGCTTATATTAAATTACATTAAAAATGTTCATTGGTAGAACATACGGAATCTTGTATACACATACAGATCAAATGAGGGAAAATGTATAAGTAAATAACTTTGATGTTCACTGCCGTATTAGCCGATTAAAATGTTTTATACAGTAAAATTGCTTTCTTGTGATATAATATGACTTAAGAAATAAAAATCTGTTCGCGTTAATTGTCGGTGAATAAAACACGGGCAGGAGTGCGAACAAGTGCCCGTGTTTTATTCACCGACAATATACAAGAACAGAGTTTTTATTTCGATTCTAAATACGATAATATCCCGCACTATTTAACTGCGCACATTCCGTTTTCACCCATTTGACATTGAACATAATTCCACGCTGAAACTGAGCGGCTTATTAGCTGGTACAATTACCTCCCTCGTTAATGAAAACGACCTTCGTAATTTTCTGAAGGAAATACGCCTATTTAAACATTGAAACAATTTTAATAACACGAGTATATGGTATCTATTTCATAAAATGAAAAATACAAATGGATTCATTATCAGAAGCTTCAATAAAACTTGGTTTCTAGAGTATATTGGAGTTTCTAAAAATAGATGTGTCATAGATGTAACACTGGATTCTCGTGCAACTCGCCTTGTCATCGTGACTCGTAGTAAATTTTACTATAAATTTTACGTTCATTCATTCATAAATATGTCAAGTAATACTGGGCGTAAATAGAAACAGCCAATTTGATAGGTATGTTTTATGGGGGCAATAAAACATGGTTCGGTTCGTTCTTTGTGTATTGGATTAATCCGCGAATCGTGTTAGAATTGTATATAAACGACAGACCTAAATAAACGCGCTATAACAAGCGAAATACTAAGTGCTCGATTCGCGGTTTAGATGAGTATTTAGACTTTACTAAATTCTTAACGAAACTATTTTGTATGTTTCAGATTCCTTCACAGCGGATGTTCGATCTGTTTACGAGGCATTTTCTGACATATTCATACAACCACGCGACCAAGAAAGCCAGTCACGTAACAAGCGTGATGCTGCAGAACAATATTTCCAATTAGATGCGGATTCTAAAACAATCAACGAGCCCTCATTTGAATTTTACGAGAAAAAATATCTTATTAACAAAACATTGGCTATACTTGAACAGTATGTCAGTAATTCTCACTATAAGGAACAAATAAATGCAAGTAATTCATCTACTTCCGGATCTGGTGTAATAACTACTTCCGGTAAATTTACAACAGAACCAGTAAAGCCATCTGCGCTACCTCATGCGGGAGAACGGACAACGGACAAAGGTCGAACAGATCCAATTCTGGAGGCTCAACTGAGAGAACTGGAAAGTCTAACCACGGATGAGTTACAGTATATTTTCCGAAATATGCAACAGAAGCAACAAGAAAATATCGAAGTTCCAAGCATTGCGAGCTTATGTTGTCGCTATGGATGAAACGTATTGTAGAGGAGTTATAAAAGAAAAACGGTTTCCAAAGCAACCATTTATTTCTAAATTAAAAATATTCAAATGAGACATTTTAAGTTAGAATTTGGAGTAAAAGACAAATTGTTGCATATTATATTCATTAGAAGACAACGGTTGTCACGGCAACATAAAGTGTCAAAAATCATGAAACTATCCAATAACATGAGAACTTTAAATTGTGTTTTGTCATTGATAGCAGGGGTTGGACCCTTAATACCCCTGTTACTTTAAGTAGTATACTTGAAGATAAAAACTTCATTATGAAAGCTTCTTTTCAGGAACAACTTGTTTCAGTTATCTAATTACATTTTTGTATTATCGAATGTTTTAAGAACATTAACAAACAACGTAGATACGATTCCCTCTCAACTAGCGGTTAAGTATCACTATGCTGATGTACAGAGTTTGTGCATTTGTATTAACATAAAAACAAGCGTTGAAGTGACGTTGTTATTGTAATATCTAAAAAGTTCATAACATTCAATTAACTTGTTAAATCAACGTGACAATAACTATAACATTACGTTAACGGTCGCTTAAATTGTGTTTGACTTAATGAGGCATTCACTATAACTAGCATATTTTTCTCTACTATCACATTAAGGTGTTTCACCGGTTTTGAGTTTGGCGGAAGTTTAAAAATCATAGTCACTGAGTTGTATGTGTGAGCGTCTGACAACCGTGATCAAATAATACAGAATCCTTAATATTGATTTTTTAGCATCTTCACATGTCTTATAATCGCGATTGTAATGAATAGTTAATATGATTATATACTTTTAATGAAAATACGGAAACACCATTCGTTCCATCCATACGGATGATTTATTCCAAATGATATTAAACACCTGATCTAGCGAATTGGTTACTACGTATTTAAAACGTAGTTCTATGCGCCCATATATAATGTGCAATTAAAATGAACTAGCCGTCAAATTGTCATGAAATTTTGCATGAAACTTCAATATTTGTCACTCTACTTGTAGCATGCATGAAAACAGCATGTTGTTCAACGATTTTTCACGTTAGAGTCCGAAACGAAAAATTACACATTTTAAAATGCTGGAAGCGATATATTATTTTTGGTGATTTAAACATATTTTTGACATTATAGAGACATATTTGGGCACAATTTCTTCTGACAAATTATGATAAGTGATTGTGCTTTGTACATTTAGCTCATTTAATGTGATAGTAGAGAAAAAATGCTAGTTATAGGGAATGCCTCTTTAATATACTATCATTATCAGCATATTTAAGAAATAAAAATCTGTTCGCGTTTATTGTCGGTGAATAAAACACGGGCAGGAGTTCGGTTGCGTAGCACGAGTGATTTAATTTTCCGCATCCGAACGAGTGCCCGTGTTTTATTCACCGACAATATACAAGAACAGAGTTTTTATTTCTATTCTAAATACGATAATATCCCGCACTATTTAACTGCGCGCATTCCATTTTCACCCATTTGACATTGAACATAATTCCACGATGAAATTGAGTGGCTTATTAGCTGGTACAATTACCTCCCTCGTTAATGAAAACGACCTTCGTGATTTTCTGAAGGAAATACCACAATTTAAACATTGAAACAATTTTAATAACACGAGTATATGGTATCTATTTCATAAAATGAAAAATATAAATGGATTGATTATCAGAAGCTTTAATAAAACTTGGTTTCTAGAGTACATTGGAGTTTCTAAAAATAGATGCGTCATAGATGTAACACTGGATTCTCGTGCAACTCGCCTTGTCATCGTGACTCGTAGTATATTTTACTATAAAGTTTACGTTCATTCATTCATAAATATGTCAAGTGATACTGTGCGTAAATAGAAACAGCCAATTTGATAGGTATGTTTTATGGGGGCAATAAAACATGGTTCGGTTCGTTCTTTGTGTATTGGATTAATCCGCGAATAGTGTTAGAATAATATATAAAACACTCTGACAACCGAGACTTAATTACAAAAGTTAACAGCAGTGTTAACATGTCAAACCTCAACATAAAGTAGCAACGTTCTCCTTTTATGGTGTCTCCCCATGCGATATGCAACCTGAAATGATATGGAAATGTTATTGCTTGCTTGTTTGTAATTATTCATAAAGCATGTTAGTTTTGAAAAAATATTTACCGAAAGAAATTTTCGAAAGATTTTAAGGAACGTTCCTTTTCTCAAATGAACACCTGACTGCACCATTTCGACGACTCTCCCTCTTTCTTCAATAGACATGCGAGCAATATTTTATGTTTTTATGTTTTGGTATAAAATACCGAAACGATTGAAATATGCCGACCTAATTTTAAATGAATAAACGGGGTTCATGACCTCACTTGCAGAAAAAGCACTACACTCTACTCCTGGATAATAACGTCATAGAATATTCGATATGATTGAGCAAAGTGGCTTAATTGTGAATGAAATAGTCGGTACAAAAATTTGGCAATTTCCGTGGGCTGTTTACAGTAGTTCAGTCGCTCAACCACCCTTTGACATTTTAAACTGCCTTAATCGTTTGGGCTACTTAATGAAACACACATTCGATTCTTCCTGTACATACTGTTTCTCTCCAGTGGGTGTGGCAGTCGACATCGATCTATGGCGCCCAGGAATAAACACTGCCCTAACAGGTACCAGTTAACACCTTGGTGGATTGGAGCATGTGTTTTTGCTCAGAGAAATTTACTAGTCGTCAAGCTCAGGGTTGAACCCGGGACCTCTCGATCCCGAAGCGCGCACCCTTCCTCATTTTCGATTGAGCTAGGAACATATCTCATGAAAATCGGTTAAAGAAAAAAGATGATTATATTTTTTTTTACTTTGTTTACATATTTTACTTGTTGATCAAAACGCCACATCCACCCTGACTTACGACCTATTCATTCGAAGCCAGAGATATATATTTTACTTTGTATGTAGAATTGACGCAATTTTCAGTAATTTGTTCATGTATTTATCAGTTATTATAAAACTATTTATAAATATTAGAGCCAATCCTTAACCGAAGAAGTACTTTATTAATAATTCGGCATCAATGGAGTTTTTATATCGTGTAATTAACTATTAAGATGTAACATAGACTTTTGCTATTGCTTCCAGCAGCATCGCTATTGTTCAAAATAGTTCACTTATCACATAAATAATGCGATATGCTATGTGATAACAAATGACGGAACAATATTCTCCAATACGTGTGGTAAGAAATCCACGAAAACGTAACGTCGCCGGTTTAAATTCGTTAAATTACTGACTCGGTACTAAGGTTATATGGTAAAAAGAATCCGTCATTCGTTGTCTTTCAGATGAACATTTTAACTTCGTCACGAAAACAATTTATTAAGCTCGCCAGAAGGCTCGCTAAATAACTTGTCCTAAGACAACTCATGACTGATCCTATATATATACTCGTACATCAGCTTTAAGGAAATGTCGATGAATTATTTGATCATCGACATCGCCATAAAGCTTACTTGTAAATGCTAGCTCAAAACTTAAAAATAGTTACATAATTAAATTAAAACGTCAACGACTAACGTGTTTACTACGAATAACGTGTGTTTCTTGTTGTGTACTGTAAAAGTTTAAATCTACTGTTTGCTAAGTTAGTATATAGCTCATTAAATTATGCAAATAAGTGTTGTCATTTTATATAAACACGTGCGTCAAATGGCGTTCTCGGTTACCGTAACGTACGATAATATGTTTACAACGTTACGCAATTTACGTCATATCCAAGCGGGTTCAAGATAAAACGTATAAAAAAACGTAATTAAACGGCTTAAAACAAATATTTTATCAAAACATTATTAAGAATGGCGTTTTTTTAGTCTGCATTGAGTCATATCCAGTAAATATGAGTATAAATAGGCCAAACACTACACAAACGTGAAATGTTCAAATGCTCATCTACAATTAAAATCATGTACACACTTGGAGTAATCATTTTCACTGTAAGTTCTTTAAGTTGTATATAACATTTCATAGAGCTCACGATATTTAGCATCCGAAGAATAAAAAAACAAATCATTAGCTTTTCTCTTTAAATATTTTGTAAATTAACCTATTAATTCATGCTTTGTATAAATTACTGGTAATATTAGAATATTGATATGCATTGTTACAGTAGCATTATTAATGTTCGCGAACAGTTGGTTTTCGTTAATGTCCCATACCACTAAGTTCTGCTTCTACTGTACGCCTCCGTGTGATGTGAGGTCTTCCATGTTTTCGCTTTCCTTCGGGAGTGCAATGTAATGCTACGGGAGTGCAATGTAATGCTACTTTCGGGGCGACGTTGTTTTCTTTTCTAATGACATGTCCTAGCCATTTCCATCTTCTCCTGAATAATATGGCGGTCATTTCTATTTGTTGACGTTGGTGTAGTAGGTTTTCATTTGAAATAGTTTTAGGCCAATATATTCTCTCAAACAGTTTGTATTAAATATTGGTAGTTGGTGAAGATTGTTTTGTTTTTGTCATTCTCCAGCGCTCTGATCCATATAAAAGGGTTGAAAGTATGCAGCTCTGGTATATCTTGAAATTGGTGTTTTTGCTGTATTGAGATGATTTCCAAATTTTGTTCAATGCAATAAAGATGCTTCTGACTTTACATAATCTTGAATAAATGACATATATAGATAAACCATGCTTTTTTAGCCGTGACGGAAGGTAACACTTCTTAGTCATGGTATGTGAATATACCTAGGGAGAATCTCTTTGGGCCATGGATTGGTTACTGTCATTGATCACATATATTGCTTAAGCCTTAATACATACCTATATCTATCCTTTGAAGGCAAATCAACCTTCCTGCATAAATTAGTCACGGCTAAAAGAAAACATGGTTTATCTATATAACTCTAACGCGGTATTGGGGCCTGTGTCACTAAAAGTGAACAAGCAGATCAGGTATAAAAACATGAGGATATTGGAAAAGGATTATCTTTTCAATGTGTATAGCTTGGCTATTTTGACCTGAACCTGACCTTTATGCAAGAATATATTATAAGGTTCTTGCTTTGATTATATCGATTTCCGCAAGCAAATCGTGCAATATCGGTATTTTAGATCTCGAGCGTCTTCGTGATACTCCCCGATTATGAAAACATACACCCGGTGTTGTAAACGTAGACAATATATCGACTGTTAAATTATGCTTATCAATAGGTCAGGCTCATGTCAATGTGGCCAAGCTATACCGTTATTTTAATTTGCTTGGTGAATAGAAGTTAGCAGGTAAAATAAACTTCTGCTCTCCCTAAATCGATGTAATGGTCAGTGATTTCTATTTATATTGACATTGCAAAATATCGCGTTGGAGTTATACTATTGTGCGTCCGGGATAACGTACTGTGTACAAACATTGACCGGATTGTCTACTATACCGTTGCAAAATCGGTTTCTTAAATAAACACATACGGTCAACAGACCTACTCCGGATCTCCACTAATCTGTAGGTACAAATAGATTTTTACCGTTATAATCCTTGTGTCACTTGAATATTCATATCTGGACAATAGAGTGGGGGTCAGTTGTGTTTGCATATGAATACAAAACCAGTCTAACTAGGCCAGATTTGTTTGTACCTACATGTAAATTAAGAAGAAAACCACCTTACACAGAGTTCCGGATATCAACTATTGTATACTAAAGCTGCGTACACACAGTACGTTTTGGTGTATAAGTCGAGGAGGTACGCTTTGCCACGTGTACATCATGCCCATACATCATGCCCATGGTAACAACGAAGGTGTACATCTCGAGAGAATGTATGGTAGAAGCGTACTTCACGTAACTACACAGTACATCTTGACTGTATACATCAAAACTTACTGTGTGTACGCACCAATAAATAAGACTGATGAGTCGCGCACGCTTGATTTTTTAACTTTTGCGAATTATTCCAATTTCCCGCATTTCTTGTTATCCTGGGTCCTTATTCACCAACGTTATAAGTCTAAAACTCAGACTTAGACTTAAAATTGACAATGTTTAAAATCAATGCCATTTCTTTGTTATTAGATTTATCTGATTATTTGCTGTTACTCACTGAACATGTTTACTCATTTATATTAAAATGAGAGTGAATAGAACATTTGGCAATTTAAAGTCTACGTCTGAATTTTAGACTTACAACGTTGGTGAATAAGGCCCCTGGTCTCACTATAGATGTTTGCTATTTATTTATCAGACATTGACTGTGTGTATGACCTTACCGATGTCAGATATGAACAATGACGACATGGAGGAGTTCAGTCAGCGATGTGTAAGTACTTTGTTAATCAAACTAGGAAATTGTTGTAAGTTGAATGATATCTTATTTTTGCATCATAGGTATGTGTAATGAAAGTTGCGACTGACTCTTGGCAGGTGCTCGCCTCGCTGAGTTGATAGAGTGACATACTACGCGGTGTTTTTTGTGTACTCGCATACATTTACGCAAAAATATTGAACGTAAGTCGGGACACATTATAACAAATATAACGGGTACCAGAATAAATAAATATACATAAACGGTCGCTAAGATTTGATGATTATTCACGACCTTAAACAAGTGACGATCTTAAAAAACTCACGACGGTCTAAAATTACATGCGACGGTCAAAAATCAACAGTGCGTGTTAAAACTCTTTACTTACGTTCATATTTGCCATTAAGGGTTGCCCAGTTTTGGCGTAGAAATAAGCCAAAGCTACGACAGAAAAGTAACTAAAACATCTTTGTAAAACGCATTTACGCAAATATTATCGACGTACGCACTTTTTTAGGAAAACTTAGGTTTACGCTAGCGTAAATGCTTTGATGAAACAGTGCCCATGAGTCGTTTACAGCTATGAGCGAGCCAAACTACAACATGCACTAGAGAACGTAACCTCTTTTGGAATGTCGTCAGATCTATAACAGCGTTAAACATTAATCATTGTTCTATTTTTTCATCAGTCACCCGGATGTGGACCTACCCAAATATGTGTACAACTGAACCACTGCGTGGATAATGATGTAAGATCTTGTTGGGCCTGCATTGATATGTCTAGATAGGTAAGAGCTTGGCCAATTTGACACGAGTCTGACCTTTTAATTAGCATAATTTAACAGTTGAGATATTGCCTACGTTTATAACACCGATTGTATGTTTTCATAATCGGGGAGTATCACGAAGACGCTCGAGATGTAATATAAACACAAAATTGAAATACCGATATCGCACGATTTGCTTGCGGAAATTGATAATAATTATATTCAAAGCAAGAATCTTTTAATATATTCTTGCATAAAGGTCAGGCTCAGGTCAATATAGCCAAGCTATAAGAGCATATTGATACTTTCATATAGCACTTTTTTGTCAAATAATTTCACTGTCACACTTTGATGAATATTTTCAAATCATAATTATGACACATCATGAGGGCCAAAATATCAAATGTCATTCTTTACTTTGCATAGTTATTTTTTCTAGTTCACTGTTCATTGCTGGGGAACTCATGGAAGATTGATTTAGTATATAGTCAAATAAGTAAATAAAGTATTAATTATTATTATCATTAGTATTATGTCACTATATAGTGAGGATCGATGGCTTAGAGGTAGGGTGTGCGCTTCAGGATCGAGAGGTCCCGGGTTTAACCCATGTCTGGACCACTGGTTAATTTCTCTGACCAAAAACAACCCACATGCTCCACTCCAACAAGGTGTAAATTGGTACCTGTGAGGACAGTGTCTATTCTTGGGCGCCGTAGATCTATGTTGGCTGCCACACCCACAGAAGAGAAATAGTTCCCCCTAGGGAGACACGAACGTAGGTTTCTATAGGTAGCCCAGTGACCAGGAGAAGTTAAACTGTGAAAGGATGCTTGAGTGGCTTAACTGCTAAATAAGTACTGTTTAATCTTTGTCATGGAAATTGATTCTTGTGATGTTCTTCTTTTTCAGCATAAGAACACCGGAAAGCGATTTATAAACAAATTCGCAGATACACACGTATCTAACACTACCCAGAATCATCAACTTTAGGATACATGGATTTTGTGCAATCAAATAAAAAAGTACATAACACGATACAAATTTGTTATTTATTTTAACTGAGAGTTGAATGATTTACATGTATGCGCTTACAAAACATACAGGGCGTTTCAAAATATACGTATGTTACAGTTTGGTGAGGTACGCTCGTAATAAAAGTCATGATATACTTACTATGTAAAAAGCGAAACTCACACTTGAAAGGGGACATTTCAAAATTTAATTTCATTTATACATGTAACAATCCAACCTAGTTTGAAAATGAACCTTCATGAAGTAAAAATGTCAAGTTTATACATGACATCATATATTTTGAAATACCCTGTGCATTCAGTATTGGTTTCTTTGTGGCACATCAAAAGTTCTGTAGGAACTTCTGATTCGCCGTAACGTGTACTGACACGAGTTCTTATTAATATATACATGATAAAGAACACTTTCAAAACGGCAACATTGAACAACATTGAACAAAGCATTGCAGCTGAAAAAAATATATAAACAAGTGTTATGTTTTGTGCTGTAACAATTTCTCTCCGATCCTATTCTATCAGCAACTTTGCAAATCAGCTTGCATGGAACTGGAAGTTTGGGAAGCGTTGACAACATTTGTTTATTTTTATTTGATTCCTTTACAAGAGACACGTGGTATTGTTACCCAGCTGTTGAAAGATGAATGTGCTCAAAACTAAAGTGCTAGAATTACCAGGGGCACATCGTGTCACATCTTGTTATGATTCATTAATGATAAAACAATCAACTATTGCTTTATTCTTGTAATGGATAGTCTAGTGCTCTATCAACAGTGCTCTATCAATAGTGCTCTATCAACAGTGCTCTATCAATAGTGCTCTATCAACAGTGCTCTATCAACAGTGCTCTATCAATAGTGCTCTATCAACAGTGCTCTATCAACAGTGCTCTATCAACAGTGCTCTATCAACAGTGCTCTATCAACAGTGCTCTATCAATAGTGCTCTATCAATAGCGCTAAAACATCAACCACTATTAGCAGGAGAACAGCACAAACTATCCCGAAGGTAACCAGGAGCAGAAGAACTATGACGTAGTTTATGTAACATGTGTCCTCATTCATCATATTGTACATCGTTCAAATATCTAAACCGTAATATAAACATACAGTAAAACATTGTCATCTCGATGAGTAATCGGGACGGATAAATATTCGAGATAAACAAGGTGCTCGATATAACCAAAATGCATGCATTGGTGATACAAACGGATACTTGCTCGGGATAGACCGGGTGCGTGTATGGTATCGATGTTCGTCATAACGAAGTTTTACTGTATTTACTGAAACAGTTTGCTAAGAGTTTGCACCAATAGTGGGATTCCCATAGAAACGAGTATAACTCTAACGCGATATTCTGCAATGTCAATATAAACAGAAATCACTGATCATTACCTCGATTTAGGGAGAGCAGAAGTTTATTTTACCTGCTCACTTTTATTTTCCAAGTAAATTAGAATTACGGTACATATTGACAAAGTAATCACTTTTCCAAAATCCTTAATGTTTTTGTACCTGATTTACCTGTTTACTTAAGGTGACACAGGTCCCAATACCGCGATAGAGTTATAGATACTTTATTTCAACATAGAATTCAGTTGGTGTATTTTATATAAGGATACAAATGCTTTCTGTGTTGGTTAAGTGACAACACACACCACAAGACGGACGAAGGGGCAATCATAATAGATCACCTTGTGTACTTCGTAATATTGACAAAGTCTTTTTAACAATTGTTAAAACCGAGAACCTAGTTTAAATGCTTATTTGAATCAATCAGACATTCAAAATTATTATTGTACTGTATATACGTATTTTATGATACTGACATGTGATGTTAACATGGTGCCAACGTTATAACCCACACTGTTGGTAGTTTGGCATTTCATCGACGTTGGGTCATTGTAATAAAAACCACCATTTAGTCAACTGTTGTATAATTACGTTTGTTCAGCGTTATGGAAACGGTGCTTTGCCAACGTCAACGATAAGCCAACTGTACAACCATTAGCCGACGTTGGGCCAACGGCATGCTAACTAGTTCGGATGAGCACAAAAGAGCTAAACCGAGTAACGTCTATAACGTTTCATTTTATATGATCTTGGCTAATTCAAACTTTTAAATCTCTAGATGTTTGTTTAAAAGTTATAAATAAGGATTAGTAATATGAACAGTCATTTTGTTGTATTTAAGAAATAAAAATCTGTTCGCGTTTATTGTCTGTGAATAAAACACGGGCAGGAGTTCGGGTGATTTAATTTTCCGCATCCGAACGAGTGCCTGTGTTTTATTCACCGACAATATACAAGAACAGAGTTTTTATTTCGATTCTAAATACGATAATATCCCGCACTATTTAACTGAGCGCATTCCATTTTCACCCATTTGACATTGAACATAATTCCACGCTGAAATTAAGTGGCTTATTAGCTGGTACAATTACCTCCCTCGTTAATGAAAACGACCTTCGTAATTTTCTGAAGGAAATACCACAACTTAAACATTGAAACAAGTTTAATAACACGAGTATATGGTATCTATTTCATAAAATGAAAAATATAAATGGATTGATTATCAGAAGCTTTAATAAAACTTGGTTTCTAGAGTATATTGGAGTTTCTAAAAATAGATGCGTCATAGATGTAACACTGGATTCTCGTGCAACTCGCCTTGTCATCGTGACTCGTAGTAAATTTTACTATAAAGTTTACCTTAATTCATTCATAAATATGTCACGTGATACTGGGCGTAAATAGAAACAGCCAATTTAATAGGTATGTTTTATGGGGGCAATAAAACATGGTTCGGTTCGTTCTTTGTGCATTGGATTAATCCGCGAATCGTGTTAGAATAATCATTTAACAACAAGGCTAATTTTATCGTTGACGCACCCTATACACCATGGCACTGTTTATCAACACATTAACGCAAATCTTAAACTTACGATCAAATTTTAATTCTTAATTATACTTTTACTACTATAAAGCGTGATAAATGGAGTTGAAATACTTACCAAGATTCAGTTAATGAACATGTACAGTATCTGTCCCTTATTTGCAGTGGTTAAAGAAATATACAGAATTTAAATTTGAACGTAAGTTTACGATTTCCGTAAGTCCCTAGATAGAACAGTACCATGGTGTGGTTATGAATAATACTGACATGCAATATCAACAACAAACATGTTTATTACTTTGTTACGTCATATACAAAATACCAACGTTATTGTTTAGCTAGCTACGATCGTTTATTCTGATAGATGAGTAAAATACGGTAGAGTCTTCACTGAATCATGTACTAGTATATGGGTAATGTCAGAAATAATGAAGCTTTACCTTTCAACCTTTCCCAAAACAATATATACTCTTAAAATTCCTTATAAATGTGTCCACAAGATTCATTTAGTAAATGTGAAGAAAATTGCTAAGTTTTATGAAATTTAAATTAGTACAAAAAAAGTTATGACAAAAAAGGAGGTAAAAAATGTCACGAGTGTAACAAATTTCCGTGACATTTTTTTAAAATCTTGTTTTGTAATACTTACTGAGAAAATTCAAGGGCTTTAATCATGCAAATTGCAATTGTTTTGCCTTGTGGTATATGTTGGCTTTTACTACATATCCATTTCCATGTTCAGATATTTATAAATAAGATTTAACCAACATGATTATAAAGTTGCTGCTTCGGCAAAAACACCTAAATTTTGCTTTGCATTTTTACTAATATTATAATTTCTTCTAATATATGTACAAGTTAATCCTTTGCATGTTTCAAACATGTTCTTTAATGTTTCTTCTATATAGAAACGTTAATACTTTCTATGTTGGACTATCGTTGTCGAGTAGGGGACGTATTACAAAATTGT
This sequence comes from Spisula subtruncata, assembly GCA_963678985.1. Lineage (NCBI taxonomy): Eukaryota > Metazoa > Mollusca > Bivalvia > Venerida > Mactridae > Spisula > Spisula subtruncata. The sequence goes on along the minus strand of OY787673.1, from coordinate 42,060,728 downwards.
ACATGAAAGTGTCATGAGTGAAACATTTTGAGTTTAGCATACTTTGTTGAAATCATACAACTCTTTATACAACTTTCATCTTTCTGACATAGTAGTTTGTATCACAGAGATGCTGTCGGTAACAATTATTCATGCTTTTACCTAGTATATATTTTTCTAACATGGTCTTAGGTTATGTCATGAGTGTAACGCTGAATTTGAAGTTTTGTGTTGTTTCTTTATTCCTGTCTACCGATTATACTTTTTCGATTAGCATTTGATGTTCTGCATTTTTTATCAGAAGAGGTATGGGAATTTAATTAATTCATGATAAAAACATGCTTAAGTGATAAAGAATTATTTTATTTGGCACTTTAAAATAAAAATGCATATTATCACAACAAAAAAAGAGAAAAAAAATAGAAATTTTCAAAAAGATTTCCCATTGTTGTAACTGGATTGGTAAAATGTTGTTCAGTGTACATAAAAACGCACATGGAAACTGAAAGTGTTACACTTTTTATCTGTCATGATGTCATTTCTTAGATTATCCATAAGTGTTGCACTCATGACATTGTTTTATAATTTCTGTGTTTGCTAAAATTAAACTTGTTTAAGGCTGAAAATTTTAACATTTTACACTACAACAGGACGGTTGAAGTAAGGTATACTCTTTCCGCTATTCAAAAGTCAAAATATCACCACTAGCCAAACTTCTATAGATATGATTTAGATTACTGCTGTTCTATATGGGGAAATTGTAGCAATAGTCAACTCGAAAGTCTAATAAGGTTTCAAAAGCGAGCAGCCAGAGTGATTCTTGACAAGGACTTTGATACTCCCTCACAAGAACTATTTGCTACTCTAAATTGGATGACTTTTTCTGAACGACTTAAATACAAAAAATCTATTATTGTATACAAATCATTGAATGGCATATGCCCAGCATATCTCAAAGATAAATTTCAGAAAATTCATGAGGTTCAAACTCGCACCTTAAGATCTTCAAATTATAAACAAAATCTCTATGTACTGAAACCGAATCTAGAATTCACCCGAAAATCACTCGATTACTCTGGCCCCATGGTTTGGAATACCTTACCTGAAGAGATACGCACAGCAGAAAATTTAAACACTTTCAAAACCAAATATATTACCTTTTGGAAAAATCAATATATGTAAAAAGACAACGAGTTGATACATTTGTATCTGATATTGCAAATGTGTATTATAAAGAGGCATTCCCTTTAACTTGAATAGTTTCTCTACTTCCACATTAAATGCGCTAAATGTACAAATCACAATCAATTATTATAATGTGTCAGAAGAAAGTGTGCGCAAATATGTCTCTATAATGTCAAAATATATTTAAATCACCAATAATAATCTATCGCTTCCAGTGATTTATCATTATGTGGTCAAAGGGAAACAACTCGGAACTATTTTGGCTAGTTACAGCAATATGTTTTCACTCTCTCCTCGGTAAACAGTAGGAGCTTTTTGTTGAAAATTTGAGAAGTCTAAGCAATAATGATTCTCATTTAATGTATAGTATTCCTGAATCGATTTAAAAGAGCGGAGCTGTAGGAAACGCCTCTTTAAGATGACATTATTATATATTGCACTTTTATATTACTTATTATTGAATTGTTTAGTTTTTTTTTCCTTTTGCCATTTTTAATGTGACTGTTGTTGTATATATTATGTAAATGTGTTGAATTTCAGAGGCTCGTAGGGAAGATTGGGCAAATGCCTAACTACGTTGCCTCTATAAATAAAGTCTTTATTATTATTATTATTATTATAACACTGCTCCCATCAACCAAATCTAATTACTTTTTTCAGTATTCACTAACAATTGAACGTCTATATTTAACACAACCGTAAATAACAAATCAAACCTTTAATTTAAAGATAACAGAAAATGAAATTCACCGATGATTCCGGGATTTTTCTCCGACTGAAAGGGGATTTCTCCTGATTATTCAAGTTGTTCGCAACTTAGATACACCTGAAAATATGACATTCGACCTCGCCTTACGACCAAACCTTCATTGCAAAACTAATTATTGGTATGTATGATGTATCTAACAATTCATACATGTTGCTAACAGTATTTTGAAGAAATATCTATTCTATAAAGGCACGAGAAGAGGCTACCAGTAGAACATAATCATGTTCTTTGAATTTTGATAAAACTCCCTGACAATGCCCTGATTTTTGCCCAATTTTGAAATTGTATAATGTTATCCTGAATGGATTTGTTGACAAGATTTTCCAATGGAATAGATGTTTATAAAACTCATTCAGGTATGCCCCATGGCATCACAATAGTCTAAAATGGAAAATGTCACAATGACCTTGACCTTTGATCTACTAACATCAAAATACATAGGGATCATCCTCTTGCTTACCAAACTCCATGTAAAGTTTAATGATTCTATAACAAAGCGTTCTTGAAAAAAAAATTGGTCTAAATATGGTATAGGTCGAATAGACCTTGACCTTTGATCTTCTGACCTCAAAATAAATAGGATCTTCTAGTGTTGCTAGCCAACCTCCATGGAAAGTTTGAATGCCCTAGGTCAAATCAGTCTTGGGTTTGTTGAACGGAAACCATTTCGTCTATTTACTGACATACAGTTAGAGACCGACAGACAGACCGTCAGACATGAGCGAAGCAGTACATTTAAAATCCCTCAACAAAGATAGGGGGGCATAAAATAGTAAACATACTTTTAGATTTTTCTGAGAAATGTGGCAACCCTGACAATGTACCAGAACCAAAAACTAAATATTCATTTTAATTTTATCAGCAGATGGATCACCAATAGCCAAATTGATGAATGCATGCCTGGATAACTATAACACCATCAACATCATCCAAACAAATCACACTTTCTAATACACTAGCACATAACAGGCATCTGCATAAAGTACCAACATCATTTTAACCACGTTAATTTAAAGTGGCACTGTCTTTGAAATACTATAAAGAAACTTTACATACAAAACTATAACTGCATGATAAAAACCAAGCCATAAAAGTTACAGCATCTATCAACATATTTTGACCCAGAACTCAACGGTCACACAAGTGTTTTGAAAGTGTTGATGACATCGTGTCACCGATGACATCAAAACTGCAATTTATTACATCTCTGGTAGGCAATTTATTACTCCACAAAATGAATTGGTGTTGACAAAATACAACTTATGGTATAAATGCAATAAACTAGAACTTTGGTAAGAATACTTAATATACCATAAACTCAAGTTTAAAAGTTAGAATGAAACAATCATAACTACATACAGTATTTTGCCAGACATTTTAACTCACGCAAAGCATATGAACACATTCTACAATGTTTAGTTTTCGTTCTTATGAGCTTTGCATTAAAAACATGTATGCATCAATACATGTACTTTGTTCTTATCAAAATATGGTTCAATGCCAACAATATTTAGAGTGGGCATATATTATATTTTGACATATTATGTAAAGATTCCAGTAAAAATGTCGGAAATCAAATTAAAATGTTTGATTACAGTAAATTATGTCTTTTACATGCTTGGTTTCCAAAGCATTCCAAGAATACCCCTTTTGCATATTTCATATTTGAAGTGTCATGAGTGTAACAGTTACTTGCTTACAAAGTAAGTTTCAATGTTTATAAATACATGTAGTTAAATTATTTTTAACATTGTAAATTTCAAATCAGTTTAAAAGCTGTCAATACATGTAGGAAAGAACGTTAAGGTTACATTCAATTATTGAATTATATCCTTTACAAAAATGTATGTAATTGTTACCCAGGTAATTTGAAATAACGAAGTGCACAATTTTTATATTTCTTATTTGTTATAAAATGACAATTTGGCTGTGTAAATCAATTCTTATATTTATTTGATATTTGTAATGATGTTTTACAACAAAACAATGTTCAATGACAGTAGTTCGTATAAGTTTTCGAAAAGTTTAAAGTTCAACTTTATTGTGTCATGAGTGTAACATTTTTTTTTAAATCTTAAGATTCAATTTGACTCGCTGTAATTTTCTTTTGAAAACTAGCAGTATTTAGAAAATTTCAATACATGTTCAGTTATCATCAATAAAGGTTGTTACAAGTTTTTATTAATTTTGTGTGAAAAATGTGTCTTCAGAGAAAAAGTTTGTGAGTATAAGCAAACTATCAGGTTCATAAAAGACACAAAATTCCATTTTTTTCTCAAACAATAACTTAAATCGATGTAAAAATAACATTTTTAGGAATCTTAATACTATTTTAGTCAAAATACACCATAAATACATAATAACAGGCTTAGACCAAGTAATCAACTTGATTACATTATTTCAGGATATTTGCATTTTTTTATGAATTAGTTATAGGTAAATTGCAAATGATTAAAAACGTGCAGGTTTATCACAAAACCATAATTATCGTACATAAACTGCAAATACTATCCATTTGCTTGGAACAAAAAATTATTGACTCATTTCATTTTGAAAATTTTCACTCCATGTCATTCTTGGCTTCATTATCTCTGACATTACCCATATATAGAACACATGCTGTACTAATCCTTCATTGTCCACTGACACCATGAACAAACTTGGAGTAATACTGCTAGCAGTAAGTGTCATTTCGCTTTTTTTGTACAGTAAAGAATATAATGTCAATAATAGCCATGTTTGTGATGTGTTTTTGCCAAAAAATAATGTTGAGTTCATTTTGGCATGGCGTTTTTATTATTAAACATGTTTGAAATTATCAGTTGATTGCATTAGATCAAGTATTACTCTATAACACTCTATATACTAGTAGACACTTACACAAAAATGTTGTCATAAATGAACCAATTGCGTCTGGCTTCATATGGAATACTATGGAAGCTTTTCAGCATCGTAATTTGGCCACATGTTATTGTCTGTTAATAGCGCAAACAAGAAGGATATATTTACTGTGATCTTGTGCCCCTGGACTTGAACATATTATCGCTTATACTCATATATCTTTAATATTATAAAAGCAAAATACATGTTTTCTTGGTGATTGTGATAATGGTTCATACCTTGTTATAAATGCAGTTTGTACGGTAAATATTGCATCGATAAAGCATTGTTTCGTTAGAAATGAAATTACATTTCCGTTATAGTATATACAGCCTCAATGACATATGAACAAGACTGTTTTGTTCCTTGCCCTATTTGTTTTGAAGTGGAGAACACCAACTGCGTTTTGCATGCATTATTTTTTACAGTCCCAAAGGGTTTCATATTTCTTCCTTGAACCTCTTTTGTTGTTTTTCATTTGTCTTCAAGATATACCTACTAACAAATTGATCAGATTCTATGTTTTTGCATTATTAGTAACAGTATCTAGTATATTTATACTTTTACTGGTAAGAACAACAAAACGCGAAACAAACGTCTTGTGACGATATTAAACGTATCGTCTTCACCGATTGCGTATATATGTAAAACAACTATGCTCCATCGACCAATCCCCGGATGCTTCTATGTGACAAAAATCCAAACACCACACCATCTTCATATTCGTTTATTCTTGGTGTGAACCATCTCGTATTCCAGAGAACCTAAGCATTGAGTGTAATGAAACCCATAATGTATAATAATGTAATACTATTTATACACGACGACATAAAAGATATGTTGATTATATCTCGCGTTACCATGAAAATTTCTGATGTTCAACATCGCTCAAATGGGGCACTTTTCTTAAAATGGAATTCTATAGTATCGTGTTGCCATGGATATTTCTGATGTTTAATCCAAATCAAATGGGGCACCTTTTCTTAATATGGAATTGCATATTTTCGTGTAACCATGAATATTTCTGTTGTTTAACTCTAACCAAATGGGGCACCTTTTCTGACAACGGAGTTAAGATTTTCGTGCTACATTTGTACTTTAAATATTTCTGTTGTTTAACGCCAATAAAATGGGGCCCCTTTTCTTAAAATGGAATTCCATATTTTCGTGTTACCATGAATATTTCTGATGCTAAACTCAAAATAATCGGGGCATCTTTTCTTAAAATGAAATTCCATATAGATTTTATTGAAAATCTATATTTATTATATCTTGTTTCCATTCTCGTTATCAGACATTGACTGTTGGCCTATGTCTGGCCTTACCGATGCCAGATTTGAGTGAGAGTACGCTGCAGCCTCATAATTCACCACGTCCAAAAGGTTGTGTAAGTATTTTTTAACTGACATTACGCCAAAGCAGAGATCGCTCCAACTAAATGTTTGTTGAATGTTACTTGGCGAAGGTTTTCAAGTTTATCTATTGGGTCTTCTGATCATAATTTACTATTTAAATTGATTTAAAGGGAATTGATTGACAATTAGCGTAATGTCAATGCTAACATGATACGTGGAATTGACCTTCTTTGCGTATATCAAAGTAACCTTTTTAGGTTACGCAATGAAGCATAGCTGTTTGATGACGTCACGTATGACGTCATATTTGACCTCGTATGAAAGATTGACGTTCGTCGTCAACCTTGTTACGCACTTTTCATTTTATTACTACGCATCCAAACACAATGCTTTTAGGTAAATGAAACAAATGCGTTCGAGAATGTGAAAACTCCATTTTTTAACAAAGATGCATTTGAAAGTACTGTATATGTATTAATCAACCAAACGTCACAGGTATTAACTCACAACCCACATCCCTATAATTCTTACTGGCACACGTTTAGAAATACCAACATTTAACATTAGATATTTACCCAAAGCATCTTATGTGAAAACTTAGAATTTTCTCAAAATATCAAATTTTCCAAAAGTATATCAGCTAAATTTAACCGTTTTTACGTTGTTTAGAAGCATTATGTTAAGAGCTATTGTAATATGTTCAGCTCAATATTAAAACTATCAGTCAAATATTTAAGTTTTCACTTTAGATGCTTCGTGAATACCTACCCTGTGTGCACTTTACATGATATACTACAACATCAATTTGATTTTCAACTGCCATTTATTCATAGTCCCCAGGGTGTGGTCCTACAGAAATATGTGTGGAGCTTGGTGCCAGTTATTGCCGGTCTCATACATGTTCTGTTTGCATAAAGATGGCTGGAATCAGACTTCAGGTAAGATCATAATGACTACCTCGCTAAATGTGGACTCTTTAATTAGGTACCTTAGTTTAGAATAGAGTAGAATACATTTTATTACCAATTATGGGCCCGAGAGGGCATATAAATCACGCATTAACAGATGTACAATGTACAAGAACATAAGATATATAAAAGTACCACAGGCTTGATTCTGATTAGTAGTAATTTACAATTAACTAAGGACTAGTATAACAGTAAAGTAAAATAGGCATTTTAAATGACAAACATAATGTTATAATTATATAAACAAACTTTATCAAAATACACAATTGAATTGAAATGCACATCACGCAGGTTTAGCCTGGAGTTGTAGCAGGACCAAATATATTCAGCTGTTCTTTTGTTTTCAGCTTTTCTTAGTTTATACTCGGACTAAGATACAACACATCAGCCGGAGTTATAGCTTGGCGAATCTGACACGATCCTGACCTTTTAATTAGCATAATTTAACAGTTGGTTTATTGCCTGTATTTATAAAGAATCTATCCCACGTTGTCAATTGATATATTTATCTGAAACTCGTTCAGGAAATATTATTCGCCAGAGGCTCGCTTAATAAGATTCCCAAAACTCGTTTAATATAATTAATAACAATTGACAACTCGTGATAGATCCTGTATTTATCACTAGTTGTTAATTAATATACGTGGGTATATTCAAAAGTAATGTCACTGATGTTATAAATTCGCGCATAATGTCAGTAAAGCTACGAAATTGTTCATACCGTACCCTCAGTCTAATTTGAAATCGATGTCATGATCTCACAAAGTCACAAAAATGCACAGAACTGGGCCCTAATTCACCAACGGTGTAAGTCTTAAACTCAGACTTAGACTTAAAATTGTCATTATTCATAACCACTGGCATTTCTTTGAATTTGATTTAACCATGCGAAATTTTATCAGACCAAGCGAGGTTACCCACTGAATATCTATACAGTTTTATATCAAAATCGGTACATTAATAACAACATGAGAACGAATAGAACATTAGACAATGTAAAGTCTTTGTCTGTGTTTTAGACTTGCAACATTGGTGAATAAGGCCCCAGTTCTTGAGATATGAATATCAACACGAGTCATACTAACAAACATTGCCAAAGACGTCGTAATGATGTTACTTACTGACACCTATTCATCCTAAAAAAAGTTCATCGCTGGTGATTTCTAACGACTCTTTAAATCATGCGGCCGTTGCCACGTCCTTTAAAATGTACTACCCAATCGACACTTACTCTTTGTGTTCAGATTATTTTGAAGTGTCCTCTAGAAAACATGTAGTCACACAGCTAAAATTACTCTGTTACTTTGTACATATTGTATGCAACATCCTTTTCACGGAGCGAAATAAAGAAGTGAGTTGAATGTGCTGCGTCTTTTTGTCACAATTCAGCCGTGTTTCGCTAAGTACTCAGTGATTGCGAGTTTCGTTTTTAATAAGTCGTTATTTCAAAATAGAGTGACGTCAAATAATTTTAAAATGCAAAGCAATTGTTTCATCACGTCAACTAATTATCATCTGCGTTCGACAATTATTTTTCAGAAATTATTAAAAGCACAACTATTTACCAGTAGTGTATTTATGAAGACATTTACTTGTATATACTATTTCTTGGTTCCATTGCCTTTCCCGAATCGACTATAAAACAAGTTTTCCATGGCGTTTTCACGACGTCGTAGTAACACCATAGACGTCGTAGTAACGGCATTGTAACGGCATTGTAACGGCATAGTAACGGCATAGTAATACGCATCGTGATATGGATGTGAGATTTATTTGAAACTCATTAAAACACTGTCTACTATGATACCAGATTTATATATGGATCTTAAAACTGTCATATATACAGCGACCGTGGCTTTGTGGTTAGTGCGCCCGCCTTCGGAGTGGGAGGTCGAAGGTTCGAATCCAAGTGGAAGCTGGGTTAGAAGGATGCGGCCGATTGATGAGCCACCAGCTTGTTAAATAATGGTAACCGTAGGCCCATCTCTGCCAGGCGCCAGTCAATACGAGAAGGGATTCAGGAGGTAGATCTACTGTGCTTGAAAGATAGTGTCTCTTAAGCAGATTAGCTGACCCTTTCAATTGGGTGGACACTGTAAGAACACTTAAACACTTAAATAATGAAACACGAAAGATAACACGTTAGATCAACTTAATGCGTTTATTCAATCCATGCATATTTGAAACATTAAAATTTTTATTCATGTTCTTTTCAGTTACTGTGATAAGCTAAACAATCTCCAGCGTGACCATGCTGCCCTTGTCCGTGTCCTGCATTGTGACCATATACACATTCAAGGAGCTGAAATAACAGTCACGTGATAAATGTCAATATGATGACGTCATGATATAATTTCGTGACGTCATCTGTCTCGTTCTCTCGACTCTTTTTAAAACACTACATGATAATGTAAGGTCGAATAGGTCAGTTGAGTAATATATGTATATAGGCCAGTAAACGAAATCTTGAGTAGCATCATGTCTCGGACTAATTGCAGCAAAAACTTCTCCATTGTTTTCGTAAACTACAATATGTGTAGTAACACAGGAAAAAAGTTGCATTCACATGGACCTGGCATTACTGAGAAAATGACCTTTCTTTAAGGTCATATGAAATCATTTTAAAAAGCTCTGATCGTTACATGTTTTGGTCGTTCAGTACTTACCTTTAATAGTATGGGTTATTTTTAAGCTGTACTGTATACACCATGAACTTTAGATATGTTTTAACGCATTTTTTGGCCATTTTTTACATACGATGCTATAAAAAACGCATTAATTATCCTTCTTGGGGGGTACAATTACCCCACCCACTTTTAGGACTATACTTAAATTTCGAAAAATAACAAAGACACACCATTATGTTTGTTAGTTATTATTTATTCGACAATGTCTTTTATTTGCCTTATTTATGACATATCAGAAAGCACCGTTGTTGTCCAGATAATCCTAAATGATTGGATAATCCAAAATGATGAATGTATGTTTTCGAAAACAACCTATTTTCGACCAATTTCACTAATTTGTTAACGTACGAAGATAGAATAGTAGCTTTCATGAAACTGAAACTATTTGACAGCAGTTTTGTGAATATGATACATTTGTAGTGACTCATGTGTGAAAATGGATAATAGCCAAAATTGATCGAGGATAAGTCACAAAATGATTAACCTAAAAATAACTGAAGCACCAAACTGTTAAGCATATATACCAACTGCGGTATACCGTACATTGGATCTTGCAAGTATATTTAACAAATAGCATTACTTTTCGCGACATTGGACTGGAAAAAGAGTGTAAGTTCAGTCACGAGAACCACAAGACTGATTCTTTCACGCATCTTAAATGGTTTATGCATCTTCAGATTTTATCATGGTCATATACATCAAACTATAACAGGTAGTGTTTAAGTGTTTTAGATCCCTTGTAAAAAGCGACTACTCACTATCAAGTAATGGTCATGATGCTGCATATGGCATTATGTGTCTGGAATTATTGCATTACTAAAGTACATGTATCATTGATTTTGAATTGAACATTCTGTTAATGATGATCCAAAACAAACTTGCTCCAAAAATCATAAGAATGACGGAAGTACAAACAGATCCTAACTAAAACAGCTAAATGTTACTGTGCAGATTATTGATTTTACTGACTGACAACTGCCAACTGTCATGTTTGTATAGCACTACATTACGTCTACATAACTCATTTACTCGCAATACCCAGTGAACACGTGTCCAAAGTGTTAGTGTAACTGCACACCTATGCCTATTTTTAATGGTACCAAATTGGAGGAGTGCGTGCACTAAATCATTTATATACGTGTATATTTACTATATAACTTATTTGTTTTGCTTATTTAACTTCAGTATTATCCCCACCTAAATGACTCGTCAGCACTGTATGTATTATATTCCTTTGTAGACGAATCGGTAGAAAATGATGAACACAATGAACATAATTCTGGATGATCTATGTCGTTATTGAAATAAAATAGCTAAAATTTGGATGTAGTAATTGGGTAACTGAACTGTCTTCTGTAGGTTGCTTGCATCTCCCAGAAGCATGGTCTCAAAAGACGAGTGTGATGGTAGAACCTTCTGTGCTGCTTCCTCCAGATGTACAATTTATTGAATAGTGTCTAAAGATGACTCCATGCGGCTCTGTCTTGTAAACAGTGTCCACAAATCACTGTCTATAGATGGAATCTGATAGCTTGACTTTGTATATTAAATATGTGGCCTAGCATCAATTCAAACTCCTTAAGAATCTGGCCATTTTAAGTTTTGACATGTTTGGCATTTCATGGAACCAGCAGTTGGAAGATCAGTTGTGCTTAGAATAACAAGACTGTTTCGGTTGTAGATATACATGTAGTCTGTTCTGCAGTTAATGTGAATTAATTTCCTGTCCAGAAACAACATGTATATTTGATTGACTGTCAGTAAGACTTGTTGCCTTTGTCTTGTAGATTTGGCAGTGTAGAACAAACAGCTATCTATCTGAAATTAATAAGTATGCCCAGTTTAAGATAACAATCGGCTAAATTCTACAATATAATCAACATAACTTATTTATCTAATTTGATCCAGAAAACTTTTGGAATAACAACCAGTCTTGTTCTTAATTTTCTCGAGTTTTCCATCCTTGAATAACTTACTGGTATTGTTTGTCTTTAAAATATTAGACTTTAAGTCTATATAGTGAGATCATTTGTCAAGTAATATTTTATTAGTATTACATGTACATGAACATAAACACACGATAGTTATGTAGTGTAGAACTCTTTTAACTCTATGATAGATACTACTAATACTGGTCGGTATATCTGTAGATACGATAGTCTGTATAGTTGAGTATCACATGATATGTATTGTCATTAACTGAATGATTATATTCAACTACTGAGGCCCAAAAGATCAATTTAAATTTACATAATTATCATTATATTATCATGTATGTGTTAAGCATTTAATACTACTATTGTTAACACAATGTTTACAAAAAAAGTTAGGAAAGTTATATATACAATGTTCAAATTTATCATGTCCATTTACTTGGACTTCGTTGTTAGTATCTATTCAGCAACTGAAATAGAAAATAAATATGAACCATTTACTCTGGATGATCCATGTATAATAAACATGTATGTTATCATTGTTTTAGGCTGTAACACACTAGATATGTAAAGAGTGTAAATCAATTAATAGGATCGTACATTACTTTTATGTGCAGAATAATATCAAACAGGAAATTATAATGAACAGCTTATCTTGGTAATATTTAATAAGACTGTGATATATCCATGTAGCATTTGGTTGGCTTGATTGAGATCAGGTCAGGTACAAGATTAATAGGAAACACGTGCAGGCTTTCGATTGGGATTTAAATGACAGCAGGGATTTCCCTGGCGTTCCTGACGCAAATTTGTGACTTGGGACCCTAATTTCTGCATTACTGTGCATCCTTGGGACACCCAATCGGATCCTTCGAATACATTTTTGTTTCCGCTAGAACATTTTTTCTGGCACTTTATTTATTGCACTGGTGGTTTATTGAGCAATCTGTATCGTCTACTCTACACGCTATAATAAGTTAGAGGCGTTTTATGACAACCATGGCAGAACGTTCCATTCCATACTGCTGTCCAATTGAAATAGTCATGTAAATGATTAACTCATGTGCATTTGCTATTTTATTTATAAATTGGATACTGTAACAATGAACTCGAAATGCATATCCGTATATGATTGCACCCCAAAATGTCTCAGGGACTCATTAAATATAAACCTTAAGGGGACCCTTGTATGAAAATTCCTAGGGAAACCCTGATTTACTAAATAAAAAAATCTTTAAAAACGTTTAGGAGCATGCTCATATCATGATATGGGCTAGACGCAAAACAGCTTCAGACAAAGAGTTTCTTTCTTTGAAAGCGTGAAGCAGGCTGTTTATTCTGATAAGAAACGTATCTTTTACGGGTACAAAACAATGGGGGTCGTTATCATTATAACATCAATATGACTTGACAATGGTTGTTTTATTCTAATTGCTAGTATCAACCAGCGTGTATTTTCAATATACATGTATATCAAAATCATAAACACCATGAAACATGCAGTATGACAATCAAGCAATGCAGTTTGTGACCATATAATATACGGTTGGTCGTGTTCTAGTACTGTTATGTACGCTATAATCAATAACAACTATCAAATAAAGGATGTATTTGATTGAATATCTATAGTAGATCGATCCTTTTAGTCTTGAGAATTGTGCAGTAAAATATGCTTTTAATGTTTTTTCATATTTAAATTCGAAAAGATACTACAAAAAAGGCACTATTCGTTGTCAAATTCGTAAATTTGATAATTTATCAAGTTTCGTCAAAATGATGACAATAACGGCGTTCCATACTTGGAAAAATGAAAATATTTGATAACCCATAAAACACGTTTCTATTATCAAACAAGTGCTTTTTATTTATTTTTATCCTTGATATGTATTTATATTATTTATATAATTATTAAAATATCCCATTCACTTTAATATCTCAATGTTTGGAAGTTTAAACGACATTCGACCTTGGCCCCGACTTCGCCGTAAAACGACACACATGCACATCTGTGAAGACGTACAACGCGTAAACACAGACACACTACTTGGTAATCATTAAAAATAACCATAATCGTTACTTACCTTGCATATTCCATCGATAATAACACTTCATGACGTTTGTTATTGTTTTTTTACTGGGCGCCGCCATTAAACTTCGACCGTAAATCGTACCTCCCGCTGAAGAGTACTCACTACGGTGTGCTATACGGGCCATACTTTCAGTTGGAAATATTTACATCTTTGATGGTCTATAGTTTTGTTTTGCCAGGGTCTACAGGTTGCAACTTTTTTCTTGTATATACTAACATGATGTACTTTCGCCCAGTATAAATTTAGTTTTTGTTGCAATTAGTCCGAGTGAAAATTTTCGTTTACCAACCTAATATGGATACTGAAGGGTTTAAGAGAGAATATGACAAACATCTATTTTGTTTATCAATACAATTTGAACACTTTCACTGTTGTCATTGATTCTTGTGACGTATATTTGCTAAAATAAAATAGAAGAAGGTATGCGAAATTCGGAAAGGGAATGCAGCCCTTTACCTAACCAGTCGAGCACAGGAAACAGTAACAACACACAACAACTACACTGAGCAATGTCCACACATAAGCCAAAGAAACAAGTAAACGTCCAAGTCATAAGTTAACAATACCGATTGTATGTTTTCATAATTAAATCAGAAAACGCTCGATATCACACTAACGCAAATCTGAAATACCGATATTGCACGATTTGCTTGCGGAAATTGATATATTCAAAGCAAGAACCTTGTAATATATTCTTGCATAAAGGTCAGGTTCACGTCTAAATAGCCAAGCTATAACTTACCTTAACTTGATAATGCTCGTATTCATGCATGTCTACCTCGCCGTTATCTGAAATATCAGTATAACAAAGTATTAATAAATTATGATAAGGTTGTAGAAATGCACATAATGTAAAGCTCTAAAGTAATAACCAATAAAACATGGGCTATTCTTAGTTTCTTGCAAAATATGTGCAGAGTTTTTTTTTTCACTGAAGTCAGTTAAATACCTTAAGGTGTGTTGTGAATATTAACCAAGAACTTGTTTTCACCGCTTGGATGGTTAAGATGAATGCTGCCACCCCCCGTGTTTACTTTTCTAAAATATTCTTTAAAAAAATCAAAATTATTTAAACGAACCAGAACTTAGTGAACTTACTGTTTTGATCGAGAATATGTAGATATTCACTATAATGATCTGTTGGCAACATTCCATCACCGTCTGCGTCATATGCATTAAATATTGGTTCCGCTTGTGCCTTAGTCTGGTTTGTGAACGCCATATACTCGGCTAAGCTGATCTGTCCATCGTCTGAAAAAGGATAATGTATGTGTTGTTAGGCTATTAACATCCACAATTTTCTTAGGGGCTATATGTTTACATTTTCAGCATCCAGTTGAGAGATATAGTGTGTAGCTATTCGGGTACGGTATATCATCGACTAATTGGCCAAATACCTGGTTTCTCTTTTTAAATTCCGAGCTCAGCCTTTATTTGCTAGTCAGCTTCCTGGCATATATTGTGTCCCTCCACCCGGAATCGAACCCGATTATACGGCAAGCACAATAAGCACGGAGCTACGGAGGCACGGTTTAGAGGGAAGCGATAGAACGTTGATGTCATACAAGAAATCCGGGCTAACTGCATTTTCTCTGTTCAAATAGACGCATCGATTCTTTAACGTACCCGGGTACTGTTTTATCGAAAACATTTAAGGAAATATTTGACTTACAGTCCAGTTAGGATAAAAATACAGTGACGCAGTGGACCAATCCATTAGTACGGTGTAAAAACAAGTATAAAATGCTTATACCAATAGTTCAATACCAAACTAAACTCTACCTATATAAGGAATTGTTTTAATCTTTTGGGTATACATTAACGATGACGTCACTGTCAGAATACTCTAGCTGGACTATATGATCAAATTTTAATTCTTTATACTACTTTTACAACTATTAAATGTGGTAAATGGAACGTAAATCCAAATACAGACTCCTACAAATAAAACAAGTATCGGTCCCAAATTTTGCAGTTTCAAAGAATATTTTGCAATTTGAACGTAAGTTGACGACTTCCGTAAAAACGTTGACCAAACAGTTCCCCGGTGTATAATTAGGTACACGAGCGACTATCTTTATGTTTCGCTTTAAGGGAATGAAACACTGAAAATATACTGAAAAGTGTTTCTAAATACCAGGAACACTCTAAGACGAGATAAACTTCCCTGAACATACCCAGAAAACCGATCCGGACTAGATTCGAACATAGGACATCTGTAGTCAACAGCACTAACATATCGGACACTGTCCTGTCCTCATTATTGAATAAATAGCTGGAATAATATCAATGTCTCGATGGCTTAGAATGAGAAGGTCGTAGGTACAAAATGGATATTTTGAGAAAACGAGAAAAAAACTATCTGGAAACTACTCTTTACCACAGGTCCGTGAAAAGTGTCCTAGGGCATCATTTGTAGACCTGTGCTCTTAACTTATGGAAAAACACATTTTTCCCACTTCGGTTTGGTCAACATGACAAGCTCAGATTATCATGAAAATAGGCTGATAAGAAGCGCCTTATGATGCATAAATATTAATATGTATCAGTCTTATTAGGTCATAGGTAGTACTTACTACCTACTACTAACGACCTTCTCATTCTAAGCCATCGATATATTCTGATAACTTACGACTAGTATCTTCCTTGTCAGCAATTATGTTTAGTTCCGAAAGTTGGAGTATACCATCGTGATTCTTATCCATCCATCTAAATCCAGCATCAACCATTAGTGCCAACTCATGATGATTATAATCAGACACTTGTTGGCTAAATGAAGGAGAAATAACAACTCTTGCAACAATAAAAGAACACGTCATCTTATTTAGTTCTACCAACATTTTAGAAATTCTTGGCATTGGTTAAAGAGGCGTTCCCTATAACTTTGATCGTTTAAATCGATTCAGGAATATTAAACATTAAATGAGAATCATTACTGTTTTGCTTAAACTCCTTCAATTTTCAACAAAAATCTCCCACTAATTACCAAGAAAACAATGAAAATATATTTCCGTAACAAGCCAAAATAGTCAAAACGGGTTGTTTCCCTTAGACCACATAATCATAAATCGCTGGAAGCGATAAACTATTATTGGTGAATGGAATATATATTTGACATTATAGAGACATATTTGCGCAAACTTTCTTCTGACAAATTATGATAATTAATAGTGCTTTGTACATTTAGTTTTAAAGTGATAGTAGAGAAAAGCATGCTAGTTATAGAGAATGCCTCTTTAAGAAATGCCTCTATACAAATGGAATGTGTACACTTTGACAGTAATGCCACTGCAGGTTTTAAAATCAAAGCTAGACAGATTGCTGAACTCAAATGGATTAAATATTTACAGACACCTTAAGAGTATCAGTCTTTTATTAATAAGTTAATTTCTATTCACTAAAACATCTATAGCCAGACAAGTTCCGATTCATAATTTAAATTCATAAGAAGTGATCACGTGATAAATCAATTATAAGATAAACACTAATAATAATAAAGTAGGTGGAATGAAATATCGTAAGAAGACAACGTCAGAAATACAGAATTTAAGCCGGCGACGTTAAGTTTTCGTGGATTTGTTATCACACGTGTTGGAGAATATTGTTCCGTCATTTGTTATTACATGGAATATCAAGTTATTTATGTGATAATAAGTTTAACTCACGCACCTGCTAAACCCAACACATACGGCAACTACGATCAGCGCTAACATTGTTCTGTCCTGGGAGATAGTCAGAATAAGTGTGTCCATATCATAGCATAACCAGGTTTTATACTTACAAATGTTCACACATGTCGATGGCTTAGTATTAGATGGTCGCAACTACCAAATCGATATTTTGAGAAAACACGGAAAAAATGTCTGACATTTACTCTTTACTTTTGGTAAAACAAACTTTTACAACTTCATTTTGGTCAACATGACAAGTTCAGATTTTGATGACAATAGGCTCATTAGAAGCGCCTTGTGATGCTTATTCTTAATATGTATGAATCATAAAAGGTCGTAAGTGGCACTTACGACCTTCTAATTCTAAGCCATCGATGTGTCCTCGACATTATTGCGAAATCTACGACACTTGACTGAATGACAAGGTCAGGTGATAGCACAAAAAAACGTTATATTCCGTTCATGTAAAGTTCAAAATTTTGAAATAATGATAAGCGCTTCTTAATTTAGAAATATATATTTCAAATCTTTTTCACTATGCCATTCATTATTGTGACTAATAAAAAAGCTAAGGAGGATGTGTACTCTTAACGAAATGTTGATATTCGTATTGTATTTGGTACCGTTGGAAACAAGAAGCTATTTTCGATTTAGTGGGACCACTTATTTTGCGTTGAGGGAATGGGTGACGTTAATATGACGTCGCAAAATTCACCACTTTGCCGATAACGTCGTTTATCGATTGCTCTAATGTACACCAACAATGAGTATAACGTCTAAAGTGCGTATGGTTTGATTGCTTGTGATTTAGTTAAAGCTTACGTACCATGTGAACAGGACCAATGTACGAAAACTTTCTAAAGTTAAGCTAAGTTACCGATTTTCTATGGCTCTTTTCAGCTGCTAGGCCGCTCAAGCACCATTTGAAATTTCAACTTCCCCTGGTCATTGGGCTACATATGTAAGCTTACACTAGTGTCTCCCTGGGGAGACTATTTCTCTCCTGTGGTGTGGCAGCCAACACCGATCTGCGGCGCCCAAGAATAAACATTACCCTCACAGGTACCATTTTACACCATGGTGGAGTGAAGCTGTAGGTCTTGCTCAGAGAAATTAACCAGTGGTCCAGAGGAGGATTGAACCCGGGCCCTCTCGATACCGATGCGCGCGCCCTACCACTAGGCAACCGCTCCCCAAATCCTGATTTTTAGACTCCTGGTTGTTAGAGTCTGTGAAACTTCAATTTTATCTGTGTTTTCTAGCTCGAGAACGGTAAGTGTTTATGTTCGTCTGAGTTTCTCGTCGTCACGCGTCGTGCCTCTTCCAGGTTGGCACGTATTTCCACGATAGGGAATTTCGTTTATTACTTTTTCTCCGAGCTCGATATCTGAAAATGTTGCTTTTTTCTGAAAGAATTCTGTACCAAATATACTGAAAGTATCACGAAGGTAAGGGCATACTAGAAATCGCTGGTTTTGAATGAGAAGGTCGTAAGTGGTAGTACTTACGACCTTATAAGACTGGTACAATCATACTTTAAATCAGTAACCCAAAACTAAGTAGTATCTGGGTGTGGGGAGCGGTGGCCTAGAGGTAGGACGCGCGCTTCGGGATCGAGAGGTCCCGGGTTCGACCCCCCTCTGGACCACTGGTTAAAATCTCTGAGCAAGACCCACAGCTCCTCTCCACCATGGTGTAAAATGGTACCTGTGAGGGCAGTGTCTATTCCTGGGCGCCGCAGATCGATGTTGGCTGCCACACCACAGGAGAGAAATAGTCTCCCCAGGGAGACACGAGTGTAGGTTTCCATATGTAGCCCAATGACCAGGGGAGTTAAAATGTCAAAGGGTGCTTTAGCGGCCTAACAGCTGAAAAGAGCCCTAGAAAATTGGTAACTTAACTTTTTTCTTGTATCTAGATCGCTAATCTTTTGGATATGTCATAATATTTTTTGTACTGTTAAAAATACACACATTTTCGATGGCTGTGTTCAGCTGTACAGCGGCTCAGGCACCCTTTGACATTTTAACTTCCCTTGATCATTGGGCTATATATGGAAACATACGTTCGTAAATTGTTCTCTCCTGTGGGTGTGACAACCAACATCGATCTGCGGCGTCCCATGACTAGATACTGCCCTCACAGATATCATTTTACACCTTGATGTAGTGGAGCATATGGCTTATTCTTGCCCAGCGAAATTAATCAGTGGTCCAGATGAGGGTTGAACCCGGGACCTCTCGATCCCAACACGCGCGCCCTACCTTTAGGCCACTGCTCACCACCATGATCAGCATATACAGTTACATTGACAATCCAAATATTCAGTTTTGGTCATCCCTACTGACCTCTAAAAATAATTGCCCTCTTTTAAAGGTAATAGTTTTCTCACAGGTAAACGCACTAACTACCTTATACCTGTATAAGACTAATTTATATTTGCAATCTATGTCGTAAGGCGCTTCCAATTATAGTATTTTCATGAAACACGGAACTTGTCATGTTGGCCAAACTGAAGTTGAAAAGGTTTATTTTACCGTAAGTCAAGAGTTATTCCTGTTTTCTCAAAATATTGATTCTATATTTCTCATTCTAAGCCAGTGAACTGTCTGTGCATGTAAAAGTATTTAGCTCTATAGCAGACGAAAGTGCTCTGTAGTTGCAGCAGCAAAGATATCTGGAAATCGGACAGGGACGGCAGCACTCAACTTAACCAGCCGAGCACAGAAAAACAACACTGAGCTATGCCTACGCACCGGCCAAAACATGATTAAAAGTCCAAGTCCAAACGTAGTCCAAACTTCTTTAACGAAGTTTAACTACCAGTTTCATCTTTAGAAACAATGCTCTATGCAATTTATGGTGAAAGGTACTATAAAGGCTTGCTAGCAATATCATGTTTAGGGTACATGTAGATGGATGTTACGTTCTGTAATTGTGTATTGTGTTAGAGGGGGCGGCGGCTTTGCAACCAGGTCTGAAAGTAATCACCTTATTCTTGATGCTAACCATCGTCACGAGTGTATGAGAGAAGAGAAGCCAGATTCCCGTCAAGCTGAGTGTCAAGCAAGGGAATTACTGGTACCATTTTTATATCGTACTTTGGTACGACACGACCAGGGATCGAACCCGAGGCCTCTTGCACTTGAAACGAAAAACTAGAATACCGAGGAGACAACCAGTAGTGATGTAACACTAACATATTCAGGTTAAAGATGAAATACAAAAATGTACACTCCAAATTTCGAAATATAATTTATGAACTAGAAATTGTCCATGAGACAAAAACATATGTTTACCTGTAACAGATTTGTGTCGGACTTAATCATTTAATTAAGACGGTTAAAATCTTATCTCACTACAGTTAAAAGGAGAGTTAAATAACTGATTTCAAAATCAGAAAGGTGAAGTTTGAGGACATAAATGAAGAATAAAATACAAAGATAGCAAGGTTAATATGTGTGCTTATTTATAACTTATGAAGAAGGTGATGATACGGAAAGCGACACTGTAGAGGAGCATAATATTATAGATAATCAATACTAGTTCACAAAATGCACGTTTTTGTAATGCACCAGTCAGTTGCATCTACGCCCAAACCCCCGGGATGGGCGGGGAGTTTTTACATTTGGGTTGACAGCCTCTGGTTAAATGTCCGGTATTTCCCGGCCTCTGACAACTTAATATTGTCCCCGGCGCATTGGTTCGAAGAAAAGTCTCCAACATTTCCCCGGCAGTGCGCGTGGAGGCCCGAGGGTAAATATGGTCGTTTCCCTGGCGGCCATCCACCGCCCATCCCCAGGTTGTTGGGGCCGTGGTTTAAACTGACTGGTGCCTAATTTGCCTATTTGAACGTCACATTGTGGTTTCACATTTCTACCAAAAGAGAATATTGTATGCATAAAAGAACATAAAGGGCGTCAACCGTGAGACGGGGCAATCAATGCCACTCTGTATAACCGTTTCACAGAAGTCATAACAACACATAAGCAAAACACAAAAAGCGATAAGACGGTGTCGCAGACAAGCATACACATCAAAATATGCCGTCCAGAGAGACTCAACATTTTGGTATACATGTTACTTGGAAAAAATGCACATGAACCGGTCATTGCAGCATACAGCGAGGACTATTTTAAAAGTTCGAACAATTAGACCTTTTACCTTCTATAAAGTGTTACATGTTTTGTTTGTTTTGACTTTTTCAATGATACAATTCTAGTGTGCCCAGGATATAGAGGATCTATCACGAGTTGTCAATTGATACAAATTTATATTTAACGAGTTTTGGAAATTTTATTAAGCGAGCCTCTGACGAGCTTAATAATATTTCCTGTACGAGTTTAATATAAATATATCACTTGACAACGAGTGATAGATTCATTATATCATATGACACTAAAACGCAAAATACGCATTGATTTATCGGAAAAATTCAATAGTTTATACTACACGTGGTACGTATAACTTTATACGTACTGGCTATACTAACCTGGATACAAGGAAACTTATGTGCTATAATGATTGGTATACTGTTGCAAAATTGGATACTTAAGATATTTGCCTCCTTTTCAGCTGAGCGGAAGTTTAAATATCACTGTCCCTTAGGCGTTTCTAAAGCATCTTACTGCCATGTCAGAATTGCTACACAGTTTAGTCAATTAGTAGTGCAAATAGTTTGCACCGTAATCGTGACAAATGTCCTCCTTATATGGAATAAGTTATATAATGATAATGAATCAAGACGTCACATGATGTCCTGATTGCAAAATTGCCTCGAGTACAAGTATATATAAAGTAACAAGGTTTGCAAACGTCATATTCTGATATAACCACGCCGAAAATGCTTCCATTAATTATTTTTATGATCGGTATTGGAGTAAGTTTTGGGTAAGACCATTTCTGTCGTACATTTTGTATTTATTACGCCTCACATCTTTGATGAAGGGGTATAATTATTGCTTTGCTCGTGTCTGATGGTATGTTTGTCTGTCGGTCGGTAAACCAAAGGTTGCCGTTCAATAACTCAAGAACGCTTTGGCCTAGGACCTTCACACTTCAATGTCACTGTGACCAAACGCTTTACGATGTCATGTTTGTATCTTAGCTTGCAACTACCCAAATAATATGTTTGTATCTTAACAGACACTTGCCCCAATCATATGTTTATATCTTAGCTGGAAGCTGACCCGTGGTCATGTTTGTATCTAAACAAACATCTGCCCTATGGTCATGTTTGTATTTGAACAGGGAGCTGCCCATTATTATGTTATGTCTTAGCAGACATATGTCCTATGGTCATGTTGATATCTTAACAGACAGATGCCCCATGGCCATGTTTGTATCTTAGCAGACAGATGACCTATGGTCATGTTTATGTCTTACCAGATAGATGTCCTATGGTCATGTTGATATCTTAACAGACAGATGACCCATGGCCATGTTTGTATCTTAGCAGACAGATGACATATGGCCATGTTTGTATTTTAGCAGACAGATGTCCCTTGGTCATGTTTTTATCTTAGCAGACAGATGTCCCTTGGTAATGTATGTATCTTATCAGATGCCCCTTGTCCGTGTGTGTATCTAAACAGAGAGCTGCACCATGGCCATGTTTGTATCTTAATAACCTGCTTCAATGCTGCTCGAGATGTTCCTGGTTCGATCCTCGGCCGGGACACTTTATCATTTCTGAAACAAACTTTTCAGTGTTTCCCACCCAACTAGAGATGAACAGGTTGGCAACCCAGAGACAGTCTCCTGTGTACCAGTGCTATACACCGGGCACGTTATAGAACCTCTTGTGTCTCTTTGGAACGAGCTAGGGCAGCGCTCCCGGTTACCTTGTGTCTCCTCTACTCGCTGTCATTTCAGCAAAAACACAGGACCCCATAGGAAATCGGACTAAGTGATTGCACTATCATGGATTATCCTTGACCGAAAGGTTTTTAAATAATTACATTACATACATTGACAGACAGCTGCCCCATGGTCATGAATTGCATGTGCTTGTTGATGAAGGATTCCGTTTTATGGATACTGACAACAATGGTGAGCTGTCATTAGCAGAACTAACCGCTGTTGCTGCACAGGAAGACGCAAATAGTAAGTTACGCACTGGTTAATGAAAGTCACATTATTGCTCCCACAACTTATTTCCTATCATCCATAACATACAGTGAATTATGGAGTCATTAGGCTGTTTCTTAATAAATGACGAATACTCAAGTGTTTACTATATCTGTCGCAATAGCCGAACCAATATCGTATTTAGCAAATTGT
This sequence comes from Spisula subtruncata, assembly GCA_963678985.1. NCBI lineage: Eukaryota > Metazoa > Mollusca > Bivalvia > Venerida > Mactridae > Spisula > Spisula subtruncata. The sequence continues at coordinate 42,036,928 of OY787673.1, read as the reverse complement.
ATGGCGAACAAATACTCATTTTGCAAGCGCTACAAGACTTAAAATCCTGCTAATTGTCATTTTGTCCTCCTGGATGTTTTATTACATTTTCTTCCATGTCGTGTTTTTTTCCACATTTGGGAATCAGCTTAAGTGCTCAAATTACATCATTCTGCAGAGACGTTGCCAAGTTAAAGCTTATTGAAAGATCAGTTTAAGACTTAATTGGACTTTAATATCCTATTCTGCTTGTTTGCAAAGACCACGCGCATGTGATCAGAACAAACAATGGTAATTTAGCACCGCAATTAGCGCATTGAGTAGAGAATTATAATCATTTCTCATTACTCATTTCTCATATTCCATGCTCCAACTTGAAAAACAGCTTTTTAAAAAAAAATATGTTCCCATCAAAACCAACATCATCTGGTAGCAAATTATCTAATTAAGAAATTGAACCACCATAACGTATGTTTTCATTCAGTTATAAATATGTTACAGCAGTTTTTGTAACTAAAAGCATACTCCAATTGAAGTACGGAGTATGAGTTTGAGCATGGAGTACGTTCTCTAATGTTTATAATCAACCGGCCGGGTTATACATGACGCTCTAACTCATGGAGTTAAAATCAGGTATGACCACGCTCCTGTCTACATGAATGAGTTGACTAGAGAATACCAGCCAACCAGGTCTTTAAGATCAGACACTGCTATGCTATTAAACATTCCTAAAGTAAGAACCAAGAATTACGGTGAAAGGCGGTTCGACAAATGTGCTGCCACCTTATGGAACGGTCTTCCTGTGGAAATCAGGCGCATTGACTCTCTGACAGTCTTCAAAAAGACTTTAAAAACACATCTGTTTAAAAGTTCATATCAGTGAATCAAGTGAAATTGTTTTAGACTTTTAATGTACTGTCAACTAGCTGACTTTCGCGTGTTAAGCGCTTTAGAGACTTGTTATATAAAGCGCTATGTTAATCTTTTCAACTAACTATTTTCAACTATGAAGGTTACCATTCATGCCATGTACAATTTGGATAATTGTTGACGATAACTGGTAGAAAAAAAAGAATTGTATATACATTTTGAAGGCTTAATTTAACAACTCTCAGTTTTTCCTGACTGACCCACGTATAAGAAAGATCGGTCAATGCATGACAAGTCACAAGAATAAAACATAAAATTCCAAAAACATGACAAAACAACTAGAGTAAAATGTTATTATTTTATGCGTTTCTTTATACTCGCCACCGGATAATCCATATGGGCGAGGCCCAAAGAAGAGTTTTTAACTTTTTAGTACTTTTAGTTTTGGGGGGATAGTGCACGATACAGAACATGCCCCAATTCCAGAAGCATCATTGGTTCTTTTACATGCCAGTGTATAGCACCATACATGGGTGCTCGGTTTAAAGTCTCACCCGAAAGGCTGTTAGTAATTTTAGTTGGTCAGCCAGGGATTTGGACCCACAACCCGGAGATCAGTAGTGACTACTAGTCTCGTGCTCTACCGACTGAGCTAAGCGGACTGGTTAAGTTATTTTTTATACGACTCCTCTTTTATACTAGATGACGGACAAGTGACCCTTGCTGAGTACATGGCATACACCAAGTTTCCTATAGAAGTAGCTAAACCAATGTTTGATGCGTATGACGTGGATGGTGATGGCTTGCTACCAACAGACCACCTGTTAGATTTCCTCCATATTCTAGATAATAATGGTAAGTGATGTGACAATCACAGATCATTACATTTGCTTCATTCCTACGCTGTAAGATAGATCTGACAACACTACATAAGATGTCATGTTCAAATGACCTCGCTTATGCATGATATAGTATAGCTGTTCTCTTGTATAAAAGGGTGAAATGTTGGCTTTCCATTGGTGTATAAATATAAAAGATGAGATCAATGATGTTCTCATGGCATTAATTTGTAACGGGGACATATATTATGAAACACCCTGTACATCTTAAAATATTTTGTTATATACATGTACATGTAATTATTTTATGTTGTATATATTATATTATGAAACACCCTGTACATCTTAAAATATTTTGTTATATACATGTACATGTAATTATTTTATGTTGTATATATTATAACTTTAAACAAGGTGTTAATTGGTTCATCGTGTTTGTACTGGATGTTATAAAGAAATGCATGATAACTGTACATTGAACCATTATTTGTTCCTAAAGGTGATGGCAAAGTTACAATGAAAGAATACGAGCACTTTATGACACAGGTGAGTGGAGATAATATATCGCTATAATAAACGTTTTGGACATAAATATTTTCGCCCTCTTTTTGCCCATTATTGTACACAAGGTCAAGTCGCAAAATACCTCTTTAAGACGTATTAACGTTAAGTCACTGTCCTTGATATTTTAAACTAGGTCAAGGGTGGTTGTGCCTCATTTGGTCCACGTTTTGTCGCCGTTTTGGCACGTTTTTGTGCGGTTGGGTCGCCGTGCAGTGGGGCCTTGTGGAACTTGATCGAGTATTGGCTGCGTTTCATTCGACAATAACCGCTATTATATCATTTCTTTGTGAAGGTGGGTCATCCTGCATTTTATCGGCGGGGACTTGGATTTTTAATTGTTTTTTCGGCTTTTATGTGGGCATTGCTCAGTGTAGTTGCTAGGAATATATAATATTATTTTCCTACCTTGCCCATTGTTTTAACTAGGTCAAGTCGTAGTTATGCCTCTTTAGGTCGCTTAACGTTAGGTCACTGTCCTTAGTGTTTTAAACTAGGTCACGCCCAGGGATTGTTGTGCCTCATTTGGTCGCCGTTTTTGCCATGGGTTTGTGTAGGCATTGCTCATGGTGGTTGTGTCGTGGTGTTTCTGATTTCTGTGCACGGCTGGTTGGGTGCTACCTTATCTGTCGGATTTTCTCATGCCTTTCTTAGAATGAGAAGTTCGTAAATTCAAAATCGTATTTTGAGAAAACAAGAAAAACTGTCTGAAATTTACTCTTACAACTTCATTTTGGTCTTAATGATAAGTTACGATTTTCATGAAAATATGCTCAATAGAAGCGCCTTATGATGCAGATTCAAACTTGTATCAGGCTTATAAGGTCGGAAGTAGTAGTTACAACCTACACATTCGAAGCCAGCAAATTGATGGAACGGTGGCAGAGGGGTTAGCTCATTAGATTTTCAAATGGGATGCACCTGGTTGGTTCAAATATGGACCGGGGTTCCAAAACGTTTCAGAGACGTTTATCAGCGTTCCTCTACCAACTAGAGATGAAGGCATGCGTGTGTTGGTGCTATATACTAGGAGCGATATAGAGGCTCACATGAAAGACTGGGCTTGCCCAACTGTGTTATTCTTTTTTTAATTATTATAATAGGAATACAAGGATATTATTTAAGATAATTTATGACTGTGTGCACTGATTCCCTGTATCACACAGGTTTTGAGTATGTTCCCTCAAATAGCATGACCGTACACTACGTACGACTGTCTCATACAAACGAAAATAATAACAACAAAAACAAGTATTGGCGATTCAAAGATGTCTGTCACAACCGCCATAATGTTCCATTTCTGAATAGCTAATTGCAGTAAGTATAACCACTACACTTTAGGACCATCAACGTTTTAATCATGTAATTGTATTTAAGATAGTAGAATTTAATCCTGACACACCTTTAATAATCGACCGGGGTGAATGTTTGTTTACGCGGTTGTGACAGAGATCTTTGAATCAACTATACATTTATAGTACAGTACGGAGAGCAGGCATTTAGTGTTCCTCCGTGATCAAGACTAACACAGGGAATGGCAACAATTGCATAATTCGTAGTTTATCATTTTTTCGGCTTCGCTACCAACTTGCACTTTCTCGATTTTAGGTTGGTTAGGGCAAATCTCTAGTCATTTCAATAAAAGCAATCTCCTTGTTGCTGTTCAGAGAACATTAATCACTTGTTTTATATATAGCGGTATATGGTATTTATAGTACTGGTCAAGTTAATTCTAGACGCTCATGTCTCAAATTGGTTCTACCCTCGGAAATTAATAATTTTACCCGAAAACGTTTGGGACGTCAGATATTTAAAAAAAAAAGTTACCAATTTTCTAGGGCTCTTTTCAGCTGTTAGGCCGCTCAAGCACCCTTTGACAGTTTAACTCCCCTGGTCATTGGGCAACATATGGAAACCTTCACTCGTGTCTCCCTGGGGAGACTATTTCTCTCCTGTGGGTGTGGCAGCCAACATCGATCTGCGGCGCCCAGGAATAGACACTGCCCTCACAGGTACCATTTTACACCATGGTGGAGTGGAGCTGTGGATCTTGCTCAGCGATTTTAACCAGTGGTCCAGAGGGGGATCGAACCCGGGACCTCTCGACCCCGAAGCGCGCACCCTACCTCTAGGCCACCGCTCCCCACTTTTTAGAAAACTGGAATGAACACATTTCTTCTTGTGGTATTAGTCAAAGTTAATGTCACATACCACGTGGTGAATCCACGTAATTAACTTAGTAATGTTGTTGTTTACTCTCTCTTTCAGCTTACACAATGTGTCTATGGTGAACACGGCCATGGTCATGCTACACATGGACATGCTGCAACGTGCTTTTAAACTTTGGACGGAACTCGTCGTTAAAACTGCTAGACGTTTCTCTCAATATTAAAACACGATTCCTGAACTCCTTGTTTGCTTGTTTTTGTGTTTGTTGTTTGTTTCTCTCTCGTCATACTAGTAACCTTTAATGAGCTTTTGAGTCATTTGTTGAAAAGATGCAAAATTTGTGTATCAGACTCAGTGTAACAATATCACGTGACTTTGGACAAGTTGCCTCACTTCAAAAACAAAAATAATCTCAACTCAACTCAACTCAAGTTTATTGTAATACAAGGCCACCAGCCCAAAATACACACATTCTACATTTGATACATGTGAGTGACAAAATCATATTTTAGATAAAGCATTATCATTTTATAATAGTCAACGTTTTAAGCAAAACATTAACATGTAGGATATAAATGGACATTTCTTATTAACATAAGCTAGAAACAAAACATTCCACACAAACAACGTTTATAATGTAGAGACATAGACGTACTATGTTCTAGATAACATGTGTGACAACGACCTGAACCGAACGTTTTATATAGTGAATTCTATGAAACGAACGCCACGCTAAGAGAAAATAGAAAAAAAAGCTTTAAACAAAATGCAGGTTCCCATCAGCAGTTTTGCCATTTTGTATAACAGCCTGTGAACTTGTGAAGCCCACAGGTAACTGTATCATTGATACCGAAAAACAACGAAAAACAAACGTTTAATGGTAATATGAATTTTACAAAAGAAATGATTTTGTTTTAGTCTTTATTAATGATACAGTTACCTGTGGTGGAACTTTGGGTAAACACGGCTTGACACTCTAGACCGACAACTCGGGATGTTTTACAGGGGTTTTGCAACAACGGCCCTGCTACAGATTGAGACAATACAACATGTTATTCTGTCAAGTGTGACCAGGAACTATGTATAGCTTGGCCACATTGACACGAGCCTGACCTATTGATTATCATAATTTAACAGTCGATATATTGCCTACGTTTATAGCACCGATTGTATGTTTTCATTATCGGGGATGAGTATCACGAAGACGCTTGAGATGATTTACAAATATGAAATACCGATAGTGCACGATTTGCTTGCGGAAATTGATATATTCAAAGCAAGAACCTTGTAATATATTCTTGCATAAAGGTCAGGCTCAGGTCAAAATAGCCAAGCTATAATTCTAACCAAAATAGGCTGTTCCTGGTGTGGCATAGCTGGTGCACTATCGGTACTTCCGATACTGATGGGAGATTAAATATTTTTCAAAAAAAAATTGTATATTTTATGTACATTATATATTGTTTAACCATGTATTAGTCAGGACTGTACAGCACTTTTGAACGTGTGTATACATGAAAAAGGGCTATATAAATATGATATAATAATAATAATAATAATAAAAGCTCCTGTAGATGACCAATAGGTCGAAATGTCGAGTGATTTTGCTAAAAGCATTATTGTAATCCCCCTTTTAGGGATATAAGTTTTTATTATTACTAGAGATATGATATCAATAGTACATGTTGCGGAAATATTGTTGCGGAGGCTCAGCGTGGTGTACTCTTTCCCTCAGCGTGGTATACTTTCCCTCAGCGTGGTATGCTCTTTCCCTCAGCGTGGTGTACTCTTTCCCTCAGCGTGGTGTACTCTTTCCCTCAGCGTGGTGTACTCTTTCCCTCCTTTCCCTCAGGGTGGTGTATTCTTTCCCTCAGCGTGGTATACTCTCTCCCTCAGCGTGGTGTACTCTTTCCCTCGGTGTGGTATACTCTTTCCCTCATCGTGGTGTACTCTCTCCCTCAGCGTGGTGTACTCTTTCCCTCAGCGTGGAGTACTCTTTCCCTCAGCGTGGTATACTCTTTCCCTCAGCGTGGTGTACTCTTTCCCTCAGCGTGGTATACTCTCTCCCTCAGCGTGGTGTACTCTTTCCCTCAGTGTGGTATACTCTTTCCCTCAGCGTGGTGTACTCTCTCCCTCAGCGTGGTGTACTCTTTCCACTCAGCGTGGAGTACTCTTTCCCTCAGCTGGAGTACTCTTTCCCTCAGCGTGGTGTACTCTTTCCCTCAGCGTGGTATGCTCTTTCCCTCAGCGTGGTGTACTCTTTCCCTCAGCGTGGTGTACTCTTTCCCTCAGCGTGGTGTACTCTTTCCCTCCTTTCCCTCAGGGTGGTGTATTCTTTCCCTCAGCGTGGTATACTCTCTCCCTCAGCGTGGTGTACTCTTTCCCTCAGCGTGGTGTACTCTTTCCCTCAGCGTAGTGTACTCTTTCCCTCAGCGTGGTGTACTCTTTCCCTCAGCGCAGTGTACTCTTTCCCTCAGCGTGGTGTACTCTTTCTCTCAGCGTGGTGTATGTTTCATATAATTTTGTCTTGGAACTGTAGCCAAACAGTCACGTGGTATGGCTACACTGAAAACACAACTCAGCGTATTTCTGTGTCCGTGATGTTATCCTACACACAATTGACATACAATTGAAAAGTTTAAAATGACGGAAGTCGATTAAACTTTATAAGTAGAATTTTTGTTATCCTTCAAACAAACGTTGGTTTACAATTAAACATTTCCTAACCATGTCGGATATAGATAAAACTAATGTAATTTAGTCAAGTTAGAATATTGTGACAGTCATCGTTTATGTGTACCCAAAATAGCTTTTATACTAAAGTCTTGTTTCTACATATGTACACCGTAATATTAAATTATTCCACTGCGACACTGTATTCTTACCCTAACTGGACTTTACTTCGGAATCCGACAATTTCGCATTGACCTTCATAAACAACATAAACAACATCTCTGTTTTGTGACTATGCACCGTGACGTGTAAGTATAGGTAAAACTGCATAATTGCCACAGTCCATAGAACTTTACAATTACTAAGGCACAATGATCTAAAGACATTTCTAATAGTCTAGAATATATTGTTGGCTTACAAAATGTATTTTAGCTTCGTCTAATATAACACCAACGTACTGCATTGCAATCAGAGAATTAACAAGATGAACTACGACTTTGTAGTGTTTGAAAGGCATTTCTAACCAATCAACATTACCCACTCAATTAATATAATTATACACTATAGGGTTAAACGACTATTTTTTTAAGTTTACATATCGCTGGCTTAGAATGTGAAGGTCATAACTACTACGTTCGACCTTGCCTTATAAGACTGGTACCAATTTAGAATCTGGACCTTAAGACGCTTCTTATGAGTCTATTTTCATGAAATTCAGAACTTGTCATGTTGACCAAAATGAAGTTGTAAAAGCTTGTTTTTCCATGACTAAAGGGTAAATTTCAGGCAGTTGTTTCTTGTTTTCTCAAAATATAGATGTTATACATACGACCTTTTCATTCTAAGCCAGCGATATGTGAACACACAATCTGAAGGAACACATTATATAAAGCCCCGGATATCTAGACAGGTACAAAATATACAGATGTAAGGGGCCTTTTTGAACAGTTTGACTTACTCCACCCACTACAGAAAATGACGTTTACACAAAAATGAGGCCCTAAACGATACCGATTTTTTTTTAATTAGTTACATGATTTCTTACATGTTCAAAAAAATAACCGCACCTGCGATTGATAAATATGCTTAATTATAATTTGATGTTCATATTTACAATCTTTTTTAAATATAATATGAAAAAAGGCCCCATTTGTATTTTAAACTTATAAACATGATGCCCATTATTGAACAAAACACCCAAATACGAGAGGCGTTTCGTAAGTTTCGTAAGTTTCAGGAAATTTTCAGAAGTTCGCGTACAACAATTATTGAAAATGATACATTCAAATTAACTCATAATAACAGAAAATTAAATTAAAAATCGATTGTCTTTGATCATTCGGTGACTAAAATTCTATCTTACACCAAAACTAATAAATATCCGCCATGTACACATCTTATAAAGATCCTGTTATTTAAGTGGATAACCGGGAAAATATATATTGTATCTGATAATTTGTTAAGTAATATACACGACACACGTTACCTCTTGCGTACATCTGGTGATACTGCATTTTGAGAGGGTTGTCCCAAAATCAAGCAAATATTTTAGTGCTCCAAGAATAATGTGATGCTCTAAACATTGACCGGTTTACCTTACCGTAGTTAAATCGGTAAATTCTGTTCTAAGATAAAACTGATAAACTGTGCACAGTTGGGTAATCGACCTCCGTGGCTCTTTCCATATTTCCCCGTTTTTCACAATACCCTGGGCGCAGTATAATGACAGTTTTAGTTCAACACCTGTAAAACTTGGCAATACAAACCACCAGCGAGTAAAGCATTTGCAAGTTGTATAGTGTACTCACTACCACCAGTAAAATCCCCTAGTCAAATGCATGTAGAGTACCCGCCTTAAGGTACTAGAAAAATTCCTCTGGAAAAATATATGTGGACCGAATTCCTTTAGACTTGATACAAACAAACAGTAATGACTCTTCTTCATGTTGGTGTACTCATTTCTAGCCATTTGGGCACTCCTCGCCATCAACGCGAAATGTCATCTCAAGACAATTGGACCATTCACCATTACTATTCAGGACCTTTTATGATATATCAGGTATTCGTTAGAGTCAGATATAACCTTGGCTTGTCCAATGAGCCAATGGATAATCATCTTTTCCGAGAATCACTCAGTACTTATTCTAGCCATATTGGGTACTCAACACCACAAGCCATTCCTGAGCATAAAAGAGCATAAAACTCTGTCGACAGATACAGCCTTCATGTGAAGTCCTCGTCTAGCCAGCCGACTAGATAATATATTTTATCGCTGTATTAAATTTTACCTTGCGAGGGTGCACAGGGAAATAATTTCATTAGAAAAGAGTTTATTGAGGAGTCTTTATAAAGGATATGGTAGACCGACTAATGAAGTCCTAAGTGGGGAGCGGTGGCCTAGAGGTAGGGCGAGCGCTTCGGGATCGAGAGGTCCGGGGTTCGATCCCCCTCTGGACCACTGGTTAAAATCTCCGAGCAAGACCCACAGCTCCACTCCACCATGGTGTAAAATGGTACCTGTGAGGGCAGTGTCTATTCCTGGGCGCCGCAGATCGATGTTGGCTGCCACACCACAGGAGAGAAATAGTCTCCCCAGGGAGACACGAGTGTAGGTTTCCATATGTAGCCCAATGACCAGGGGAGTTAAAATGTCAAAGTGTGCTTGAGCGGCCTAACAGCTGAAAAGAGCCCTAGAAAATTGGTAACTTAACTTTTTTTTTCTAACAACTGCGGGATACAACAATTCAAGTTATTATAAAAATCACACACACACTTCAAACAGGGCTGATTATTCGGCAAACGAGATCGGTGACAAAGTGATTTTTGATCATAATTCGTGTCAGAATAGATTGTATTACCATCTGTCAACATTTAAACAAATTCTGATCACAGGATCCAAACCGCTCGAACATCATTCGGTCTTTGCTTCTAAAACATTTCATTTATCCCGTTATTTTTGGAACTACCCTTGTTCACTGACATCCTTATATCAACTTATATAAGAATTGAACAATTGAGCAATCTATAGTAATGTGCTACACAGTTTCATAGTGAACTATACAGTATTGTCATACTAGAAGCTTTCGAATAACCAGAGTAAAAGTTTTCGTTTTTTTGGGGTATGTTTCACGATTATTTTTTGATTATTTATAGATGTACTCGTAACTATGTGATATTGTACTATAATAAGTATGTGTCGGTATGTTTACAAATATTCAATTAGCGATTTAATCATTTACTCTTAGTAATTACAAAATGTATTAAAAATTATTGATCAAATTGGGGACAGATGTATAATTAGATATTTTGATTCGCTGTACATAACCAGTACGTTCGGTTTATGAATTATTTGTCCGTTCATCAATTTTAGCATCAAATAACTTTTAATGCGCAAACATTGCTAATGTACATATGTTCAACGGTCGTGTTTACTGCATTTTACAAAAAAATGTAACTCGGATGTTTTACTTCAAATATTCATAGGTATTTCTGATTATTTTTATGGATTTTTTTGTTAATTCTATTATACGTACTTAAACATACACTATAGCATAAAAACGACGATTTTGCTCATACGTTAACATATGATTTCACTCGCTGTTGGTGTCCAGTTTTTAGTATGCTCATTTCAGGTCCCAGTCGACGAAAATAAATGATTAACAGCGTCATATGAACTGTAATTCACATTATAATTGTCACTACTTATTAAAAAATATTTATTTTGAAATGTTTAATAATTTTAAAGATTAATCTTATTATGGCATTATGCAAAATAAATGTTGTTAATGTATTAGGTTTTTATGCAATTATACAATTATTACATCCGATTTTGTTGAGGCAATATTCAGAGTATTTCATCTGACGTCACAAACGTCATTCAAACGGCATTCGACGTTATTTTAACAAGTAAATAACGCAATATATCATGTGATAAGCTCGCTTAATAACTTGTGTTTTCTAGACTCGTTTTAGAAATGTTGACCTCCAAGTATATATTAGTGTTCATCCTTACTGTTCTATAGAAATTAGAAACGTCGACGGGAGCGAAGCGACAGGAGACGTTTCTAATTTCTATAGAACAGTAAGGATGAATACTAATATACTTAGTGTGCAGGTTTATTTGTCTATGCTACATAGAACGGTACTAAGTTACATAGTACGTTCTATGAACCAATTTTTACATAGTAAACCATCTTGTTCGTTCTACGGGATTTATAACTCTCGAAACATTTAAAATACAGGAATTTCATTGGCTGACAAATAAACCGGCACACTAAATACAATTCATAACGGATCCTATTTATGACACCATTCTATATCAGATCAATTTTTGGCATTAATTGTTAAAAAAAGCACCGTGTTTAAGAAATAGGTTTTAATTTTTGAAATATGTATCCAAGTCTAACTTGTTTCCATTCAGAACTAAGACATTCTTGTTTCAAACAACGTAGACATATAATTAGTTTTTCTCAATGAGTGTACTTATTAGACGTTAAAGTGTATAGAGCTATATCGGACTATATTTTAAAAAAAGTTTCAAAAACTGAAAAACAATTATGCTTTCATATCCATTAGATCAATTTTTGCTTCAGTTTTAACAGAAACTCTCTCTGTGATTCATTTGACATGTAAACTGTCCAATTTGATACAAAAGTGTTCTAGAAGACCCTATGAAATTATAAGAATCGTCTTTTTTTCGACGATTGAATCAAAGTACACGGAAAGTACCACCCAAAGTTTTAATTTGCAATAAACGTAGTCTAGTACAGTGAAGTTCCGCTAATAAGACCAGTCAAAAAGGTTGTCTTAATAGCGAATCGGTCTTATTAGTGGACCTATTTGCTCTAAATTTAATAAGTTGGGACCTTAAACTGGCAAAAATCTGCATGTTTTGAAATATTCAAAGTGGTCTTATTAGCGGAACTTTACTGTATCATACTAGATGCAAGTAATTATGTTGACATTAAATGACTGTTAAAATATAGCTCTATACACTTTAAGAAATGTGCATTATATTTTCAGGAAAAGCTGTTTTACTTGAGACAAAATGACCCGAGTAGCATTCCTTCTCCTCGTTATATGCGCCCTTTCAGCATTTGAGATGACACATGCTTACGGTGAATGCCATGTGGTTGGTGCATCTTGTGTCAATAAGTATACTGGCGGAAAGTCCTGTAACGGAGGACGCGGAAAGTGCTATTACCATAGGCACGGCTGTGGCTGCCTCACCACCGAATTCATCGATTCTTCGGACGACTTTGAATAGAAGGACAGACGAAGTGAAATGATCAGTTATATATATTATATATCTACAATAAATGAAGTCATGCATCTTTAATATATCAAGTTATAGACTATGCAAATCGCTTCTACTTCTAACTATATGACTTCATCGATTCTTCTGACGACTATGACTATTTACAACAACTGAAGGCATGCACCTATTATCTCCCAAAATTGTATTGTTCTATGGATTTTTTTCATTGTATTCATTGTAAAATGATATCTATTTATAGATATGTAAAATCATAGCAGCATTGTAAGGTTTGTTGGGGATGATTCTCCTACCCCACATACATGGGGTTACCCTTGTGGGCCCGAAACTGATAAAAAAGAGATATAAATTATGCATTTCGCCTATATTTATCTAACTATAAAACATTATGAATAATAAAAATACATTTTGTATATTTTGACTATCATGCAGAAACTTTGTCATTATATAGTGCATCGTTGGTGTAACTGTTTAGAAATCATGTCTCGTATCATTAGTAACTACTCGGGAATTTCCGTATATGAGAAATACACTTTCGTAAGATGAACGCCGAGGAGTTCCGACTGCTTTCGTATTTTAAATAGTAACATGATGTAATATTCCGCTGACTTAGGCCATACCAAATCGTTTTTTCGTTTAGCGTCCGCACTAAGTTTGAAAACTTATCTAGCTATCCTGAGACAAAAAAAAACACTCGAAAAACCCAGGTCATAATGACTTCAATCTTCAGCATTGTACATGTAGGCATATGGCTAATACATAAAGCTATTAAGCATTGCCAATCATATTAACTTACTGAAAAACCTTAAAATGTGTTTGTGTAGAAGCTACTGTTGTGTAGGGGTTGGGGTCATGATGGTGAATACGTATAATGGGTATGAAATTGATTTTGAAGATATAAGAGGTTGCAAATTTTGTTGATTTTTCTTTCCCAAGATGCCCAAAACTATCCATCCTCGGACGCTAAACGAAGAAACGATTAGGTCTGGTCTTAGAATGAGAAGGCCGTCAGTAAAACAAATCTATATTTTGAGAAAACAAAAAAAAATGTATAAAAATTACTCTTTACTTAGAATGAGAAGGCCGTCAGTAAAAAATCTATATTTTGAGAAAACAAGAAAAAGTGTATAAAAATTACTCTTTACTGGTCCTAAAAAATAGCTGTTTTAACTTCAGTTTGGTCAACATGACAAATTCCCATGCTCAAAAGAAATGTTTGCATAACAACAACTTAACCTCTTATTCCTAATCGTTCGTACTTGCTTAGCTCATCATCTCATATGTTATACTTTACATGTTAATCTTTACTGAATAAATATATAAAATTATATAGAAAAAAACTACACTTTTTTGTTGTTGATAATTTTTGACAAGTACATCTTTGTATTGTTTATAAGCTGCAAATGTTTTGTTTTAATGTCACCCCAATCCTGACTAGCTGTCAACAACATCTGGTCCGGTGATTATAAACGTACTCCATGCTCAAACTCATACTCCGTACTCCGGTTGGAACATGTTCTGAGTTACAAAAACTGCTGACGGAACGGAAACATACTATATTGGGGGGTCATTTTTCCAATATTTCTAAAAATATTATGTGTTTTTTTTAAGTTTTGGCATGGAGAACATGTATGAATATGAGTTTGAGTATGAAATGGAGAACTTGTTTATAATCACCGGGGCTGGTTCGTCAAAGACAACACCGAATCACGATGATCCAATGGTTAACGCATTAGATTTCCAGGGTCATAACGCTTCCGGAAGTCACCGATGGAATTCTTAGACGGGATCCTGGATGTTAGACTTTTGATGCATGCCTACATGGAGAACATGTATGTATATGTGTTTATGTATGAAATGGAGAACTTGTTTATAATCATCGGGGCTGGTTCGTCAAAGACAACACCGAATCACGATGATCCAATGGTTAACGCACTAGATTTCCAGGGTCATAACGCTTCCGGAAGTCACCGGTGGGATTCTTAGACGGGATCCTGGATTTTAGAGTTTTGATGCATACCTACGAAATCCTTGGCGTTGGGATTTTGGCATGCTACCGATGCTTACTGTATAATTATGTACAACCAATAGTTTCAACATTGATATAGCTTGCCCACATTGACATGAGCCTGACCTAGAGAAAATAGATAAGCTTTAAACAAAATGCAGGTTCCCCATCAGCAATTTTGCCATTTTGTATAACACCCTGTGAACGTGTCGGCATGTATAGCTTGGTCACATTGACACGAGCCTGACCTATTGATTAGCATAATTTAGCTGTCGATATATTGTCTGCGTTTATAACACCGATTGTTTGTTTTTATAATCGGTGAGTATCACGAAGACGCTCGACTTGTACTATAAACACAAATCTGAAATACCGATATTGCACGATTTGCTTGCGGAAATTGATATATTCAACGCAATAACCTTGTAATTTATTCTTGCATAAAGGTCAGGCTCACGTCAAAATAGCCAGGCTATAAATAACCTCAAAATAGTACTATAGATATACAACAAGCACTCGGGCGTAACTGTACTTTTAACATTGGAGTTAACCAGGTTATATGGGGTGTATTTACCCATAAAGCATGCATTAAGAATGGTTTTATCAAGTAGCGCAGTCGGCTAAGCTACTATAAATACAAGTACGTGGGGTGTTCCACAATTAATAGGACTTTTTTCATAGCAGCACGGCAAGTCAGAAATTAAAAAAACTAATTGTATATAATTATATTTTGATCTTTCACTGACAAATATGCCAAATATGAAAGTAATTGGATGAACAATAAGAACTTTATTAAACATTAAATATGCTAAGTATCAAGGAGGCGGGTCGCACTGTGACGTTATTATGACGTCGCATTTCAAGCATTGTATTTTAATATAAAGAAACTTTTGATATTTTTGTTTATAGCCATCCTGACTTTCTTAACAGATCTAATAACCCTGTTTCGAGTGTTTAGATGTGTTTCCGTTACCCTGTTCACAAAAATGTCTTGCAATGATGTTAGAAATTGCTCAAACCTTGGAGCGTCTATCAGGGTACAAACAGTGTTTGTTAACGTCAACATAATTTTCTATGACCTCACCTGTGCTTATTTGTAAGTTTATAAATCCGGGATCTGTAAACAGTTTGAGCCAACAGAATACAAGTGACTGCTTAATGCCACTACATTTTATAAATTTCATCAATTCATTGGTTAGCACTGTTGGTTTTCCCAATGTATACCATTATTTGACAATCGTGCGGTTTCTGTTTATTTGCGTTGACGTCATTTTTACCCATGACGCGCTTGCATACATACCCTTGATTACTGACTTGTGATAACAAACACGGACCGATGTCTTCGAAAGTTAGCATCCGCATGTCAAAGTCATCAACGTAATGCCACACAAATAGGCGTTAATATTTATCAAGAGGTTATTCAGATACAAACATTTTTAATAAGGATGGTAATGACAAATAAAAGTGTGACCCGCCTTGGTGTTACATGGTTTCTATGACAACGCTTTGTATGAGCATCATCAGCAACAACGAAATTCTGGTGCTACCAGTATGTAGAGTATTCATTGCTAAGCATATGAGATAAATTTCATTAAAATGTAAATGTTTAGTAAGAAGTTATGAGAAAAGTCCTATTATTTCTGGAACACCCCTCGTATTTGGATGATTCAAACATTGACTGTCGTTTTTCAGATGCTCGTAATTTATATTTGGATAATTCAAACATTGACTGTCGTTTTTCAGATGTTTTTATTTATATTTGGATGATTCAAACATTGACTGTCGTTTTTCAGATGTTTTTATTTATATTTTATGATTCAAACATTGACTGTCGTTTTTCAGATGCTCCTAATTCATATTTGGATGATTCAAACATTGACTGTCGTTTTTCAGATGCTTCTAATTTATATTTGGATGATTCAAACATTGACTGTCGTTTTTCAGATGCTCGTAATTTATATTTGGATGATTCAAACATTGACTGCCGTTTTTCAGATGCTCCTAATTATAAAAGTTTCATTGTGTAAAAAGCACATAAGATATAATTATGTCATAGTTGGTACACAGATTCAGCGTCCACGCGAAAAATCCCATCGAGAAAGTACATAGGTTTTGTATGGAGGAGAAGGAAATAGGACTGTTTTCGCTTGTCAGTGTGTGGGAGGGTTGCCCGACTGACAAGAGCTAGCATATAAGCACATAAGGTTGTCTCGGCACTGTAACTTGTAACTCAATTGATACTCACACTGTTTTGACACATTGTATAATTGATATGAATTCATATAGCATTACATTTAAGCATAAGTTTATTAAATATAAAAAAACTGTTCGTTAGTGGGTCCGAACTCACACTAGAAAGAAAAAATACGCAATTGAAAGCGATGTACACCATACAAACCACTGACAAGATAAACCATTAGCTTATTCTGATGTTTCTACAGAACATTCTAAAAATGTTGATTGCAGCGAAGCCAATGACTCGAGTTATTTGTAACTGAATCCAATTATATATCACCAGAGCATGAAGATGAAAATGAGCAATAAATACAATATCCAGACTAAATCGATGTAAAGGAAACAAATCATTTTTATTAGTTATAAAACGTGAATTTGTCAAAAATTAAGAATTAAAATATATACTATAGAAATTTAATTATTGAAAAAGAGTATAGCAGCGGACTCGAACCCACAGCCCATTTAAAAAGTATGTTTCTGACAAGAGAACAGTTTATCCACTAAGCCACGTTGCCAACTAGAAGTAAAATGAGTTTTTTTAACCGTATCCATATTTTTCATAAAATAACGGTAAATATCGTTTCAACCTTGGCATATGGACTCGTCCAGGGGTCATATTTCGAAGGTCGTTGTAGATCTATAGTATTACATTTTAGTGTATAAATAATTAAAATCGAACAATATTTTATGGGTTTTTTTTATTTCCGTAATAAAAGCGGCACTGAGAGCAAATTTAGAGTTGTATAGTTACACAATAATTATTATATTGTGAAGTTTGGGGACAATTAAATTCCATTTTGCATAACCTGTAATTATAACTCCTTACGGCTGATCCAAAGGCGATTTGTATGTTTGATCGTTTACTTAAGGAAATCACCGACTAAGTATAGGATAGAACACGAGTTAGTGTTGGGTATGAAAACTAAATCGAGTTTGCGAGATTTTATGTTTTCATACCCAACACTTACGAGAGATCTATCTGTCTTAGACCACTGCTAAAAATGTTAGTTTCTCAGATACAATTTGCACAACAATCAACTACTTAATACTATGATTAATACTTAGTAAACACAATATCCCCAAATCGTTTACATTAGCCATTCATAAAATAAAATCAAGGAATGTTTGGTGCACGGGTATTTTGTGTTTTCGTTGGTAACATTCATTGGTCAACTTTCTTTCTGTATCGTACATATTTTACATATCTTTTTTAAAGCAAGTGTACATGCATGCAGTGCTTTTAAAAACAAGTAGTGGAATTTGATTTACTTGATGAAACTACTACATCGATGGCTTAGAATAAGAAGGTCTTAACTACTACTTACGACCTGATAAGACTCATGCATATTAGAAATCTGCTTCACAATGTACTTCTGATGAGCCTATTTTCATGAAAATCTAAAATTGTCATGTTGACCAAAATGAAGTTTTAAAAACTTGTTTTCCTATAGTTAAAGAGTAAATTACAGACAGTTTTCTCTTGCATGCATGATGTTTTCGATTTTGTAGTTACGACCTTCTCATTCTAAGCCATCGACATGTAGTATGTTTTTGGAGTTTGAGGACGTTACCGCGGTTACGCAAATCAAGCATCTTCCATCCTGAGACCTTTTAGTCAAATATCTGAATGAAAATCAAAGGTTTAAGGATGTGCAACCGCATTCAGAACAGCGTCTGCCGAAAGATACAAGAAAGCAATATTTTTGCACATGTTCAGCATACGAGCAATATGCACAATGCCGCAATTCTAAGATATTACCAGGACTACATTTTCATCATTTAAATATACAGGATATCCGTCTATATGAAAACAATTTAGACGAACAAGCAATAATGGCACGCAGTGGGCATAGAAGCACTGCTGTGTATTATTATAAACAACCGTTAGAGGCACTGCAGTGTAACTTATCATCCAAACTACAAACGCCATCGAAGACGCCTCCATCGCCCCAGTCTACAGCTGGACTAGTCGTCTCGGCAACGGTTATCAAGGCCGAGTCTGCTGGCTTGCCAGACCCAAATGCTGTTGTGATAGAAGTATCTGACTGTATATTTGCTATTACTGGTTTTCAAAGGCGACAAATTGATGTCGATTACACTGTAAAATCACCAGTCGAAACATTTGTGTAAGCAGCAGTAAAATGTAAAAATGTTATTTCACTGCAAGTTTTTTTTCATTTTTGGCATACCGATTTTGTAAAACAGCAGAAAGCTCTTGTGTTATAACTGAATAGTTCATTAATTAACAATGATTTAATATTTTTTAAGATATACTGAACTGCTTAAATAGTATTTAAATGCATGTATATGTTTTATAATCGATACTATTGTAACTCTTACTGCTTCAGCAATCGATTATTCTAATGACACTTTACTCTAGTTACACAAAATATAGATATAAAGTAACATAACAATTTTAAGTCATTGAAAACGCCGCTTCATCCTCTTTAAACTCTATGTTTGATGTTAGTATTGGATATATGCATGTATAGTGATTGTTAATGCTTAACTTCACTGTTACAATCACACTTATCGACGGATTGTGTCTACAATAAAGCTATAAATTCCTGATTTGATGGATTATTTTGCTTGGCCTAATTAGTATTGGATAAATCAATGTAAGTTTATATACAACACTTTTTCTATATACTACAGAAAAGTGTTGTATAAAAAAAATTATGGGATTTATTCAACACTTTTTCTGCTCGTTGATTGGTCAGTTAGAGTAAGCTGTGGTCTAATTATAGGTGATTCAAAGATCTCTGTCACAACCGGTAAACAAACATTCAACCCGGGTGATTTAATACAGGTTTCTCAGGATTAAATTCTACCATCATACATATACTTATATGAATAAAACTCTAATGGTCCTATTTCATAGTGGTTATACTTACTGCATTTAGTTATTTAGAAATTAAACATTCTGGCGGTTTTGACAGACATCTTTGAATCGACAATACATGAGGTTGTTTTGTGTTATCGCAAGTGACACTTCGATTGATTGAACAGTGTTTTGAGTACCGTTACATGGGTCACGTAAAACTCGTGTTTTTGACCACAGTTCATTGATGACCGTTTGTGTATTGTATTGTGTTGATGCTTTGAAGTGACCGTTGCCTAAGCAAAGCGCTACCGAGCGCCTTCATTCAGGTACCTCCCGTTCAATTAAATATGAAAGACATCAATTATCTCCCGTGGAAAGCGCTTCGTAGCGCTTTGCTTAGGCAATAGTGACAAGGTTTAGTTTTGTGTCAAATACGTATACACAACACATGCGAGTTGTTCCATAATGCATGTATACAAACCAGGCATGTAATTCGTCCGATCGGAGGTGGGGTAGTGGTGTTCTGTTATGACCGAAGTGAATAGTTTAATAAAATGGCGACTGGGGGTGGTGATGGTGATAGTGGGAACTGTTCATTTGTTCACAATGACGATAATAATAATATAAGGGATGTATTTGTGAAATGGAACGAGGCAGTACAGCAGCATACATGTGGAAAGTACAGCGAGGCACTGAGAACGTATACAGACATGCACGAGCTTTCAGCACGAGTTTTATACAATATGGCGATGGCGCATATACATTTGTTTGATAATTCGTCGGCTAAAAAGGTACGTGTAAACTTTATATTTTATTTTGCAACACGGTAAGGGTTGTTTATCATAAGTGATCATATTGTCACCTCTTCTGAAAGGGTCAATCATATTTGACCTACGGGACACTTATCTGCTTATCTTTCATGCGTACAATACCTCTCGAATCCCTTCTCGTATTGTCGGATGCCTTCGGCTTCGAGATAATCATTATAAATTTGTGATAACCATGTTCCCGATGCCTCCCAAGGCTATTTTTTAATCAGGAGTACGCCGCGGAGGCACAGGGTACAGTATCAAGAGTAGTTTCCCTTATGTAGTAATATAATTATATACATGTATATATTCTACTACACTAGGGAAACTGCTCTTGTTGATACTGTACCCTGTACGCCGAGGCTACACGTATCAGTGGGACCAAGGCATAAGCTAAATATGTAATCAATCAGTCTGCTGACTGGTGGGCAAATGCATAGATCTGTATACAAACGCGATCATTTTTTCAACGTGTATTGCTATTTTTATTATTCTATTCTTATTTATCCTCGACACCGGATAATCTATATGGGCGAGGCCCCAAGAAGAGGTTTAGTACTTTTAGTTTTTTCGGAGATAGTGCATGATACATGAGATGCCCCAATTCCAGAAGCATCCCTGGTTTTTTAACATGCCAGGTGTATAGCACCCATACATGGGACCTCGGTTTAAAGTCTCATCCGAAAGACTACGTGTATTGCTGAAGAGAGGGTTGTTATATAAATATACTAACTTCATGATACTGTGTACTGTTACAGTGCTTGACGGCCGCTGTGGAGAAAGATGAGTTACTAGCCATTGCATTCTACCAGAGAGGTTTATTGCATCTAAAAAGTAAAAAGTAAGTATGTTGCCGTCTGGGGAAGTATTGTAGAATAATACCATATATAGGACAGCTCAATCCCAGGGTCCTTATTCACCAACGTTATAATTCTAAAACTACGACTTAGACTTTATATTGCCAAATGTTCTCTTCGCTTTCATGTTGTTATTTGATATAAATCGGTACACTTATTCCGTGGGTAACAACGAATAACCAGACAAAATTTCACATGATTAAAGCTACTAGTAATTGTAAAGATATAGCGGTGATTTTAAATGTTGTCAATTTTAAGTCTAAGTCTTAGACTTTTAACGTTGGTGAATAAGGCACCAGGTTTGTGAGTTTTGAATCCCTTAGATGATCGAAAAGTGGCAGGAGTTTTTGACGTTGAATGACGTTGAATGACGTCGTAACGTTCTAAATGTTCGCCGAGTGGGTGTCGGTCATCTTCTAAATCGATAGAATTATTGAAACTATGATTTAATCAACTTTTTTATTTATTCTCGGATCTGAATTGAATGTATTTTAAGATGATAAAACAAATATACTCCAATTGCATTACGCATATTAAAATGAAGGGTTCAGTGCACGGGTCAATACACGGGTCAGTGAACGGGTCAATGCACGGGTCAATGCACGGGTCAATGCACGGGTCAATGCACGGGTCAATGCACGGGTCAATGCACGGGTCAGTGCACGGGTCAATGCACGGGTCAATACACGGGTCAATGCACGGGTCAGTGCACGGGTCAATGCACGGGTCAGTGTATGGGCCAATGCACGGGTCAATACACGGGTCAATGCACGGGTCAATACACGGGTCAATGCACGGGTCAGTGCACGGGTCAATGCACGGGTCAATGCACGGGTCAGTGCACGGGTCAATGCACGGGTCAATGCACGGGTCAGTGCACGGGTCAATGCACGGGTCAGTGCACGGGTCAGTGCACGGGTCTATGCACGGGTCAGTGCACGGGTCTATGCACGGGTCAGTGCACGGGTCAATGCACGGGTCAGTGCACGGGTCAATGCACGGGTCAGTACACGGGTCAGTGCACGGGTCAATACACGGGTCAATGCACGGGTCAATACACGGGTCAATGCACGGGTCAGTGCACGGGTCAATGCACGGGTCAATACACGGGTCAATGCACGGGTCAATACACGGGTCAATACACGGGTCAGTGCACGGGTCAATACACGGGTCAGTGCACGGGTCAATGCACGGGTCAGTACACGGGTCAATGCACGGGTCAATGCACGGGTCAGTGCACGGGTCAATGCACGAGTCAGTGCACGGGTCAATGCACGGGTCAGTGCACGGGTCAGTGCACGGGTCAATGCACGGGTCAGTGCACGGGTCAATGCACGGGTCAATGCACGGGTCAATGCACGGGTCAGTGCACGGGTCTGTGTACGGGTCACAGGTCAATGCACGGGTCAATGCACGGGTAAGTGCACGGGTCAATGCACGGGTCAGTGCACGGGTCAATGCACGGGTCAATGCACGGGTCAGTGCACGGGACAATGCACGGGTCTGTGTACGGGTCACAGTTAAATGCACGGGTCAGTGCACGGGTCAATGCACGGGTCAGTGCACGGGTCAATGCACGGGTCTGTGTACGGGTCACAGGTCAATGCACGGGTCATTGCACGGGTCAATACACGGGTCAATGCACGGGTCAGTGCACGGGTCATTGCGCGGGTCAATGCACGGGTCAATGCACGGGTCAGTGCCCGAACTTTTTAAAAGCAACAACATCTCTCTATAACAACACCTTCAAATTTCACCAATGAGCAGACACTCATTAATTTTATGCTCCGGCCTCTACTGATACAGGAGGCATATATACCGGTATTTAGTGATTATCCTGACTGTTCGTCCATTCGTTTGTCCGTTAAAAATGTTGAAACTTAAACATTTTAAGCCAATCAATGCTTTGTTTTCAAACTTGCCATACTTGTTTACCATCATAAACGCAAATCCATGTAACACTATCAAACATTAAAACAGAAGTATGGCCTCTGAATGACTAAGCTATATAACGTTATTGTGTACATAATGCGATCTTATATTCTCTGATTGTAGCTATGGTGACGCCATTGACGACTTGGAATCCACACGAGCATTGTTACGTGGTAACACATATATCAACTATAGACCACTCGGACTATTTGGTCGACTTCACATTTTTCAGGTAACATAAAGTTTCATTTTCTAGGGCTCTTTTCAGCTGTTAAGTCGATCAAGCACCCTTTAACATTTTAACTGCCCCTGATCATTATGCTACCTTTGGAACTCTACGTTCGTCTCTTGTGGGTGTGGCTGTCAACATCGATCTGCGGCGCCCATGATTAGACACTGCCCTCACAGGTACCAATTTACACCTTGGTGGAGTGGAGCGTGTGGGATATTCTTGATCAGAGAAATTAACCAGTGGTCCAGACGGGTTTGATTCCCGGACCACTCGACCCCGAATCGCGCACCCTACCTCTAGACCACCTCTCCCCATCAATAAATTATTGTAGCCTTGAAGACAAATATGAAATCTGAAAATAAATTGAAATGTGTTGTATTTTTGATGCACCAATTGTATACTTAAATATTCGTTACATATGTTGGCTAGGAATTACGTTTTCTTGTCACGGAAATTGTCGACGAGTTCCGAATGAAGAGCGATTATGCTGAAGAACGTCGTTGACACTAACATTTTTGCGTCGAATACTGTATGCAGGCTACCTCGAACAGTTTCTTAAATCGTGGCAAACATGCATTTTAAAATTCATACATTCTTACACCAAAAACACAACTCGTTTTAAATAAAAAAACATGTCTCGTCATGACAGGTATATGGAAACCATTAACACACTAAAGTAAGCTTCAGTCCCCCGTCAAAATGGAGACAACGGCCCTCAACAAAGTTTCTTTTAGACCTAAGGAAGATATATAGGATAATATAGGATATAAGATATATATTCCGTCATGAGCTGTCTTTGGAGATCAACATTTCTAAAAGGAGTCTATAAAACACAAGTTATTTGGCTAGCCTGTGTCGAGTTTAATAATTGGTGATCTCAAAGACAACGAATGATGGATTCTTTTTATCACATTACCATAGTTACTTAGTCAAAACAACATCAGAAATAAGGAATGTAAGAGGGCGACGGTACGTGGATTTGTTATCACACGTGTTGAAGAACATTGTTCAGTCATTTGTTACCACATGGAATATCACGTCATTTATGTCATGAATGTTTTTTTATTTACAGATATTGTTTAACCTATCACTAGCGTATGTGTACGCTGATGACGAAGATGAGGCGGTGACATTATTGAATGAAGCTATATACGATGCTGATCATGCACAGAGAAGACACATCTCAGATACCGTACGACTAATTAAGGTACCAATATATTACACATGTAGCAGTATTAATAATAAAGACTTAAAACGAAAAAGAAACATTGTTCTTTTTTGTTAATTATCAATGATAGATAACCAGTGAAACGAATTAATTAGTGTTAAATTGAACAAGCAGGAGAAATTGCTACCGAAAAGACATCCATTTTTTTAATTGAAGAACAATGTTATTGACAGAAAATGTATCGCAGTTTTCGACTTTGTAAACATTTGCAGAATTAAACATTAATGTTTAGATCATAATAACGTTACTAATATTACGCAGAAATAAACCAGTGGTCCAGACGAGTGTTGAAGCGCGCCACCTCCAGGCCACCGCTCCCCCACACTCTGTTATTGGTAGTCCAATCTTGTGATTATAAGGTCCGCCTCCACAACATTATGAATATGACTGCAATAAAATATAGTTAAATAATTTAAATTTATATCTTTAGCCAGTCAGGGGAGACGGCACGATGTATTAGTTCTTAGCTCGACTATTCGGAGAATATTCGAACAATTGTACTCGCCTATTTGCGGCGTCCCTGTGTTCCGTTTTTGCATGTTATGGCACTAACATATGTTTTGATTTTTATGTCTCTGAATCGATAGATCGGGGGCATAAAGTGTTTGCCTGTCCGTCCGTCCGTACGAATGCACCGGTAGTTGTGGGGTGTGGAACAATAGGCTATTTTAAGATTCCATTCATTCCGTCACTTGTGGGGTGCAAAATGCTACTTGTGGGTTGCAACCAAACAAAAGAAAGAACAAAAGAAAACCCCACAAATACCGTCTCATGAGTACGTCCGTCCGTCCGTCCATTCGTACGATGTTGACCCAAAGTCACCGGTTCTTCTTATATCAATACCGGCTTGCTACAAAGCTTTCATACTTGCATGGTTTTTGTATTAAAACACTCTCTACCGTTTCTTCTAACATTAATACCAGTCGACTTGTTATAAAGCTTTCATACTTGCCTTTATGTTGTATTGGAACAATTTCCACGCGACCACATGTATATCATTATTATTTTCATTATTATTATCATTATCATTATCATTATCATTATCATTATCATTATTATTATTATTATCATTATCATTATCATTATCATTATTATTATTATTATTCACATTTGACTTTTATTCGACCTTCATTGCAGGAGAATCGTGTGCACGAGATCACACCACTACTGTTCACTACGGAGAAAGTATTTGCTCCACCTAAATCGATCACATGTAACCTGGAATCACCGGCTTCATGGAAAGGATCGACTGTGGTGTTCTCCGCGAACAGAGAAGAGAACTTCGGATCATGGGACGCTATGAAAACGGTAAATCATTCATGCAACAAGTAATTAGAAATTGGAAACAGAAGTATGTTTTCCAGGTTGTCAATGTTTCTGTTATCATGGCAGCCACAATTTTGTCCGAATCATAGACGTTCTGAATCGCCTTATTGGTCCATATTCACATGGCAAGTTTCATAAACCTAGCTTGGCTTGAAAACTGTTTGATTTGTGGATCAGATTATCTTGACGGACTGTTGAAAACTGGTAGGGGCCTAATAGTTGCTACGTTTTGATCAGTCGATTACTGCGCACAAATGTTGTTTCGTTGGGGGAACATTTGCTAGATGATATTTCGTTGTGTATAGTTGCTAGTTGTATTTTCAGAATCGCTAAAGTTAGACAACTCAGCTATCGGAACTACCCGAATCTGCTAGCATAAAACGAGCATACATTGCTGGCTTAAAATGAGAAGGTCGTAATTACTATCAGATTGATACATATTTGACATCTGCAGTATACGGCGCTTTTTATCAAGAAAACAAATTGTCATGTAAACCAAACTGAAGTTTTAAAAATAAATTATTTAGTCATTGCATAAGTTAAGAGTAATTTTCAGACATTTGTTCTTGTTTTCTCAAAGATCGATTTTGTGGTTACGACCTTCTCATTCTAAGCCAGCGATGTAACTAAATATTACATCAATAATGTAGCAACACGATTTATATATTATTTGGATATTGAGCTTAGTCTAAAGTGAAGACTACTATAGAACTACCATATCTTTTTCAGGTCAAAGAAAATGAAGTCAGCACAAGCCTAAAATCGAAACGGAAGAAAACGTTTCGTAAAATCAAATCACTGAATGACATGAAAGTTTCCATGGTAAATTCAGATCTCTACTCCCGACGACATTCCGACAGTCAGATGGAGACTATAAGAGAGAACAGACATTTATTCAGAAACTCCTCCATAATCGACCGACGGAGAAGCATTAGAAAACATCAGCTAAGTCGAGAGCATAGTATAACCCTGCCCGAAGATTCGATAATTGAACTGGATGAACCGCCGGATTATGAAGAAATAGGATTTGAAACAACTATACAATGGCATGAAGATGTTGTAGACACGCAAGATGAACATCACCCAGACGCTCTTGTTTACGACTGCGAGATAATACCACAACCTGACGGAACTAAAATCAGAACGTCTTCAAGTAAGGCAACAAATCGCTGCAATGGTAAACCACCATCGAATGTAACACAAGGCGAACCGGATGGTAACATTAACGACACAGACACGAATACTACACATGTTTACAGAAAATCCTTCTCAGCCGGGATGGTAGAGCAAACAATTTCTGAATCCACGGAGACGTTAACACGAGTGAGCAAATCCACCGGTGACCTAGAAAAGAACAGACGGAAATCTTTATTACCACTTGAAGAAAAGAAGACACACAAGACTCGCAATATTTTCACTCAATGCTTTGGTAGAAGAAAGTCCAACAAACGTAGCATTGAGAACACGTATCCGTCAGTTGTGATGAGCGGTGTTAAGGCTATGGCCGACATGTTCTCTGATCCACTCGTGCCTGAGCTCAATACTACCTCAAGTACATCGGGTAATGCATCGAATAAAGCGTCAAGTAATAATATTAATCAATCGGAAGATAACTCGAGTGTCGATTCAGATCAACGTAAAAGACTAGGAAATGTTACGGAAAATGTGAATAAACGGCCAGCAAAAACACTTGGAACCGTATTTGGGGACAAATCATCTGTTGTTAAATATGCCTTAACTATGGCGTGTGACAATCTAACGGCCGTCGCTACACCAACGATAGATCGCGAAGACTTAAAAGGACAAAATGAAAAGCCTCGAAGAGTTAAACACAACACTGCTGTTAAAGAGGAAGGAACAATTAGATCTTTTAAAAATAAAAGAGCTCCACCGCCTCCAATAGCAACATTGGGAGCAAAGTTAGCTGCGACACAGGATATGTTTGCTGCTTTTACACAACTCAATCTTGATAATGACCCCGGAAAAGTTGATACTAATAATAACAGTAAGGGTCTTGATGAAAATTGTAGTTGGGACGGTAATGACAAAGGAGCAGTTTGTCAACAAGAATGGATCGACATTGGTGATGGTATGGTTATGAGTAACGAAACTGTGCAAGTGGAAAAAAATGACAATAAATTAGTAATAGTAGGGCCGCCAGGAAGGTCGAATACAATTCTTTACGAACTAGATTCTCGTGAAGATCGCGATGTTTATAATCCTAAAAATAAAAGAGCTCCACCACCGCCATTGGCAATATCAGGACCAGTGCTAGGTACGACAGATGATGGTATGTCCGATACTTATGTACGAATACATTTTGATAATGACCCCAAAAATGGTGATACTAATAATAACAGAAAGCGTCTTGATGCAAATGGTATTTGGGACGGTAATGACAGAGAAGTAGATTGTCAAGAAGAATGGATCGATATTGGCGATGGTATTGCTATTAGTTACGAAACTGCAATGCACATGTCAGAAACTGACGATCAATTAGTAATAGTCGGGCAGCCAGGAGTAATGAATTCAACTTATTGCGAACTACAGCCTCGTGATGATAGCGATGTATATAATCCTACCCCTGATAGCCAGCTTGATCAGGATGAAGGTGGGTCTTTTGCTGATGTAACCATGACTACATACGCCGACGAACCAGCATTAAGTCCAAACACACTGACAGAGACGTATAGACCAGATGAAACAGTACTTTACGCCAATGCTGAGTTTGGTGGTACAAGTCGTTCTGTGTCCAAGAAATTTAGGAGAAGGAAGTCATCAACACGATCGAGAGTATCTGTCAAAGTTAGAAAAGGTAGCCACAGAAGCAAATGCTTTTCATTCAACAGAGCGAAGACACCACCGCCCTCTTACCCACCGCCAGTCTTGAAATCCGACATACGAAAGAGGCCGACCTCTACCCGACGAAAGTCGAGGAAAGCTTCCGGGAGAAAGAAAGGAACGACTGAAAGTAAGGCTGAATCGTTTACGCTTGGAAATGCTACGTTAGCTCCACTTACCATGTTTAGTGGTGCGGGTAGTTTTTCAGTAAAGGAACAACGACCATCATTGACATCTATCAGTCAACGTGGAAAGGGGGCGAGAAAACAGTCTGAAGAAGACCTGGATGACATAGAACTTCACGTATTTGAACCAGCGTTTAATGAAAATATCACACCCAAACATGCCTCCTTATTCAATCATGGTAAATCCGATACTTTTCAAACTGGAAAAGATCAACAGCCAGGTAACACGGACACTGATGGTAAACCTGTCGCAAGTTCAGAAACCGGAAAGAAAGCGGATGTTCGAGCTCTTCTTCACGCGTTTATCAAATCAAATACCTCCATACAGCATGAGTTTGATAACTTTGTAAAACAGTCATACAGTGGTAGTCCAGATGTAACAGACGAAGGGTTGTATCTTTGTATGGATGGTACGCATCATGAGAAGTGTACCGGGGATTGTATGTATGACCAAAGGGGAGGTAATTGAAGTGTACCGGAGATTGTATGTATGACCAAAGGGGAGGTAATTGAAGGAAACCGAGATTGCATTTATAGACAAAGAGGAGATAATTGAAGGGAGCCGAGATTACATTTAGTATCAAAGGGGAGGTAATTCGAGGGAACCGGAGATTGTTTGTATGACCAAAGGGGACATAATTGAAGGGAACCGATATTGCATTTATGAACAAAAGGGAGGTAATTTAAGGGAACCGAGATTGCATGTATGACCAAAGGGGAGGTAATTGAAGGCAACCGAGATTGCATTTATAGACAAAGAGGAGATAATTGAAGGGAGCCGAGATTACATTTAGTATCAAAGGGGAGGTAATTCGAGGGAACCGGAGATTGTTTGTATGACCAAAGGGGACATAATTGAAGGGAACCGATATTGCATTTATGAACTAAAGGGAGGTAATTTAAGGGATCCGAGATTACCTTTATTATCAAAGGAGATAAATGAAAGGAACGAAGATTGCCTAACTATCAATATTATATAATTGAAGGGAGCCTTTGACAAACAATCAAGCGGAGCGATCTCTGTCGTGGGGTAATGTCAATTGGCCAGTCCATCATAAATGAGTATAACGTTATAAGTGAACCTAATTCAAACTTTTGTACTTACATACTTACTGGCAACTTAGACTATATTCGGCATTTACGGACGCTGGGGTTGAAATAATAGTGGTCAGTGTTTATGCGATTATGAGCTGAGCTTAAAATTGCTTATTTATTATATAACATTATTTAATTTATGTACATGTATTTTGAATTTGTGTTGTACTTTAGTCCAAAGAATTTGACATGATTCTGACCTTTATCTACAAACGTCATTGAGTTTCTCGAAATAACTCGGTGTGTAATATAAACATAAATCTAAATTACTGATATTGTACGATTTGCTTGTGGAAATTTACATACTAGTATTCAAAGCAAGAACCTTGTAATAATGTAATGCATAAAGGTCAGGATCATGTCAAATTCTCCAAGCTATACCTTTCATATGGGCATTATATTTGTTGTGTGTACAAAAATGTTTACTTTCGATAATATACAATCATTACTGTATCCAATCTTACTTCTATTTCTTGTTTGTGTATGTCCCCGGTATCTACCTATGCTTGGGGAAAATTGTGCTTGCCCTGTCCGTTCTTTTGTTCGTTACAAAATGTTGGATTTCAAATGTGTTTGACGTCCACTTAAGCATTTCTTTCAAACTTGGCATACTCGTTTACCATCAAAGCCAGGTCACTTATTTCAACAGAATTATGGCCCCTGAATGACTTAGCTGTCCAATTATCTCGTACCTGTTTAGCTGTTTTATGGACATGGCTTCCAGTCGGGCATAAGCGTTTTTACTGAACGCATGTTTGGTCATTGCATAACAAACTTATGGTCCGGACAAACTTATACTTCACCTATAACATCTGTGATCTTTACCTTTGTGATAGGAACCTACGGGTGGAGCATGACACTCTGCCTCATGGAGGCTAACATGCATTCATGCCAAATATAAGCAAGATAAGTCGATGTATGACAAAGTTATGGTCTGGACAAAATTCAATTTGACATTCGAGCGCCAACTGTCACCTTGACCATTGTGATAGGAACTTAGTTTAGCATGACATTTTTGTCTCAAGGAGGTTACCATTCATGCGAAATATAAGCCAGATTGGTCAATGCATGACAAAGTCGTTGACGTGACAAAATGAAATGGATAAACACCAACACTGGCGACCAAGCGGGCTCGACAAACATTAAGTTGACCTAGTTTCCACTTGGGATATCCCATTCTGAAATTTGAACAAGACTTTCATAAAAATACCCATTCTGACCAAATTTCACCTATGAACAATAAAAAAAACCGGCTTCTTTTGCATAATTATGTGTTGACACAATATACGGTAAAACTTATTATTAGACCATGCTGATGTTTTTATAAGACAATGGCTTTCTCATGCTTTGACCAATCTTGCTAATATTTGGCACGAAGGTTTACCATCCCCTTGGGTACGGGATAGTTTCTCTAGCTCTGGTAGTGTTTAACTGCAACGGGAGGCAACTGCTGTAAGGATCAACTCAAATTCGTAATGCAATTACCTCCCTTTTACAATGAGTATATGCACAGAAGAACTATCGTTTCGACTATAGTGTGTTTGATCACGCGTATGTGCAAAAAGACTTGGTTTGTGCTCTACTATTTTCATATCGCCTACCACACTAGACAATAGTTTATGATAGAACTTTAAGACAGTACCTGCACAAAGGGCCATAACTCTGGCAAAATAACCGTGCAACCTCAAATTCCTGATAATATGCACGACTAGGTTCAATCAAAGACCTTTACTTTAGGTATTTGGCTCGATCATTACAAACTGTCTTGTGTAAAGTTAGTCTGGATTACCTCCCCTAGATCACTACGTTAAAATACTATAGTACGACAGGGAACCAGACTAGAGTAAAGTTTCATTGACATCCTACCAATGCTTTTTGTTGTAGAAGAACAAATTTGGTACATACTGCCACATCCATGATCCAGCACAAAACATGTCTCACCTCACTAAAATCATCATATCGGAGACAATATAAAGACACAAGGTTTTCATTATTATTACGAATAACAAGATTGGCAGAAAAAACAACTTTCTACAGTAATTGTAAATAAAAATTCTCTTCTTTAAAACACTAACAATCCAAACACACTTTAACCAAACTTCAATCGTCAAATAATGAAAACCCTGAAGTCAAAGCTATTACCAAACACAGTCTTTTCCATTTAAATGCTAAGCTTAAATTAGCCTTTATTTGCCAGTCAGCGTTAAGTTGAATTATGGCAGGAATACGAGTGCCTCAACCTGGATTTGAACCTTGATCGCTGGATGAGATGGCAAGTGCGCTAATCACTGAGCTACAAAGGCGAACCAACCCTGGTCAACAGGGCTTAAATACCACATGTCACAGGACCTGTATTTGACTGATACAATTACTTGTACTGTCATCAGCCCGGGAAGCTCAGTTAGTAGAGCACCTGACTTGCAAGCGGAAGGTCGCGGGTTTGAACCCTGTCCTGGGTATATGATTTTTATGAACCTGTAACACACACATATATAGATGTATATTGTATACAACAATATAAAGCATGGTTTCAATTATATTTTATTATACATGAAATATGGAAACAATATGTACACACTTGTGCTGTAAAATACACGCATGCTGCAAATATTCATGTATACAAATATGTGAATATTTCCATATAATGTTACATGTAAAGCAATGCAACAATAGGTCAGTGACCACTAAATTCACATTGAGAAAATAGTACAATGAATAAACACAGGTTAATGACCACTAAATTCTCATAAAACCCATTCCCATGAATAAGTGAGGATTAATGACTACTAAATTCTCTAATAAACAGTTTGTCGAAAAATGTAAGGTCAAACACCACTAAATGTATGCAGGTCAGATGAAATAAGTTGGAAAAAGTATTTCACATATAAAAGTATATTTCATGTAGTACTAAATAGTGTGATATTTATGCATATAAAAAACTAAACAAATCACTTCCATATAAACACGATTGAAACTCGCATAACAGTCAAATAAATCATTAAACAAGCTGCATATGTAATATTACTCACAAATATTCAATATATTCTCCAATGTCCGATTTAAAATTTCAGATTCAAATAATATGAAATAATATCAAATTCATGAAAACAACGAAAGTAAAGAGAGGGCTAATATAGGCTAAGCCTGTTGCTCAATCACATTTCTTCGGAAATAAAATAAAATTGTTCAACCAAAGAATATACTGTCACTGTTTGCATACCCGGTAAATGATAATTTCCTGTTAAGTTCATGATACAATTAATAAATTTATGCTAAATTTATGAACATGAAAAAAAAAATTCTGTTTGTCTTGTGTATGACTTGAGTTCATTATTAACGTTTCTTGGAATGAAGACATTTTGTACAGCTGGAAGCCTGGAATCTTATTGTTGAAGAATAAACAGATTATTTGTCTGAGGGATCAGCCGTCATTCTTATGTATCCCTTCCCAGAAGGCACTGTTTTCTTCTCAAAAGATCCGAATCGTTTCTTGGCATCATCATCAGTAATTGAAGGAACGACCATACATTTTTCACCTTTCTGAAAACACAGTGAAAAGTGACGATTATAAAACAGGCATACCCCATGACCTTGAAAAGCTTCGACCTCAAAAGAAATAGGTCATCGTATAGAAATCTATATAATTCTTCACTTTTTTTGAAGTCATGATTACCTTGACCTTGTAATCAATATGAAGCCATCACGTATGCCCCTTGACACCTAATTCTTCAATTTTGTTCAAAGTCATGGCAACCTTGACCTCTGGCATCTGACCTCAAAATTATTTGGGGGTCACTTAAGGTAATAAATAACCACTCCAGCCTCCTTGATAAGTTTGAAGCTCCTATCACTCATTGTTATATATTATAGTTATTCACCATATGGTCCAGACATCCATGTTAAAGGTCACAGTAAACTTGGCCTTTGACCTCAAAATTGATGAGGGTTATCTACAGGCCCCAAGTTCACAAAGAATTAGCTTTCAGGATCAGGATCAAGATCAAATATGTATCCTTGGAAATTCAGTAGATATGTTAAGCTTAAGCTTGGTATATGTATACATGTGGGTACATAAAAACACATCCTTCAATTTTAAAGACATTAAAATAAGTTTTTATTGTTAGTTATAAAAATTCTAGTTTGATCCTCTTTTAAAAATTGATCCATGTTTTTTCAGGATCAGTTTCAGTACCAACTACAATAATTCACTTTTGCAACAGAAAAATGATAGTTTGAATATTTCAAACATGTCAATTTGAAGTATATTAGATATTCTCTACATGACTGTAAGTTGTAATTGCCAAAAGCTACCAAAAACTTACAAAAAATGGAAAACTATTTTCGGGATCAAATTTGATCCAGATCAGTTGATCCTTTGTGAACACGGGGCATTAGTCTTATAAATAAGGTCGAAGGTGGCACTTACGACCTTCTCATTCTAAGACAGCGATATATTGTGTAGGGGGTATAAATATAGTAGCTAGCTCACCTTCCAGTTAGCTGGTGTGGCAACTTTCTTGTTTGCAGTCAACTGCAGGGAATCAATCACACGAATTATTTCACTGTAAAATACATAAAATATCACACAGATTAACAGCAGACATATAAATTAATGACTTTCAGCTTTGTTAGGATAATAACATAATACAGCTAACATGAGGAGCTGTGGCCTAGAGGTAGGGTGCGCGCTTAGGGATCGAGAGGTCCCGGGTTCAATCCCCCTGGACCACTGGTTAATTCCTCTGAGCAAGACCCACATGCTCCACTCCACCATGGTGTAAAATGGTACTGGTGAGGGCAGTGTCTCTTCCTGGGCGCCGCAGATCGATGTTTGCTGCCACACCCACAGGAGAGAAATAGTCTCCCCAGGGAGACACAAGTGTAGGTTTACATAGGTCAGTTGAAGTTGAAATGTCAAAGGGTGCTTGAGCGGCCTAACAGCTGAAAAGAGCCATAGAAAATTGGTAACTTTTTTTTATATAATATAATAACAAGATACGATCATCCTCTTTTTGAGTTGATTATGATTATGAATTCATTGATTTTGTATTTCAGGTAATAAATACAATCTTGAGTCAAATTGTTGTTCTGTGGGATTTGATTTTTGTGGTTGAAGGTGAACCACGAAATCCATGAAATTGAATTGCCCAAGAAAATTAACTATTTTTAACTATTTTACAGTATAACTTGGCTATATTGACCTGAACCTGATCTTTATGCAAGAATATATTACAAGTCTCTTGCTTTGAATATATCCATTTCCGCATGCAAATTGTGCGTTATTGGTTTTCAAATTTGTGTTTGTATTACACCTTGAGTGTCTTCTTGATACTCCCCGATTATGAAAACATACAATTGGCCTTGTATATTGTAGGCATAGGCAAGATATTGACTGTTCAATTATGCTAATCAAAAGGTCAGGCTCAAGTCAAATTAACCAGGCTACACTACTAATATGTTAACTTACTCAAAGTTACGACCAGTTGTTGCTGGATACAACATTGACAGTTTGAGGAGCTTTCCTGGACCGATAATGAAAACCTAGAAAAAACGAAAAATAAATTAAAACAAGTGAGTAAGTAAGTATTCAAGGGTGTGATTTAAAAGTGATTTTGATGCATAAACAAGGAGGGTATTAATTCTACTGGTTATAAATATGGGACACAAGATAATAAAATGAATCAAATGTACCTTTGTTCAAAGTTAGTTGAACTTGGAAAAACAGAAATTAATCAAAGTACTGAAAGTACTGACAGGCTGGCGAACTGCTAAGGAACAATAGCTTTTAATGTAATATAACATCAAGTGGTTTTCTAAGTCGAAAGAGAGGTAAGTGCTGGACTTAACAAAAAAAAAAAAAAATTAAAAATATAAAAAAAATTGGAGCGGCCGTGATTCGATCGCTGGACCTTAGCATCAGAAAATTACTAAGCGAGTTGCTCAACCACTCGACCACGATCTTGTTGAAGAATGTTGACCTAAATAATTTACCATAATAAAATCATTGTTGCGCGCGCTATATCGTGTTAGTATATAACGCGTAGTAATAATTATCAACGCATTTAAACACCTATTCTTTTAATTTCATACAATTTCCTTCCATTACAAGAAGAAACTAATATATTACAATCGAACAGAATAAATGAAACAAGGAAAGTTGAATGTTCTTATCTTGCAAAACTGATTAACGAGGAGGAACTATTTGCATTGAGTGTATAGATTCTGTGTTGTCAAATTCGGGAGTAAATTCATCTTAGTGAATTTCATTTTTTAGGATTGTAATAGTCTGGCGCGAAATCGCCAGCCTAAAAACGAAAATAGTAGGGAGTACTTAGCAGGTATGTGTACATATAAACCTTAATTATAAGTCCCCCCATCCCGATTTGAGCCCAGGTGGCCAGATTAGACGGCAAGCGCACTAACCACTCGGCTACAGAGGTACATATACAGAGATTTCCCTGATGCAGGTTTTCTGCGTCTCTGACGCAACTTTGCAGCTTGGGACCCTCATTAAAATTCTGCATTAGTGTGCATCCTGGGGACCCCCAATAGGATCCTAAATAGATATTTTCGTTTCTTCTGGAACATTTTAAAAAAAAATCTTTTATTGGACTTGTAAATATCGTCTTCTAGTTAATAGTATCGTCTGATTACACTCATGGAAGAACTTGAAATGGGTGTCTGTATATGATGGGACCCCCAAAATTTCTCAGGGACCCCCTAAATATAAACCTTAAGGGTTCTGGGACCCTTGTATGAAAATTCCTAGGGAAATCCCTGCATATATAAACTACTATACTTACAGCTCTACAAGTGAGGGGTAGGCCACCTGCATCTTTCTCATCCGGGTCCAACATACCAAACTTCACTGCAAGTTCACGCTTTGGGTCGGCCAGAATGGGAAATCCTAGACTCTTGCTTGGTGATTCATTGTATGCCAGAATATCCTACAATATACACCAAGTACACAATATTATACTTATAATTAGTCTATTATTATACAGTCTGCGAAATTAGCACTTGTCCAGTAGTCTGGGTCAAGTAAGTGTTGATTCGGCAAATAACTTTTTCAGTAATCATATATGGAGTATAATATTTGTGAAGCTTCGCCTCGGACAATTATGTTGTTTGTCCTTTTGAAACTGTACAATAACGCTTGTAAGAAGACACTTTTGATCAAAAACTAGTACTGTATCTATTACATAACTTCAATTAGGCCCCTGTGCTAGCAATATGAGCCCCATCCACCTATTGGTAGATCCTTACTATTAAGTTTAGTAGGGCCCCGTCTACTGGGTTAAGTAGAGCCCCGCCTACTGGGTTAAGTAGAGCTCTGTCAACTGTTTTCAATAGATCCCTAAAACTAGGTTTAGTAGGGCCCCGTCTACTGGGTTAAGTAGAGCCCCGTCTACTGGGTTAAGTAGAGCCCCCGCCTACTGGGTTTAGTAGGTCCTACTTCTATATTTTATGAACATTATATACTGTTTTAACCAAGTATTAGTCATGATTGTACAGCACTTTTGAACGTGTGTATACATGAAAACAGGGATATAACAAGAGCTGTCTCCATAGGACGACACATGCCCCCGTGCATGCTTTGATAGTAACGTAACGTTAAGATATCAGCACCGTCACAGATGTGTCATAATATATTGGGCAAATGTGATATTGACATATTTTTCTTTGTGTAAAGGGCCATAACTCTTAAGCGTGTAGGTCAATTTGAAATCTTGTTATCTAACATGACCTAGATCTTATGGCCGTACACCTTTTCATGTTTCAAAAGGTTTGGTGAAGATCAGATGATAAATGCTTGAGTTATTGAGCGGAAACCAAAAAAAAACGCCATTTTCCTACGTGTCAAGGGCCGTAACTCTAAAGTGGCTACATCAATTTGACTGGTTATCAAACCTGACCTAGATCTCATAGCCTTTCACATTTTCATGAGGTTTGGTGAAGATCCAATGACAAATGCTTAAGTTATTGAGCGGAAACCAAAAAAAACGCCATTTTTCTATGTGTCAAGGGCTGTAACTCTAAAACGGCTAGGTCAATTTGACTGGTTATCGAACTTGACCTAGATCTCGTAGCCTTACACATTTTCATGAGGTTTGGTGAAGATCCGATGACAAATGCTTGAGTTATTGAGCGGAAACCAAAAAAAACGCCATTTTTCTATGTGTCAAGGGCCGTAACTCTAAAGTGGCTACGTCAATTTGACTGGTTATCGAACTTGACCTAGATCTCGTAGCCTTACACATTTTCATGAGGTTTGGTGAAGATCCAATGACAAATGCTTAAGTTATTGAGCGGAAACCAAAAAAAACGCCATTTTTCTATGTGTCAAGGGCCGTAACTCTAAAACGGCTAGGTCAATTTGACTGGTTATCGAACTTGACCTAGATCTCGTAGCCTTACACATTTTCATGAGGTTTGGTGAAGATCCAATGACAAATGCTTGAGTTATTGAGCGGAAACCAAAAAAAACGCCATTTTTCTATGTGTCAAGGGCCGTAACTCTAAAGTGGCTACGTCAATTTGACTGGTTATCGAACTTGACCTAGATCTCGTAGCCTTACACATTTTCATGAGGTTTGGTGAAGATCCGATGACAAATGCTTGAGTTATTGAGCGGAAACCAAAAAAAACGCCATTTTTCTATGTGTCAAGGGCCGTAACTCTAAAGTGGCTACGTCAATTTGACTGTTTATCGAACTTGACCTAGATCTCATGGCCTTACACATTTTCATGAGGTTTGGTGAAGATCCAATGACAAATGCTTGAGTTATTGAGCGGAAACCAAAAAAAACGCCATTTTTCTATGTGTCAAGGGCCGTAACTCTGAAGCGGCTAGGTCAATTTGACTGTTTATCGAACTTGACCTAGATCTCATGGCCTTACACATTTTCATGAAGTTTGGTGAAGATCTGATAAACACTGCTTGAATTATTGAGCGGAAACGAATCCGGACGGACGGACGGACGGACGGACTGACGGACGGTGCGATTTTAATATGCCCCCGAACCATCGGTTCCGGGGGCATAAAAATATGTTATAATAATAAAAATAATAATATGTATACATACTTTTGTCCAGCCTTCATGTTGTGGGACGTCATCGACAGATAGAGCAATAGGTTTCACATCCCTCTTCTTAAACTCATCAAGATATTTATGAACAAATCCTAGTTCTGTGGTACACACAGGTGTGAAATCTGCCGGATGGGAGAATAGAATAGCCCAACTGTAATAGAAACATTAAGGCAATCATGAGTCATTTAATTTAGCTTTTAAATATAACTTGCCATTCAGGAATGTTATTATACTTCCTTTAAAAAGTAACTAATTCCATGAAAAAAATTACACGCCCAAACTAATCAAAGCGCCAATGGCACTGGAAGAACAGGGATTGTTCCTGTCGTCAGAAAAATATTTTTCCAGTCACAAAGCATATGAGGGCATATGCCACCCCAACGCCATATGTATGTTCCAGCATGATCCATCTAGTTAATACATTATTAACACTACTGCCTATACTATGTGTAGTATTTAAACGTTGAGCGTTTTTCACTGACCGGATGGTAAAGTGCTAAGTCACCATGCAACATAATAAACACTGTCTTGGCTAAAGATTAGGCGATAAAGTCCGAAGTCATCCCGCAATTGAATCACTCAAGAGTAGCAGCTGCTGGCCCCCATTAAGCATCAATCTTTCTATTCCAAAAGTAACCACTTACTATCAATCTAACTTTATAGTGCGCCCAGGATAACAAGAAAGGCGGGAAAATATGGAATAAGCCGTATAGGTGAAAAATCAAGCTTGCACGATTTATCAGTGCTATTTTAGTGTATAATTGACAGTATGTGTTTATTTAAGTTACCAATATATTGATAAGATATTCGTTTTAGATGTGTACTCATGCACCCTTGTCTATGTTTGTTTATCAATGTTTCAAAAAATATTATTATTACGAGGGTATATCCAAAAGTAATGTCACTCCTCCCGTGGTTTATTTGTTTATAGGCAGATATGCATAAATATGATATAAAAATGTTCATTAATTCAATTCTGATCAATATACAACGTGCTGCATTATTCAATTTTCATAACTGGATTATATGAACATTTAGAATATACCTATGACGTCATATCGCCGCACACGAAAATTATGTGTATTTTTCATTATCATAACAATTTTCTTTTATGTTCTTTTATAAAAAATAATTCTTGAAAGCAGACATTTTTAAAGGTCTTGAAAATGACTGCATGGTGTATGAGTCGTTAGAAATCACCAGGGATGAACTTCTGCTGGATGAGTAGGTGTCAGCCCGTAACGTCATTGTGAAGTCGTTGACGTCGGACTTGCGGCGATCTTCATAAGTATGTATCATGTAAAGTTTCATATCTCCAGAACTGTTATGTGCATTGTTGTGAAATTTGGTCATCCTATTCAAATAAGACTGAAGTTACGGTGTGAAACATTTCGTGGTTTTACTGACATTATACACTATTTTATAGCATCAGTGACATTACTTTTGGATATACCCACGTATTATTATTATTGTTATACCATATTTATATAGCCGTTTTTTCATGTATGTATACACACGTTCAAAAGTGCTGTACAGTCCTGACTAATACATGGTTAAAACAATATATAATGTACATAAAATATACAATTTTTTATCAAAGCTATTTAATCTCCCATCAGATTCAAATTGCCGAAATGAAATGCAAGATAAAACTTAGGAGACATGGTATATAGAAATACTTTGCTACAATAAAATAGTGGTGTACAACGATTTGGTTATCTGTAGGGGTATTAACTGAATGTGAACCTCAACAAGGACAAGGATAACGTCAAGTACCATTACCACATGTCCTTAACCCTTAAAGGAATAGTGATACTTCCTATGTGTGTTCATATTATTCAAGTAGAAAGTCTCTATGATAGTCTTCATCTCCATGAAATGTGTAAGCATAGTAAAGCAAGCAACATCATTGCATTTGAATGAATTAAGATCAGACAAAGTTTGTTGTAACTGCTTGCTTTACTATGTTTGCTCACTCTCGGCTTGAGCGTCGAGCATGTACCTCATGAAAATCGGTCAAAGAATAAGATAGTTATGGTTGTTTTTATTTTTTTGTTTCCATATATTTACTTGTAGACTTAGCCATAAAGTCACATAGTAGTCCACCCTGTAATACCCGAAAGGATAAATGTTATTTTAAATACATTTCGCATTAACAGGACATATCAAGTGTATGATTAATGAATAGGTCAAAATATCAATTTACTATATTTCAGGTATATACCATACATTTGGTAAATTGATATTTAGACCTTTACATTAATTATAACCAGACTTGTTTTACATATTTCACATTCTAAACTAACATTTTATATGGTATGTCAAAGACTTTACCACTGAATTTATAGTGAAGGTAATCTATTATATAATTCAATGGCCTTCTCTTTCAATTTATGGGATGACATGATATATTCAGGAAGTATGAAATAACATTTATAATAATTATGTTGCAGTGTGTACTACGCTCAATGTCAAATTTAAGAGTACATTTTATATTATTATAAGATATAGTTTTTTATATCCTGTCGCAGGGCTTATTTTCCTTCTATAGCCGGGGCGGTTCACAGGCCACTTCCCCTCAGGAAAATTCTTTTAGATCATGCAGCTTGCCTCTAAAATTCAATTTACATCAAGTTTTTCTTCACATTTGCAAAAAAAATAACTGATATTTATTCCCAAATTTAAAGAAAAGGCCCCTTCCTTGGTTGTTGAAAAAATGCCCTGAGTCCTTTAGTTCAGTTTCATGTACTTATGTAACATCCAATAATTTTACTTGAAAACCTTAAATATTTACATGACAAATAATAATAAGGTGTATATTCATATACAAGGTGCTCTTTTTGTAACAAAGTTGGTACAAAAGTTAAACCTTCACTGTGAGCCACCAATAAATAATGTATAATGTATATACAGTGTGACAATGATCAGATATACTCAAACTATGACCTTTAAATACTACATAAAATGGGAGGAAATTTCATGGTTTTAGTAAAACAGACCATTTCATTTGGTTATTAATTCATGAATTTTGCATTTCAGGTAATAAATACAAGGGTCAAAATTATTGTTTGATGGGATTAAATTTCATGGTAGAAGATGATTCACGAAAGCCACTAAATTTAATCCCCCCACGAAAATTAATGATTTTACAGAATGACCTTTACATACTACTATACACCTTTGACTGAGTGATTGATGTAATACAGTTTAAACATTGATAAACATTGGGATGAATTTGAGAACAATAAGCTGATGTAACAACACCACATTGTTCAAACTTGCCGATGTTACAATGAAATATATGAGTAGCTGGTAACCAAATTTGTAATCTTGTCAAATAAAGTCTTTACTTACTTACTAGTACTAGTATACTAAAGTATAGGAAGTAAAAAAAAACACCAATACTTTCCCCGGGGTGAGGGAGCGGGGTTTGAACTGGTGGAAGCCTTGCCCATAAAAGATAGCTCAGCCAATCAGGGGTCTTAATTCTGTACCAGGGATTTCCCTGATGCAGGTTTTCTGCGTCCATGACGCAACTTTGTGGCTCGGGACCCTCATTTCTGCATTGCTGTGCATCCTTGGGACCCCCAATAGGATACTGCAAATAGACCTTTTCGTTTCTGCTTGAACGTTTCTTTCTGCTATTTATTGCATTTGTGGTGCATTGATTTTGCATTCTGGATATTACTATAAGCACACATGTTCAAAATTTAACGTATAGTATCCCAATAACTCATACAGTGATTTGAAGATACAATCACAATAAGTCATACAAGTTGAATTTTATAGAATCTCTTAAGTCGTACAGTGATTTTGTTTATACACTATGAATACCATATCTCATTATTGAGGTTTAGATATATTTGGCTGGCTTAAAATTAGAAGGTCGTAAGAACAAAATCAAAATTTTGAGAAAACAAGAAAATCTGTCCGAAAATTGCTCTTTACTTATGGTACAAACTCTTTATACATGACAAGTTCCGATTTTCATACAAAGCGCCGTGTGATGATGATTTTAAATATGTATCTGTCTTATAAGGTTGTAATGAACTTCTCCTATTAAAGCCAGAGATATATTGTCATACATACCATTTAGTACACAGCTTTATCAGTGGTTATATATCATAGAAGTGTCTCGGAGAATTACACCAACTGACGATCCAAGGGGGGTCAAGGACATGTATATTATCACCAAGATAAACAAAATGGAAAATTTTCTGATTCTTTAAACTTTCAAATTTTCATAATTTCTTAAGCTTTCATTTTTTCATAATTTCCTTAGGCCACACCAAATTAATTTTTGGTTCTACGGATTTTTTTTGGAAAAATTAGGGGCGAGCGAGCGAAATATAAATTTAAATATTTATTTTTGGAAAACCCGTAATTGAGAGCGAGCGAAGGAGCGAAATAAAATTTTATAAATTTATTTTTGACAATGCCATTTTTGAAAGCGCGTGAAGGAGCAAAAGTGCCCTATTCATTTCTGATGCTCCCATTTTTAGGAAATAGTGTCTATTACAATAGCTTTAAAAAAGAAATTAGGCCAAATAAATGATTGTTATACATTTCTTGTTATGCTGTGTAGGATTTATCAAATTATTTTACCAGAATACATGTATTCAAGGTAATTGTGAGCAGACATTGTCACATACATATAAATTATAATGAACACAAATGCACTGAGTGACTAGTGGTTAAAGATTCAAATCAACTAAGCATCAAGCTAGTCAATGATCGCCATGTACAGTTTTGTTCTTGTAGTGATACATCATGCTCAGACGGCTGTTTATTTAGCACTGTTAGTAGCGCACTGATGCATAATGCTACGCAAGGTTACCGTCATAGGATCTAGCCCCACGTTAAGGACACTTCCCTTAGGGATATACAAGGTCCTTTCTTTCTTCCATGTAATTTGCAGGGCCCACTCTGGGGCATTATCGCAAAT
This sequence comes from Spisula subtruncata, assembly GCA_963678985.1. Taxonomy (NCBI): domain Eukaryota; kingdom Metazoa; phylum Mollusca; class Bivalvia; order Venerida; family Mactridae; genus Spisula; species Spisula subtruncata. The sequence goes on along the minus strand of OY787673.1, from coordinate 41,992,953 downwards.
TATAATAGCTCGTTTCGAATAATTTCCTTGGTTCTTTAACGTGCCCGGTTTAAAGCACCGATACAGACAAGACTAACTCTGGGTTTCCAACCAGGATCATCTCTAGCTGGTTGGAAAACACTAAAAAGCGTTTCTAAAAATGACCAAGTGTCACGGCCGAGAATCAAACCCGCGACCTCTCGATCAGGAGTTAAGCATCTTTAAATACCACTCGACCACCTTGGTAAAATATTATGACGGTTGTTGAGAACTGCAGCATGTAATCTTACATAAGCTGTGATTTATCCAGTAGTAATAGATCTAGCTGGAGTTTTAGCAAGTGACTGAAAAGTACAGCATTTGGTGCAATAATTAGAGCAAACTATGTTTTATCAAATATTTTGAACTCTTTGATGAAAGTAGGACCTTCTGAAGGTTTCTCTATGTCCAGTATTTAAAATCCCTGATGAAATTATGTAGGATACAGTATAGAAACTTATTAACAGGTGCGTTGCGTGTCCGGGACGCATAAAACTGTTAATATCACATACCACGGACCATGTACGAACGAGACGTCATTGTCGCGAAAATGGGTGACAATTCATGATTTTGTCGGTAGTACGGAATACTAGTAATAATAATGAATACAAACATATCTAGATACGCTAGTTGGTTCATTCCGCAATCGCAATTCTTCCCATTTTACTACGTGTATACACTTATGCGTGTTTTTTGTAAAGGACAGAATCAGGAATCATTTCACCAGACGCTCGCATCGTAAAAAGTTACACGATTTTTGTGTGCAACAATTTACTGCTAAAATTAATCGAGTAACTAACATCCTCAGCAGAGCACACTTTCCCAGAACATATTCTGTAGTAACAGTGAAAAATTGTAAACAAGTTGGCTTTATTTTTCGTAATTTGTAAATATTGATGCTAGCGGCAAAATAATAACAAGAGGGCCATGATGGCCCAATATCGCTCACCTGATTATTAACCCTGCACAATTTTCACCCAAAGGAATAATTTGAACATATTGGTAGAAAACCACAAGATGATGCTACATACCAATTATCAAAACTCTAGGCAGTGTAGTTTTAGGCAAGAAGATATTAATATGTTTTCCCTATATAAGTGTATGTAAAACGGTGACCCCCCGAGTGGGGCCAATTTTGACCCCAGGGACATAATTTGAAAAATTGTGGTAGAGGACCAATAGATGATGCTACATACCAAATATCAAAGATCTATACAGTGTCGTTTTAGACAAGAAGATTTTTATATGTTTTCCCTATATAAGTCTATGTAAAACGGTGACCCCCGGGGCTGGGCCAATTTTGACCCCAGGGGCATAATTTGCACAATCTTGGTAGGGGACCACTAGATGATGCTACATACCAAATATCAAAGCTCTTAGGCATTGTAGTTTTAGACAAGAAGATTTTTATATGTTTTCCCTATATAAGTCTTAGTAAAATGGTGACCCCAGGGTGGGGCCAATTTTGACCCGAGGGGAATAATTTGAACAACCTTTGTAGAGGACCTCTAGCTGAGTCTACATACCAAATATGAAAGCCCTGGGCCAAGCAATTTCGGAGAAGAAGATTTTTTAAGGTTTTCTCTATATAACTCTATGTAAAACTAAGGTCCCCCGGTGCGGGGCCAATTTTGACCCCAGGGGCATAATTTGAACAATCTTTGTAGAGGACCTCTAGCTGAGTCTACATACCAAATATGAAAGCCCTGGGTCAAGCGGTTTCGGAGAAGAAGATTTTTTAAGGTTTCCGCTATATAACTCTATGTAAAACTAAGGGCCCCCCGGGGCGGGGCCAATTTTGACCCCAGGGACATAATTTGAACAACCTTTGTAGAGGACCTCTAGCTGAGTCTACATACCAAATATGAAAGCCCTGGGCCAAGCGGTTTCGGAGAAGAAGATTTTTTAAGGGTTTCCCTAAATAACTCTATGTAAAACTAAGGGCCCCCGGGGCGGGGCCAATTTTGACCCCAGGGACATAATTTCAACAATCTTTGTAGAGGACCCCAAGGTGGTGCTACATACCAAATATGAAAGCTCTAGGCCTTACGGTTTCAGAGAAGAAGATTTTTAAAGTTTCCTTTTTGAAAATCTATTTTTAGCCTGTGTGACCTAGTTATGCGACAGACCGGAAATTTTTTAACAACTTTGGTAGAGGTCCACCCAAGGAACATTCCTGTTAATTTTTATCAAATTTGGCCAAGCGGTTTAGGAGGAGAAGTCGTTTGAAGAAATTGTTGACGGACGCACGACGCACGACGCACGACGGACGACGGACGACGGACATCTCGGTATGACAAAACCTCACCATGACCACTTTGTGGTCAGGTGAGCTAAAAAAAAATGTAGGAAAAAATCACATGCGCGTGGTTTTCTCAGGTGCGGGCGCAATAATTTAAATTTAAATATTTATTTTTCATTTTGGAAAAATCAGGAGCGGGCGCTCCCGACGAACGCATGATCAATTTGTTGTGGCCTTAACTTTCAGATTTTCATCATTTCATTTAACTTTCATACAGGTGGCAATTAGGGGTGTAACGGTACGCTCACCTCAAGATATGATATGTACCGTAAATTTTTGTAACGGTTCGGTATTTTTCGGTATGATACAATATTCTCTAATAGCAGCTTAAATACTTCACTTTTTAAGTGATAATGAATTTTATGTTTCTATAACAGCAATTATTATGTGCCTATCAACTATTTTAAGTGAATTTAGACAATATGAAGCATATCTCAATATGATTACAATGAGTGATACATGGTAATTATACATAATCAGAAGGCTGTCAGGCGCTGTCATTGTCTAAATATTATTTTGCTCATAAAAAAGCTTATACCGAACCATACCAAAATTTAAAAGTCTTGTATCGTGAACCGTGTGGGACTGAAGTCCACGGTATTTCGTATACCGGCCGGTATACCGTTACAGCCCTAGTGGCAATGTTCAACAATACTACCAATTGTAAGAAAATTTGATACCCTTAGTAAGTCAAAATACCAATGGTCAAAAGATGGGTCATTTAACATTCACGGGTCAAAATAAGGTCAATTGAATTCACGGGTCCAATGTAACCTTAAACCATTGACTAAATATATAAATATATAATATCTTATGAATTACAAAATCATTCACTACTAGCATACCCTTAACAAAACTACTGTTTGAATAACCATTGTAATCTTTAACAAATTATAATGAAAAGATAACAAATTTTTATTTGTAACTTAATGAATATCTGTATTATTTCGAGGGATAAAATCTTGGACAAAATTGTCTATAATTAATCCACCCACATTTTCAAGTAAAGGCCGAAACAAAATAATATCAAGATCTACCAATACCTGATATTATATATCACAACAAATTTGACCTGATCCTGACCTTTATGCATGAATATATAATATCACGGTTATGCAAATCAATGTGTATGATTTATTCTGAGCTAAAGCATCCATAGTTTTTGTTCACTGTATGACTTATTGTGAGCTAAAGCATATGTGGTTTCTGTTCACTGTATGACTTGTTGTGAGCTAAAGCATCCATGGTTTTTGTTTTCTGTATGACTTATTGTGAGCTAAATCATCCATGGTTTTTGTTCACTGTATGATTTATTGTGAGCTAAATCATCCATGGTTTTTGTTCACTGTAAGATTTATTGTGAGCTAAAGCATCCATGTTTTTTGTTCACTGTATGACTTATTGTGAGCTAAAGCATCCATGGTTTCTGTTCAATGTATGATTTATTGTGAGCTAAAGCATCTGTGGTTTCTGTTCAATGTATGATTTATTGTGAGCAAAAGCATCCATGGTTTCTGTTCACTGTATGACTAATGGTGAGCTAAAGCATCCATGGTTTCTGTTCACTGTATGATTTATTGTGAGCTAAAGCATCCATGGTTTCTGTTCACTGTATGACTTATTGTGAGCTAAAGCATCCATGGTTTCTGTTCACTGTATGGCTTATTGTGAGCTAAAGCATCCATGGTTTCTGTTCACTGTATGATTTATTGTGAGCTAAATCATATGTGGTTTCTGTTCAATGTATGATTTATTGTGAGCTAAAGCATATGTGGTTTCTGTTCTCTGTATCACTTATTGGGAGACTTAACAATTCAGTATGTATGACTTATTGGGAGCTAAAGCATCTGTGGTTTCTGTTCACAGTGTATGACTTATTGGGAGACTGTACAATTCAACTTGTATGACTTATTGTGAGCAAAATAATTTTTTATTTCCTGTCACAGTATAAAAGTTGTTGGATGACTATACAAATCAATGTTTATGACTTTTTGTGAGCTAAAGCATCCATAGTTTCTGTTCACTGTACGACTTATTGGGATACTGTACTATTCAACTTGTATGACTTTTTGTGAGCTAATGCCTAGGTCACATAGCCCGGCCGATGAGGTTCCGATGAGCCAGCGATGCGATATTCACCGAACTCGGCCGAACACCGGCCAGACATCTGTGGAGTTTGTTGCTTAAAACCGCATCGGTGACAGTTCGGTGAAATTTTAACTTTGCAGCTAAATTTCAACGGGCTCTCACCGAGCTCCCTCATCGCAGCCCCATCGTAACCACATCGGAAAATACTCGGCCGTACACCGTGCATCTGAGACAACCAGAGGACGAGTTTTTTTTAACGGACAACGGCCGAGCTCCGACCGAGCTACGGCGGATGTGGGACAGACCCTTTGAAAGTATAGTACCGGTGGCTGACCGAGGCTCGGCCGGAACTCGGCCGTAACCCGGCCGGAAATATCTGCTAGTATATATACTGTTCGCTACAGTCTGTATACAGCATTATCCATTCGGTCTTGACACACGTACTTAACAGGATGCCGAGATTAGAGAAGAATTGCGGCAAAAAAAGGCCCGCTGGTAGCAATGGAAGGGGGCAAAAGAAACAAGCAATGCAGACGAGAAAATCTCCCCAAAAGAGGACAAATGGTGGTGCAAGTGGTACCGAGGGGGAGATATCCGATGCAGAGTCCATGGCGTCCCGGGTGTCCCGGGTGTCACAGGCGTCAAGTCGCAGTCCAAGCCCACGTCCTCGTCCAGGCGTCAAGACGCAGTCCAAGCCCACGTCCTCGTCCAGGCGTCAAGACGCAGTCCAAGCCCACGTCCTCGTCCAGGCCCACGTCCTCGTCCAAGTCCAACTCCTCGTCGGCGTCTGCGTCGCGACGAGCCGTTGGTGTGCCGATAGTCCGTGTTACATCGGACGAGCATATCGGCCGGTCATTGTGCAAAGCCCATTAACAACTCGGCCGGCGATCGCACGGTGTCCTGTTACCTGCTCGAGTACCGGCCGTATTCCTTCCGATGTCCGGCCGACCTCCGGCCGGTAGTTGCTGCCACATCGGCAGAAAAAAAATCCCATTTTGAGACAGATTCCGTACGATCACCGGCCGGTGTTCGGTCGGTCGCCTGAAGATGTCCAGACGGAGTCCGTTCACGTCACCGAGCTCTGCTTCCGATGAGGAGAGCTCGGTGGCACCAAAAAAATCCACCGAGCTCTACCGAGCCCGGACATCGGCCGGGCTATGTGACTTAGCCATAAAGCATCTGTGGTTTCTGTTCACTGTGTATGACTTATTGGAAGACTGTATAAATCAGTATGTATGACTTATTGTGATATCTGAAAGCTGACTCGTACATACCGGCGCACTGTGCTAAAAGCTTACATTCATTAAGTGATTTTACTATGGTAACTTGCTTTCATACTAGTAAAAGTCATGTTCAGTCCTTATATTAATTGTTTTATACCTCTGTGCTTTTTCCCACACTGATCATTGAAGTAAACTGTGAGTTGTATTAAAGTGTGTACATATTTTTAAACATACATTAGTCCCTCTAGGCTTTTTCCCACAAAAATGTAGTTTATCGGATCGGATGGTTGAGTTATCAAACTAAACTCAATTTTTAAGTGTGTACACATTTTTAAATCCAGGTGAGTCATGTGAAGCGACAAGTGAAATATGACATTAGTTGATATTTAATGTTTTTATGAGCAAATTTAATAAAATTGTTTATTTTTAACCAAAGCACACACAGTGAACTGCTGTAACAATATTTTGTTTGTTTTACAGTACAAACTTTATTTTAAGTTGGATTTCGTTTACAGCAATATAACATTAGCTAGTATGTATAGCCATTGTCCAACATTCAGCTTTCATAATGTTTCCTAAAGGCCACAACAAATTGATCATGCGTTCGTCGGGAGCGCCCAGTCCTGATTTTTCCAAAATGAAAAATAAATATTTAAATTTAAATTATTGCGCCCGCACCTGAGAAAACCACGCGCATGTGATTTTTTTCCTACATTTTTTTTTTATTATTTTGCCGCTAGCATCAATATTTACAAATTACGAAAATAAAGCCAACTTGTTCATAATTTTTCACTGTTACTACAGAATATGTTCTGGGAAAGCGCGCTCTGCTGAGGATGTTAGTTACTCGATTAATTTTAGCAGTAAATTGTTGCACACAAAAATCGTGTAACTTTTTACGATGCGAGCGTCTGGTGAAATGATTCCTGATTCTGTCCTTTACAAAAAACACGCATAAGTGTATTCACGTAGTAAAATGGGAAAAATTGCGATTGCGGAATGAACCAACGAGCGTATCTAGATATGTTTGTATTCATTATTATTACTAGTATTCCGTACTACCGACGAAATCATGAATTGTCACCCATTTTCGCGACAATGACGTCTCGTTCGAACATGGTCCGTGGTATGTGATATTAACAGTTTTATGCGTCCCGGACACGCAACGCACCTGTTAATAAGTTTCTATACTGTATCCTACATAATTTCATCAGGGATTTTAAATACTGGACATAAAGAAACCTTCAGAAGGTCCTACTTTCATCAAAGAGTTCAAAATATTTGATAAAACATAGTTTGCTCTAATTATTGCACCAAATGCTGTACTTTTCAGTAACTTGCTAAAACTCCAGCTAGATCTATTACAACTGGATAAATCACAGCTTATGTAAGATTACATGCTGCAGTTCTCAACAACCGTCATAACATTTTACCAAGGTGGTCGAGTGGTATTTAAAGATGCTTAACTCCTGAACGAGAGGTCGCGGGTTTGATTCTCGGCCGTGACACTTGGTCATTTTTAGAAACGCTTTTTAGTGTTTCCCAACCAGCTAGAGATGATCCTGGTTGGAAACCCAGAGGTAGTCTTGTCTGTATCGGTGCTTTACACCGGGCACGGTAAAGAACCAAGGAAATTATTCGAAACAAGCTATTATAATTTGCGATAATGCCCCAGAGTGGGCCCTGCAAATTACATGGAAGAAAGAAAGGACCTTGTATATCCCTAAGGGAAGTGTCCTTAATGTGGGGCTAGATTCTATGACGGTAACCTTGCATAGCATTATGCATCAGTGCGCTACTAACAGTGCTAAATAAACAGCCGTCTGAGCATGATGTATCACTACAAGAACAAAACTGTACATGGTGATCATTGACTAGCTTGATGCTTAGTTGATTTGAATCTTTAACCACTAGTCACTCAGTGCATTTGTGTTCATTATAATTTATATGTATGTGACAATGTCTGCTCACAATTACCTTGAATACATGTATTCTGGTAAAATAATTTGATAAATCCTACACAGCATAACAAGAAATGTATAACAATCATTTATTTGGCCTAATTTCTTTTTAAAGCTATTGTAATAGACACTATTTCCTAAAAATGGGTGCATCAGAAATGAATAGGGCACTTTTGCTCCTTCACGCGCTTTCAAAAATGGCATTTTCAAAAATAAATTTATAAAATTTTATTTCGCTCCTTCGCTCGCTCTCAATTACGGGTTTTCAAAAATAAATATTTAAATTTATATTTCGCTCGCTCGCCCCTAATTTTTCCAAAAAAAATCCGTAGAACCAAAAATTAATTTGGTGTGGCCTTAGCTAGTATGTATAGCTATTGTCCCACATTCAGCTTTCATAATGTTTCCTAAATCATAAAAGTATTACAAAATGTGCAAGACAGGTTGCAGCCAGAGGGCAGTTTTAGGAGAGAACATTTCTGTAATATTGGTTACTTTATAGAAATCAAAATGATCCCAGAGTGAGAAATAATTTAATCGTTCACTGAACAATATTAGAGAGTAATGCATGATCAAATGTTTCAGAGTAGAAAAATGTTGATGAAAGTTTCCCTTTTATTTCTCCCTGCAGGGTTTTTCGGGTGATTTTATAGCCGAATATGGGCTATGTTATATAAAAATATCTTTTTTCCAAAATATTGAGCCAAAAATTCCCAATTAAGAGAAATTTAGGAAAAATTGACAAATTTTCTTTTAAACACAGTCAGCACAACTGAACTTGAGCATGTAACACTGTTAATAACAACACATTAAACTGACAATTTAAAGTTATTTTACACCTGTCGGCTTTTTCAGCTACGGAATTAAAATAGTGCTTTTCCCTATTTGGACCAAATGCCTCTAACATTCCCAATCCCAAAGACATGGGCAATGTAAGCATGTTCCAAGAACAAGGAGAAAAAACCCTGCACTAAATTACAAATAATGAAACCATGGTACTTAGAGAGGATGTCTGGCACTACTTTATGGATTTTGATACCAGGGCACTGTTTTTACGCAAAGCATTTACGCAAATCTTAAACTTACGGTCAAATTTTAATGTTTTGTAATTCTTTTACAACTATAAAGCGTGATAAATGGAGCTGCATTACTACTCAAGGTTCAGTTAATGAATGTTTACAAACAATATATGTCCCCCAATTCACTGAAGCTAAAGAAATGTACAGAATTTAAATATGACCGTAAGTTTACGATTTCCGTAAGTCTGTTGATAAAACAGTACCCAGGGCCATTATCACACCAAGCTTGAAGGTGACTCTCAGATCTAATATATCTTCTTAACAAGGAAGTGATCCAGTTTGAACCCATTGGGGCAGCACGTAATGTGAACAATTAAGGTAATATTATCTTCACAAATTGAAATACTGTAAAATCATTTAATTTCAATTTGGACGAAAATTGGGTGGTTTTGGTAAAAATGACCATTTCCATGGGACCTTAATTCATGGATTTTGTACAAATTTCAGGTAATAAATATGAGGGCCAAATTTTTGTTTGATGGGATTTCATTTTGTTGTTGAAGGTGAACCACAAACTCCACAAAATTTACCCCCCCCCCCACAAAAATTAACGATTTTGCAGTATTGAGTAATGGCCAATTGAGAATTCAACAATTACAGAGCACATTTGTGCAGTATGCCCAAGTCACGTTTACAGAATTATTGTGTTCAAGTTGAAGGACAAACGTCCGATCAAAAATATTGTTTACCGTTTTAGTATGACATTCTCATTCATAGACTAGTATGAATGATTACTTACTATTCAGACATGTTGTACTACTCGAGTGTTACATATAGTACAATGATATGCATGTTTATACGGTAGCCCAATATTATATGACCAACCTACGGGTAGCAAAATCAGGTGATTTCATACGTTTTGTCAGATAGAGATCCATTTATAAAATGAGCATATAATTGCTAAGTTGAAGATGTTTATAAATTGTCTAACCTTTGAAGAAGGCAAAATTCCAGCTCAGTGGAAAAGATTGGCCAGCAGCCATGGTATATGTTACAACTATTAAATTACAACTAGAAGTCTAAAAATACATTAAAATGTTTTATTTTAAATCTTAAATGTTATATTGTAAAATCATTTAATTTCGATGGGACAAATTTCGTGGTTTTGGTAAAAAAGGCCATTTCAATGTGACCTTACTTTGTGGATTTTGCATTCCAGGTAACAAATATGAGGGTAAAAATTTGTGTTCGATGGGATGTGATTTCGTGGTAAAGGGAATCACGAAATCCATGAAATTTAATCCTTCACAATAATTAATTATTTTACTGTATTAAACCTTATTTTGCCATTGATAAGTTTAAAATTTGATACACGTATAGTCCAGCTAGGAGAAAATGACAGTGACGTCATCGTTTATGTGTACCCAAAAGATTAAAACCATTGCAACTTTGCTTAAATAGGTAGAGTTTAGTTCGGTTTGAACTGTGAGTATAATCCTTTATGCTTGTTTTTACACCATACTAGTGGATTGTTCCACTGCGTCACTGGGTTTTTATCCTAACTGGACTGTACTAGGCCCTCCAGCTCAAACAGAAATAACATGAAAACTAGAACATCATCGTAACATGATTTACAAATTAACAGTAGAAAGAACATACAATTAAGGATGTACACATTTTATGACATGTATGTTGTGATACTTTCTTTCTTCCATTTAATTTGCAGGGCCCCACTCTGGGGCATTAATTATCGCAAATGTTAGAGACACAAAATTTTATTTATAGTCAGTTACATATTTATAATAAAATAACGTTAGCTATGTACAGGGATTTCCCTGATGCAGGTTTTCTGCGTACCTGACGCAACTTTATTGCTTGGGACCCTCATTTCTGCATTACTTTGCATCCTTGGGACCCCCATAGGATCCCTCGAGTAGACATTTTTATTTCTGTTATTTATTGCACTAAGTTTTGTGGTGCATTGAGCAATCTGAATTTGCTGTTTTATTTATTTATAAATTTGATACTCACTAATAATGAGCTTGAAATGCATTACTATATAGTGATGGGACCCCCAAAATTTCTCAGGGACTCCCTAAATATAAAACTTAAGGGTCCTGGGACCCTCGTATGAAAAATCCTAGGGAAAACCCTGAATGTATAGCTATTGACGGACAAGAGGAAGAGTTTGATAGAAGAGGCCTTGGAACATGATAATCTTCACATGTTCTGGTCCACTAGGTCTATAGATCTCTCAACTAGGAATTTAAGTGGCTGAAAATTGCTTCTTTTATTAACAAAAAACCTGAATTTCTAACAAATATTTAACTATATATATATATGGAATCAAATCATACTAATAAAATTATACTAACTAGATTACAAAGTTCTATTATATACAAATGCAATTTAACAAGATAAAAAATAAAATAATTTTAGTTACAGGGTGCGATTGAAGTTCCGCATATTATATGAAATAGTCCGTGTGATACACGTAGAACAAAAATGTCGAAAATCCGTGCAAAATAATTTATTTAGGGAAAATGAAAGTGACCGAATAATGCATAAAACGACAATGACAGCTGATAATAACATCACTTACCCATCTTTGCCGACCCAATCATGGAAATTAATCGGTCCGTCGGTCGAATCTGCCTTAAAATCGGGGAAAACTTCTCCTAAATTGATTCCCATTTTTGCCGTCGTTGTTGAACTAAACACGTCGAAATTTCGGATCCTAGATTGATTCAGTGCGCATGCGCGATAAGCAGATCTCCAATACTACCGTACTAACTGTAATAAATTATAACGCGCACTCGCTATTAACTTTTATTAATTTAGCCAATAGTGACAAAACCAATCCCTTAAACAATTAGAATCTAAATTATTTTTTAAATGTTAGAAATCTAGATAGATTTCTGCTTAGCACCACGCATCGATATCAATATAGTATACACCATTCTAAAGATAAAGCAATTTATACACCAGTCAATTGGCCCCTATTTGCCCACCCCAACCCAGGGCGTTTAGACTTTCATTTTTGATGAATCCCCATCTTGAGACAATGGATTTATATTGTTTAAATCCCCGGTGGTGGGACACGTAATCATGAAGTAATTCCTGTGCCTTGGCAAAGAGATGAATTTTTTTTTATGTCTGTGGCCTTGGAAACGGACCAAAGTACAATCCCCGGGACTCGAAGACAAGCGGGGTTTGATGTCAATTTTCTGTTACATTATATTCATACACATGTGCATAGGTAATCTGTAAGTCCCGATCCACCGGGTTTAGAGGATTGGCAGACATATCGCTGGCTTAGAACAAGAAGGTCGTAACTATAAAATCGATATATTGAGAAAACAAGAGAAAACAGTCTGCAATATGGAAAAATTAACGAGTTTTTAAAACTTCATTTGGTCAACACAGGATCTACTATATTAATAGGCTCATAAGAAGCGCCTTGTGAAGCAGATTTCAAATATGTATCAATCTAATAAGGCCGTAAGTAGTAGTTACGATCTTCTCATTCTAAGCCATCAATATATTCAACTGTATATAGAGGTGCACAAAAAGGAGACAAGCAAAATGTACTGTGGCTGCCAGGGCCAGCTGTTCCTTGCGTAATATATAGTAACTGCCCCAGTGGCCTCGGGATTTCATCATTTACAATTCAATGATCGACAAGACATTTCAAGCTGCTCCTTGCGTATGGTAACCGCCTCGGGATTTCATCATTTACCATTCGATAAGAAACTGCAAGCTGCTCCTTGTGTAAGCAGCCTCGGGATTTGCATTTATTTATTCAATAATCGATAAGAAACCTAAAGACCTAAAATATGTTATATAGATCATTGAGAAACCACCGGAGCCTGATATTTTCATATAAATGGAACAAAAACACTAGCCAACACCCCGTGACTGACTGGCTCCCTTATATAGATATTAGCAGGAACGAAATGGAAAATACCCCCACGGCCTCCGCCAGGATAGAAGCCCCGTTCCATTCCTGTGGTTGAACGGACGCGTGTCTGAAAATAGACTTTAATCGGGTTATTTACGTTTTTTGCTGAATCTGTTTTCATGACAGCTCCCCATTGTTTATGATATGGTAAGTTTTGTTCACAGGTAGATTTTTCTAATTGTATCCGTGATAAAGAATAAAATTAAAATAAACATTTTTGGGAAATTTATATTTTTCTCAACAGTAATGTTATGTACAACACTGGCTAAGAATAAGAAAGCAGTAACTATTATTAATTTTACAACCTCATAAGATTGATACATATTTGAAATCTGCATCATAAGTCGTTTCTTATGAACCAATTTTGATGAAAATCTGAACTTGTGTCATGTTGACCAAAATGAAGTCGTAAAAGCTTGTTTTTCTATTTTAAGTAAAGAGTAAATTTTAGACAGTTCTTGTTTTCTAAAATATTGATTTTGTACTTACAACTTCTCATTCTGAGCCATCAATGTAGAGAACGAAAACTATGAATTTCACATCAAAAATAGTTTTTGTGTGCGAGTGTTTTTATCAGAACAGAACAGAACAGAACAGAACAGAACAGAACAGAACAATAACTTTATTTGCATACATTTCACAGATTACAAAGTAATGACATAGGTATAATAGTTTTACAATGGTATCGGTTATGGTGGAATTAAGATGGTACATGTAATATCATACATTATGGTGATTTATGGGGAATGTATTTACATGATAACGATAACAAAACATTGATACATGTGTAGTACTATAGTACTAATGTCGAATAAGAGTTGTTGTAATAACATCTTAAAATATTCGTTTCAAAGTCATAATATGTACTGGGTCTATTAAAGTTTAATCAGAATAATACTTAATCGGTGTATAAACGGGATTCAGTTTAGCAAACAACATCAATGGGTGAGATTCTAAAAAGTAACAAAACACGTGTTAATATACAACTCAAGAATACAAAAGTAACATAAGGCAACAAATAAGGACAAATGAGTTACAGATACCTGTGTTTGGATGCAACAAATCGACAAAACATAGCATTCCAGATAGCTCTATCTTGTAGTGTATAATTTGTAAGTTATTGTTTTAGGAAAGTAAAAAAAGTTGCTGTTGCAAAAGATGTAAAGGACCGACAGGAAGCAGAGATACTGAATGAAGAAAACTATGCAACGTTCATCTTTTACACACCTTAGTTACCTAGCAACTTACGTATTTCAAATAAAAATGCATGTTATGTTACCGCACTTTGTGTTTTGCATCATTTGAGTTCCTAAGTATACTGTAAACTATATTTATTTTCGCGGTGGATTCATTTGAGTCGTTATTAATTTCACGGATTAAATATAAATACATCGCGAAATTAAGTCTGCTCGGTTATTTGACCTCAACAATAGGCCTATCAGTATGCCATTCTCGTTTAATCAGTTTATTTTTCTTACGGATCCAGAGCCGGTTTAACGACTGTGGTGTGACGCAGCTTCGGTTCGAATCCGAGACCTCTCATACTTGATGCGGACACTGTGCTTGTAGTGTTTATTGAGATGGTCAACTTACTTACGGCGTTTTTTTGTTTTTGAAAAAATCTACTCAAATTCGACGTAAATAAATTCTTCAAGATAATCTCTTCTCGTCGCTTTAAAAATTGACAGTGAGTAGAAATAACTGAATACTTAAACACGTTTTTAAGAAGTGTTTTCATTATTGTACCGTGATCATAAAAGGCTTTATTCAGAAAAAGTACATACACTTAACATTCCATATTTTGACAAAATAGCACTTATAATACGGTCTTATTAACGTCGTACCAAAATTATGAAGTTCCTTCAAAAACGAGAAACTTTCGCGTTTTTCTTGTCCTGGACTTGTTCGCGGCTATTGACTTTCGCGGATTTTTACAAACCGCGAACACCGCGAACTTAAATCGCGCGAAATAATTTCTAGGTTTACAGTAATATCTCAGTACGATGTCGCAGTTATCAGTGACAGTACAAGACTTAACCTGACCACATGTGTACCGTACTTGAAGGTGTGTGTATGTGTGTGTTCAAAAGCCAATTCCTGATAAGTGTACTGCCTCTTATCAAAATCACGTAGGACCAACTGCTCACGATATGGCGTTTCGTAACGCAATGACTCCAAAAGGTCACAGCAAAATCACTACATGACACGGAGTGGAGTTTAGGCTTGATGCAACAACCCGGTTACTATGCGATAAAAATTTACATCACTCAGTTTATAGCGAACAAATCAACCAGGCCCATGAACCTCATATTAGCATACTGGTAAATTCACTGACATACGAGTTTGGACATTTCTAATTTTTCGCACTTTTCACATTTAATTTGTTTTTTTTTTATTTATAACGTAAGTGAATATACTGGAAAATTGAGAATGTCAAAACTCGATTTTTGTGATACAATTCCTTATGCCTGTGCATAATTTAACAGTTGATCCCATACATTTTTATAAACCGGGTAATGCTATCTTTGTTTTCGTAAACAGGAAATAACGCACGAGTATAATTACGAGGTATATTATAAAAAAAGTTCAATTTTGAATCCTGAGCCATGACCTTTTAGACGAGTCTATTTGTGCGGGTAACTCGTGATATATTGATTTCAATAGTCATGCTTTAAATATATGCTACTTACTAATGTGTGTTATACATATCTGAATAGTCAATCCCACGCCAATCTTTATCGGCGAGTGGATTAAACTTTAAAAGTGCAGTCACGGCTCAATGCTCGAAATCGAACTATGTCTACGCTTATCATGTCAGCCCGCTTAACTCAGTCGGTAAAGCACTTCTGATCTGGGGGATGATGGTTTGAGTCCCAGGGCTGACCAACTAAATTTACCAATAGTCTTTCGGGTGAGACTTTAAACCGAGGTACCATACATTTTGACACACATTTACCACAAAACGAATTTAGCCATTCATTTTATCTGGTCTTATTTCCAATTACATTGTTGTACCTGCTTATAGCAAATATGTACGAGCATGCATGTTAATTTGTACATGTATACTTCATTACCATTTGTACTTTTAGTCCGTGTCCCAGGTCAGGAAAATTGAAGATCCATTACCAAAAGAGGTGAACAGATCCAATAATGATTTTCGGTTAGCTTGATATCTAAGACGTAACGCACGTTATTGAGTACGTTTGTGTAACGTCATATTACGTCAGCATAACTTACTCTGCGTTATACAAGTCTTATGATCTAAGCATTAATGTTTAATTCTGCAAATGTTTACAATGTCGAAAACTACAATACATTTATCTGTCAATAACATCGTTTTTAATTGAAAAAGATTGGTTGTATTTCGGTAGCAATTTCTCCCGCTTGTTCAATTTAACGCTTATTCACTCGTATCACACGTTGTCTATCTGACCTTACTCACTCACGTATTCAACCCCTAACACACTTATCTATGTATTGTTTTATGAAAAACAAAACACCACATTGTTCTAGCATATACGGGTACAAAATGCATTGCATGCCTATGCATAATATCGCTCATAATAATTATTTTGGTCATGTAGTTCGTCCACTATAAAAACTTGCGTTGCATAAAACGTCCAAAACGTCACAAAATTGCGCCGTAGGACAATCTTCCTCCACACATTGAATTAAGTGTGTTGGACTTATTTTAAGAGCAATCGTATAGAATTTTTAAAAGTAAAAATTTCAGTCTGATAATATTTCAAATTTTATTTTAATTGTACGTTCTATGACTTATAATAAAATTATTAAGTTTCGAAAATGGTCTGTGCCACAACGTATCGCTAAAACCCGCGAGTAGGACAATTTTCCTCCACATATTTCATTCTAATAATCTCGTTAAGTATTGGCTAGAATGCATTGGGATTTTATTATTTATCATAAAACAAAAATAATATTTTAAAAACGAAATCATAATTATTTTATTTATAAAAATGAAAAAATAATTGCGTACTAATCATGCGTCTTCGGAAAATTTTCAGCAATTTTTTGCAAATTTGCACTTTTTTCGTGTTACTAGTTTATTATTTAACTTTTTTATTTTTTGCACCCGTGATTTTTCACGATAGTATGTTAAAACACGTCACTTCTGGTGTCACTCAGTGAAGTATCCCACAAATTTAAAGACATTTTGAATAAAACGGCTGTTATTTTATGCCCACGACCAACATTTTGTGTTACAAATTGCACACGGATTTTTGTATATCTGTCGGGCATTGTCTCCAATTCTATGGCTACATATAATTCTACATGAACTCAAATTGAAATGACAATGTAGACAATTTTATAATGAATAGTTTGGTATATGATATTTACTGTATCGAGTGAAATAGAAAGAAGTATCAACTACTGTTTTACAGCGAGTGTACGAAATTACGAACGTACTCAGTTGCGTGCGTTACGTCACAGCTGTCCGAAATCAGTTGATGGACTTGCGAGTCATATTGCGAAATGGCCTTTTTGGCTTATTATAAGGTCAAACAATCATATCACATCATATCAAACTCTTGGTCAGTTACAGGCGATATGATCAATAGGATCATTATTGAATAGCACCCCTGCTCGACATCAGGTGAATTTTTCTGGACAATGCAACTGATTGCAAACACATTTTATAGATACACATCGAAGGCTTAGAATTAGAAGGTCGTAACTACCAAATCGATATTTTGAGAAAACACGGAAAAACTGTCTGACATTTACTGTTTTCTTATGGTAAAACAAACTTTTACAACTTCATTTTGGTCAACATGACAAGTTCAGATTTTTATGAAAATGGGCTCATAAGAAGCGCCTTGTGATGCTTATTCTAAATATGTATGAATCTTAAAAGGCACTTACGACCTTCTAATTCTAAGCCATCGACATGTATAGTTGTTATGGCATCAACACGTCACTTTGCTCAGTTCGTTGCTGTTTTATAAACTACTCTGTACTTTTAATGAGATAAAGCCCGAAGTCAACCCCGCAAATGACCACTCAAATATATTTTAGCATCACAGTCTTGGTGAGCAAATATTAACGCCTGCTTGCTCTGGACAGGGTAGCCCTGTTAAAAAAGGGAGACTACTTTGTATGTACTGTGTACATTTAAACTGTCGGAGTTGATGAACTGTAGAAATATAATCTTGGTCATATGAGGAATTCATGTACATTTTGTATACCCGTCGCTGATAAGATAGGGTCACGAAATCGAAACAAATAAGTTGAAATAACCATTGAAATACGTAAATATAGAAACGAAGACGATGGGATGTAATGAATAGCATTTGTTAAGACAATTTGAAAGGTATATTATGTTGTTTTGTCAAACTTTTATTCTTACTTAGCACGGGATTGACTGTCACCATTTTTTCGTGTGTCGTAATGTTGATTTACGTTATAAACCGGAAGTATTATCAAGCAATCGACTGTTAGTCCGGCAGTTTGGTGCATATTTTTAGTCGAATTGTGGGTTTGATGATAAAAGCATGAAACTTTGCATGATGGTAGTTGAATGTATTTTAGTCAAAATTAGATATGGACCCACTTTCAAAAATATCCAATATGGCCGACATTTTCAAAATGGCCGCCATTGCGAAAATTACAATATAGTGTACATTAAAAATGTTATTTGTAATGACATCACAAATAAAACAGGGCTAGCATGTGCTTAAAACCAATCAAAGAGATGCCATGAACATTTTGACATCCATCTGGTAAGCAATTTTTATGAAATTGTCATTTTTTATAAAATGGGGGGGGGGGACTGTCAAAATCTAACGGACTGAGATCTTACAAATAAGAATAGAGTAACTATGCTTGTTGAGAAAATAATACAGGTTGACATAGTTGTTATGTATGCTATTCTCAACAATATTATACATCAATCCAATTTGTCAAGTATCATAATAGCGCCAGTTTTCAAGATGACCGCCATTTTCCAGTTTATGACAAGCATGACGTTTGTATTTACTTAAGTTCAAAATATTTAAATTTACCTTTTATTTTGTCTTAGTAATTTGCATAAATACTCAATATCATAGATGATGATTTAGAGTAATATGCATCCAATAAGTTCAATCAAAATGGTGGCAATGCTTTCAAGATGGCAGCCCTTGTCCGATAATTAGAAACACAGGCATTGTGTGCATTTGTGTATCCTCACCTAAGATTATATCCTATATCTTTGTCTTTAAGCCAAAAAATCAAATACACATACTGTATATCACAGAATGCATTTTATAATTAGGTTATTATTCACATTATAAATGTACAATGTTTGAAATGTTTGTCGACAATAAATTCGGATATGTCTTGAATCACTCGATTTAGAATTTGGTGCACTTTGAAAGATATACATATGTACCTATATAGATTATATTGCTAAATTATGGGCGTGAATAGATTACCAAACTTTACAAAACTTAATTACTTGATAATAGAATGTATTAACAAGATCTAAGACATAAACTAACCAGATATAATAAGCTAACCATTACGAGAACCTTTCTGCAGTGTTAGGTACCTATATAGTATGGACATTTGACAGACATTTATATGTTTCGGATACACGATCATAGTATAAAGCTATATATGGCACATAACATCACCAGGCACAAGTACAAGTGGGGAGTTCGGCGCACGCTTCGCGATCAATAGGTCCTGGGTTTAACCCCGTCTTGATCAATGGTTAATTTCTCTGAGCAAGAATAACCCACATGCTCCACTCCACCAAGGTGTAACTTGGTACATGTGAGGACTAGGCGCTGCAGATCGATGTTGGCTGCCAAACTCACAGGTGAAAAAAAGTCTCCCTATGGAGACACGAACGTAAGTTTACATAGGTATTCCAATGACCAAGTGATGTTCACATGTCAAAGGGTGCTTGAGTGGATTAACAGCTGAAAACAAGCCCTAAAAATTCATAACCTGTTTAACTTTTAAGCATTTCTCCTCTTATTAACTACAACATTTGTCCTTGTTTGGTACATGCACTCACTACTACCAGGTAAGTGTATAATCATAATCAGATGCAGTGGCTGCGGGGTTGCCTTCATATCACTTAGAAACGCATATCATCTTGTCAGCAAAACAGGTAACGGCAACTGAACATTCATTGAATATGCCACTTGTCCTGAGAACGCCACAACCCCACACTCGAATGGGAATTTACCCAACCTCAACATTATACGTGGTAGTCAAAAACAATATAGATCCCCTTGGTCTGTGCAGTTTTGAATCAACACATTTTTAGTTCTCAGCCTAGTAGGGATCTGCGTTTCTAAGTGATATGAAGGCAACCCCGCAGCCACCGCATCTTGTCACTCAGCCACTATGCTTCCGGCTTTATAATAATACTCAACCTAACAGGATACCCTCAGCCACTTGTCACAGTTGTTCCCTGATTCTGTCTAGACCCTATAATGCCAAATGTAAAGCCATTCGATGTTGTATTGGATAGCTATAAATTTTCAATCTGGTGGGAGTTTGGTACATACCATAGTAACTCACACCTGGGTAAATCAATTTCTGATGACATTTGCAAACCCTCACCAATGACAGTAAAAGGTCAGTCCCTGGTCCTATTGATAACGTGAGGCATGTCTTGTCCTCTTTTGTCATTCTTGTTCACTGGCATAGGCAGACACAGTCATTTTATTCTAACGTGGTACAAACCACCACAAGGAGCTGATACTACTGAATTCTCATAGTCATTCCTAGTTCATATTACGTAAAGAATTCCACTACACATTTGTTCTTGATCCGCCTGTCAGTACTTCTAACCATGAGGTAAACTCAAACTGGTCTGTGTGGATCGCCGAAGTCACCAGGTGATTGTCTACGTGTACTAACAGCATTTTGGTTCAGGCACGACTTGTCTTTATTAGGTACTCACAACTGTCATGCACATACATTCCAATACCAATATTCCTACCTACTTAAGCCTCTTCAGGATTGTTTGCTCCTAATGCCATCATTAAAGAACGCCAATGATTTCTATCCGCAGGTAATCGCTTCACTTGACCGCATGTTCAGCTTTTAGCTGTCATTTCTCGATTTGTTGATCTCCGCCAGGTTTCCTTTGATCTTCCCCTATTTCTCTTCCATGTTGGTGTTCATCTCATAGCTACCCGTGGGATAGAGTCTGCGGTTCCATTCTTCTGACGCGTCCTATCCATCTCCATCTTCATCTCAGGATTTCTGTAGAGATCGGAATAGTTGTTTGTTCTCCGATAACGAACGCTGTTTGAGATGGTTTTTGGCCATAATATTTGAAAGATGCTTCTTCAGCATGTCAATATTCACAACATTTGTTTCCAAATATAATTCACTTAGAAATACAACAATCTCAATTGTTTTTTTAGGAATGTCTATAATAATCGATGATCATAGCTATAGGCAAAAATAAAATTCAATAGATAAAAGCGAATCCCACTGCCTAAACAGTTTGTGATTACGTTTTTCCCAGTCGTTTTATATACTAGTACATGTACTCATGTACAGGGTACTCGCAATTACCAAATACATACATTCCTTGTCAACGGTTATTGTCTGATTAGGTACATACAGTCACCAAACACAGCTTTCCTATCATCAGGGATATGCACAAACACCAGCTACAGTTATTCCTATTTTATTTGGTAGTTACAACAACTATACAACCATTGGTGTACACCAAATTTAGTACACACGCAATTGGGTACAAAACATCAGAAGGTTTTCCAGGGTACCTAACACTCAATTATTACGGTCACCATTTCCTATGATTGCGTCTGGAAGCTTGTTTCTACATCCTATTATCAATTTGCATAAAGTTTTAACAAGCCATTGTCGTTATATGTAAAGAATATACAAATGTAGACTATATAATGACATATATAACATTGTTTCACAAATACTAGTACAATGGCGGCCATCTTAAAAGCATTGTCGCCGTTTTGACTGACCTTATTGGGGTTGTTTTTATGCTAAAACATCATCTATGATATTGAATACTAATAATAAAGTATTTATATAATATCAAGACATACTAAAAAGACGATTGACATATTTCGAACCTTAGTAAACACTAACTAGAAAATGGCAGCCATCTTGGCAAATGGCGCTAATTTGATACAACAAATTGGGGGTCATATCTAATATTATTGGGAATAGCATACATAACAACCAAGTCAAGCTGTATTCTTTTCTCAACAAACATATTTACACTTTCTTGTTTTTAAGATCTCGGTCCGATAGATTTTGACAGCCCCCCCCCCCATTTTTTTAAAAAAGTGAACATTTCGTAAAAATTGCTTGCCAGATGGATATCAAAATGTTCATGGTATCTCTTTAATTGGTTTTAAGCACATGATAGCCCTGTTTAATTTGTGATGTCATTGCAAATAACATTTTCAAGGTACACTATATTGTAATTTTCACAATGGCGGCCATTTTGAAAATGGCGGCCATATAGGATATTTTTGAAAGTGGGTCCATATCTAATTTTGACTAAAATACATTTAACCACCATCATGCAAAGTTTCATGCTTTTATCATCAAACCCACAATTTTTTCACCAAACTGCCGGACTATGTGCGGGCACGCCTCGGCAGTTATTGCAGTGCGTTCATTAACGAAAACGCTCGCCAACGTTCGCGAACAATACGTGAGTTCGCGTTAATGAACGATAAGTTCGCCACGAACATGTTAGCCAATCGCGAACGACCTTTACACATAGCTCGCCAAGCGAACAAAGATGGCGGAAAGATAAATATTTGATTTAATTTATTATAATCTTAGCGATTTAATGTATGTTTTTGTATGTGTTTTGCATTTGTGATACAGTGTGGATACCGAAGCTAAATAAATAGAACTCGAAAGAAGTATTACTGAGTTCCTAATTTTCAATCTACGGCTGAAAATCTAAAGTAAATTAATAAGTAAGGCCATTAAATCGTCTATCTCCGCCATCTTGAAATTGTTTGCTGCGAACGATTATAATCGTTCAATAAGTAGTTCGCGTGACGAACTAATTCTCGCGACGGACGTTTTCGTTAATGAACGTAAGGCAGTTGTGCGATAGGAAATAGTTTTACTATATAATTATGAACAAATCTAACAAAAGCTCCGAACAATTTCCAAATGTAGGAACGACTTTGTCTCTCTGCCTCAATCGTGAAAGTTCGGCCATTTCCGTCTATCTCCGAGATTTTGTTCGTTAAAATTGATTTAATACACTTGTTACTAAATATAGTAACAAAAATGAGCCAATTTCAGGCTGATTATGACCATCTCGTGATTGATTATCGCCTATCGGCCCGGTCTGCAATCTCATAATCGTAATCGGCCCGTTTAGTTTCTTGTTCGTACCTCGTATTGTGAACTGTGACTTATGTTTGTGGCTTATTTTGTTGCCTTTACGTTCCTATTTGCACCGTTGTTTCTGCTGAGTGCTGCCTTCCCTGGACTGCCTTTCCTAGACTGCCTTCCATGGACTGCCTTTCCTGGACTACCTTCCCTGGACTGCCTTCCCTGGACTGCCTTCCATGGACTGCCTTCCCTGGACTGCCTTCCCTGGACTGCCTTCCATGGACTACCTTCCCTGGACTGCCTTTCCTGGACTACCTTCCCTGGACTGCCTTCCCTGGACTGCCTTCCATGGACTGCCTTCCCTGGACTGCCTTCCCTGGACTGCCTTCCCTGGACTACCTTCCCTGGACTGCCTTCCCTGGACTGCCTTTCCTGGACTACCTTCCCTGGACTGCCTTCCCTGGACTGCCTTCCATGGACTGCCTTCCCTGGACTGCCTTCCATGGACTGCCTTCCCTGGACGAGTTTCCCTTATCTTTTTAATTATTGTTATACATGTAATTGTGTATGATACCTAAATTTATATAATGTTAACACATACTAGTATATAATACATGTGTACACTACCCAAAAGTTCTAACCCGCCACATTTTTCGTCATAACTTTTTTTGTTAAAGTATGTACCCTCATGACATTTCGCATACCAATACTTGAATACAAGATGCAGTATTTTAAATTTATTTTGGACGACAAACGGTTATGTTCGCTGTCAAAGGCGGGTTACGTAATGAGGTATGTTTTACCAATTCACAAAAATACACAAACTGTATGTTCATAAACTTTTTGGCCTAACTGTTCCCTGCCCTCGACGAAAAACGCGTTACATGTCGTGATTGACTCCAGACGAACTCGTTTGAAGAGTAACAAACTTCGAACAAAATAAGAAAAAGGCCTTGTCAAAAAGATTGATTTTGCAAAATCACGCTTGTGTCACAAACCGAAGTTTGCTGTTGTTAAAAACGAAAATAACCTCCAAAACTACCAAAACAAATCAAAACATAAACTGATATTTTTGTGAAATTAAAAAAGAAGGGCCGCAACTCTTCCCGAGCTCATAACCTTCCGACAAGTCTGTCGCGTTCTTTGTGTTCCAAACTCAGCATGTAAGGTGTTTTTCGCGTAGGAAAATCATGAGTCTTATCAAAACCGTTCATAAACACGTGCTGTTCGTTGCGCATTTCTTACACGTGTAAACATGCTATATTACGTAACAGGTCTAACACGGTGAATTCAACCGCAAATAGGCCAACAATCAACACATAATTGGCTTTAATACATCTTTATACGTATGCATGTGAATTTTCATGCTAATAAATGCATTGTCAAAAAAGTATTTTAAAAATTGAAACAATGACGCCTACGAATTGTATTCAAGTGATTTTTCGAAATCCCGTGAGTGTTCCCCTCGAGTAAATTTCTGGATGAAAAGTGTTTTTCAAGATAAGCGGTCATCAACAATGCCGAATTCGTTCATGCGCACGCAAATTTTGGTGCACATGCAACGCACGTGAAAAAATGCGTTATTACGCCGAATGCACTGAGTTTCGACACAATATCGCCAAAATATATTGATGATCAGTTACATCTATTAAACATGTATCGGTATGTGAAATTTCACATGAATATATCAATTTCGAGACTACAGGACTGAAATATATACGTGGCGGGTTAGCACTTTTGGGTGATGTATTGCAGACTTGATATTTATACATTGCATATTCTGTTTTCAGAGATACGACACACAGACACACATTGCTCAAGACAATACAACAGTAAACTAAACGTTCATAACACACGCGACGTAAGCGTGGCATTATCGTAAGAGAGTGACAACTGGTCGTCGTTTGAAAATAACAACATCACAATGGAGGCAGACGAAGATATAGCGAAGGAGTTGAATAAATACCTGACAGTGTCTTCCTTTAGCACAATTGATTGTACAGGACAATTGAGTAAGAAATATCTGAAACGTAGAAGGGACCAACTTATCCTAGAGTTGGAAATTTTATATACAGATACGGAGCGTATAAGAAATGGTAACGCGATATCATTTCTTCATTTTTTGATTGGCGACGTAGAATTGGCATTTGAAGTTAATAAAACTGTCCTTGAATGTGCGCCTGATAACATTACAGCGATAAGCAATCATGCAAGATTCCTACATATGCAGCAAGAAGGGCTATCCAGAGTTAAGAAAGATTGTGAAAAGCTTTCAGAGCTATGTAAAGATCCGTATAAAACGATCATTGCAAAATCTGAAGTCGCGTTTACGTTTCTGATATTTGGAACCATGTTCGCCAAAAAAGCTGGACAATTATTTCAAGAGGTCATTACTGAATGTAAAGCGCTAGCAAAAGATAGCACAAATTTGTCCGAAGATTTTGAAGTCAACTTTAATCTATGGTTATTCGGATGTACTCTCGCATATAAGCGCTTACTTAATATTAGCAACGTTCATAAGAAGGCTGAATTAGACTTATCTAAACAAACATTTAAAATTGTTGGACAATTGTGTAGGGATATCATAGCGAGGGAGAATCAGTCTCGTGTATCTGCAATTTTCTCTCCTAGAGCATATGTGCTACTTGGGGAGTTAGCAAATGACCTGCGAGGAAAGCGTGTGTTTCCAAATGGCATAAAAGACGTTCTTCCAGATAACCCGGAGCTACATATGAAAGTAGAGGACTATTTAGAGAAGGCATTGTCTACAGGACACGGAGATAGTTGTGTGTTTGTACTTGAACGATGTGGGAAACAGTTCCGATATGCTAACCAGATTGACCGCTCCATTGAACTTTTGATAAAAGCTATTGAAATCAAACCAACTGGCTTGAATCATCACCATTTAGCTTTAACACTTAAACGAAAGTTAGAAGATAGGTGTAAACCAACACACCAGAAAGGCCGTGTAGGACGGACTAATTCTCATCAGCGAAAAGCGGATGAAACAGAAGCTGTAACGCAAGCTACAGACCCGGAAATGAGAGGCATGACAATCCACCAGTCACCGTCTGTTGGTAGTTCAAAAAGTGACAAAGATGATTCAGTAGACTGTCTTGAAAAGTTGACACTAAACCATTCAAAGAACGACCAAATTGAGAACCCGCCTGGAAGCACCGAGTCTTTCTCGCCGTATCAACGATACATCAAGAGTCCTAGGACATACAAAAAGATCGACACAAGTGGAAACGAAGATTTGTTGAAATCAATTGAGACTCACCTTGATAAGTCGTTCGAAATCAACATGAACGTATCGGCTTTGTATGATAAAGGACTCCTTAAAATGCAAACCGGTCAACTCGAGGAAGCAATTAAGATATTCAAACGTGTGATGAAAGATGAGCATGAACAATGTTCACATGTAGTTGTGGCCAATGCGTATGAACAAGCTGGTCTGTGCTTAGACGAGTTGTTATGTAGACCAGATTGCTATAGTCGAGAAGACGAAGAAGACATGGTAATGTACTTCAAAAAATCGATTGAAATATCGTGTAATATTGTTGCAAAGGTGCCTGCGCTTCAGGCGTGTTGGTCTTCTGTACCAACTTTGTTGAGTTTTCTTAAACGTCAAATCGAAACAAAAAATGTTTTGAAGGATTTAGATTTCTTGTATAGAAAGGTGAAGGATTATGGGAGTGATGTAAAAGTTTTAAACAAACTACTTGAACTGGCAGAAGATGAAGGCGAAAAGACCGAACTTGTACATAAACTTATCAAATCGTACATGGAACAGCAGTGTATAGATGATGCAGTTCTTGCCTTTGATTTCATCAAGTGCTTTCCTGAGTGGCAGGAACGTGTAGACAAAGAGTTGTACGTAACTGTCCAAATTGAAGGAGCATTTTATGCCCTCAAAATGGGTGAACATAACGTAGCCCGTCTTCGATTTGAGAACGCGTTTGATTTCTGTAAACGTACTAGTGTACCAAAGGGTCGGGAAAACACAACAGAACCTAAACAAGAAAATGAAAATACCCAACGTGAAAGCTATGATATATTTCTACTTTATAATCCAGATAATGACAAAACTGACCAAAACGCTACAAAGTTACAGGAAGAACTTGGAAAATTGGGACTTACCGTAACCCGAAATACAGAAGATGTCCTAGGTGGAATGTTGAGGTTAGAAGGGATTGCTGAAATTATGAAAATGTCCAAGCATTTCATTGTCCTGTTTGACAAGGTGTCCATTGAAAATCTTTCCAACAAAGATCTTATATTTTATGCCTCTGTTATGAAGGAAATAGTTTCGGATAGGCAGCATGGTAATGTAATGGTCCTAGTCCCCACCAATTTTCAGAATTCCGATTTACCCAAGGTATTTGCTGGATACGACAAAATGTGTTTTGACTTCGATTCTGAGGATCGTGACGGATTGAAACCTTTGCTTACCCGTCTTGCAATGGAGTCCTGAGTAAGCAGATACACATAATATTATATTTTAAGGACAAATGAACACATATGGTAAATAGTTGTTGTGTGTTTCTTATACCATATGAAATGTGTCTGTTTTTCATACTTTGTAAATGAAAGACATACATTTCTCGTTAGGTTCAGTATAGTGTGCCCAGGATAACATGAAGCGCGCGACGTAACAGTTTATATGTACACAAATAATTATAACAAACAACTAGTGTCTGAACGGGTAGCGCGAAAATTAGATCAGCATTGAACTTATGGATGTACGCACCAGCTTTTATAAATGGTTTAACACCACAAAAGTGGACTTGACCTCTGCGTCACTCTAGCTTGGTAATACTCGATTATCTTGTTGTTGTTGTTGTGGTGTTGTTGTTGTTTATAGCAATCGTGACAGTTAAAGGGACTCAACTCCAGTTGGTAAATGTAAAAATTGATCAAAAAGTTATCTTAAAATCTCTTTTTTTTGCTTGACCGACCTAATACATTTGGACTTATTCATATAGAAGAAAAATCGCATAACGTCAGTTCATTTCCTTTTCAACCCCTAAAACTAAACCCCTTGACTAACGCTATGCCGAGAAAAGTCGTAACGGACGGTAAAACATGTTCGGCATTTTTTATCAATAGCGCCGTTGATCGTAATTGTAAGTTGTAAGACTTTTTTATGTATTCGTAAAATATAGTTTTGTGATTTAAATGTCTACAAAACGTTTTTAATCATCAAAATGGAGTTTAGTCCCTTTAAACGGATTAGCACAGCATATTGACGAGTGTCGTGTTTATACTTCGACACAATAAAATGCAATGAAATTATATTAAGTGTAATTACATATTTTAGCTAAAGCTCTTTGTTGTTTTATTTTAAATGGTTAGCTAAAACCATTGTCATTTGGTTGCAACTCGTCATAAATGAATGAATTCTTCTAGTCACTGATAGACCAGGTGTCCGTTGCCTGGGCAAAGCGATACATAGCGCTTTCCACGTGAGGTAATCCATGCCTTCTTTATTTAACTGAACGGGAGGTAACTGAATGCAGGCGCTCGGTAGCGCTTTGTGTTAGGCAACGGGAATCCGGCTTCTTCGTCCAATACCCGGGTATATCAATGACAAGAACAAAAACAATTTATTTATGTATTTATGGAGGTTGAAACCAAATTGTTTAATGCTGTAGCGGTTTGGGTTAATTGATTCACATGCTTAGAGTTGGATGTCTAATATGCAAATTAGTAGGTGGTGTATACTATATATAGGACAATTAATCACACTTGATGGGTGAGCATGCTTTTCCATTGACGGGGTTTGTTGAGCTAGAGGCGGTGCATGTTACATTTGGTGGCCATTGTGGGAGTAAAGTGTCAACTGCCGGACCGGAGTTGCCTTACCCATGTGATTTCCCAGGCCAAGTTTCGGGACGAATGTGACTTCTCGGAGGGGAAAGTAATGTAGCGGTTTCGGTTTGATTGACTCACATGCTTAGAGTTGGATGTATAATATACAAATTAGAAACTCTGTGGATTGACATTTTATAAAAGGTGGTGTATATAAGGTCAATAAATCACCATTGATGGGTGAGCATGCTTTTCCATTGGCGGGTTTGTTGACCTGGAGGCGGTGCACGTTACAATGTCTTTGGATAAAACGTCACCAGGTATCCGTTGCCTCAGCAAAGCGCTACCGAGCGCCTTTTCATTTAGTTACCTCTTGTTCTGTTAAATATTGAACACGAGGTTTACCTCCCGTGGAAAGTGCTACGTACACAAATGTAGACAGATATAGCCAGTGGAAACCAGTATGCTCTGGGTTTTTTTGCCAGCGATATTTATAGTAGGGGAAATTTTTCGAAATTTTGTTACCTGAGTGACAATGGAAAGATACTTTCAGATATGTAAGCATATGTCTTGGTGATGTTAAAAAAGATGGGAGCAGCACTGAGGGTCATTTATAAAGCGCTTAAATCAGCGTTTCCATGGCAACCATGTGGCTACATATTTGAATTTCTCACTGTATACGATAATACCTAATATATTTTTAACGAATAAACATATTTTGATAAAACTTGGAATGATACCTCACAATATCACAGCAATGATAAAAATATATACTTCAATTGCAAACGCATGATGTCAAGGTCACAGTCAGAGGTCAAAGGTCAATTTTTGACATTTTTCCGGATATTTCAGACAGTTTTCATGTAGTCCAGTATCCTGACTTCTTTGTGTGCAGCGGTCCAGAGGGTTTTTTGGTTTATTTGTGTAGAGGGGTGTTTAAAGTTTGATTTCAGCGAGTATGGACAGCTGGCATCACGCAGGTTACCATGGAAACCAAGATGGCGTCCAAATTTACGGCCACTTTAAGCACACACCCCATCTTTATCTAATCATTTGTACTACATTTGTAAGTATGTACACTTGTATACCATTATGCATTTGTACAATAGTTAAAGAACATATATATTGCTCCAAAATGATATGTGTGTCAAGGTTATTTAATTTCAGGGTCAAGGTCATTTGAAGGTCAAAAGGCAAAAAATGTGTAAAATTTGTGTTTTATCCCCAAAAGGTTATCTGTAATATAGGTGCACTTATGGCAAAATTAGTTTGATGTACGCCATCACAATGTGGCATCACTAAGTCGCAAAACAACTATTATTTTATGGTCATGAGCTGAAAAATGAAAAAATAAGAAGGAATTCGGTAACCCCACCACAATTTAAAATTTCATAATTATTTGATTATTATGAAATAACTGTATGCGTTGCATTTACTATCACCGGGTTTATATGTGTAAATAACGCATACATGTCCAAGTAAGAGCAACATTATTACAAACTGATGTCTAGACCAGCGCTCAAATTGATCTGTCTACCAAGGTCATGAAGGTCAAGGTCATTAAAAGGTGCAAATTCAGGAAAATGGTTCAAGTCACGTTTTTACGTTGTTAAAAGAAAGCTATCTTTAGTTGATTTTGCTTCAGCGAGTACCATTTCCTTCTATTATAAATGTCTTTGTTTATTCGTGTAGAGGGATGTCTAAGGTTTAAATCCAGGCGAGAGTGCTGAAATAAGGTTAATTACCATGGAAACCCAGATGGCGGCCTATGTTACAGCCATTTTATAAGCTAATTACTAGTCAAAATCTCATGTTTGGTACCCATAAGTAGACAATACATATTTTATTAAATAAGCATTGTAATTAATAAACATATGCGGACCTCCGACATGAACCTTTTACCAAGGTCAAATGGTGGAGGTCAATGTCATTTAGAGGTCAAATTTTATCAAATGCTTAAGTCAATATTTTACCTAAAATAATTTGAATTAAATTGAGATATTTTCTCCCTTCTTTTCATTTTGCAACATATTATATAATAAGTCTGGAAAAACACATATTTCCTGCCACAAGGCCAGTTTTTAATTCGAAAACTTTGCAACAAATGGCATTTATGTGCATGTTGATCAAGATCGATTTCTTGAGTTGATGCGTCCATTTATAATTCTTAGTTTTCAAGTTTGACAGTTTTAATTCAATGGACTAAATAAATCTTTGTATAAACATTATAGATATTTTTATATTGTACCTTTTACAGACAAACATTGGCCACACAAGGTCAAGGTCATTCCAAGGTCAAACTACAAAACATACCCAGATATTTGATACTTTCGGCGCAAAACATCATTTTGTAATTCATTGTACTGTGTATTTTGATGTAGATGTGTTATCTTAGGTTCAGAGAGTAAATTCTTTCATTAGAAGTTATAGGACGAAGGGCCTTGTGTGTTTGTAGTTTTTAACGACATGTCTGGGAAGGGTGTGGGGTAACCATTAGGTTTGGGGATGACTGCACTCATAGGAGATGGTTACCTAATAAGGTATAGTATTGCTGTAAATAGGGATGGTGGATACAAAACATGAAATGGGCTGGCTGGATATAGAGGTTGTTTGTTACAAACAGGGTCTGGGGGGCTGCAAATGGAAGTGGTGGGTTCCAAACATGGTCATTAATAGATGTAATTAGAGATGGCGGGAACTAAAATGGGTCTAGGATGGCTCTACCTAGAGGTTGTAGGTTCCAAACATGCCATTTTAGGGTTGTACATGGCGATGGTGGATACCAAACATGGTCTGGCAAGGCTGTACTTGAAGGAGACTGGTACCAAGCATAGTCTAGAAAGGCTGAAATAGAGGTATTGGGTACCAAACATGGTCTTAAATGGCTATACTTGGAGATGATGGGTACCAAACATGGTTTGGGATGGCCATTCTTGGAGATATTTCAACGCCCTTTAAAACAACGACTGGTCAGTCTACAGTGGCACCCATAAACTTGTTTGTCAAGTTCATTGCTGCTATCAGTATTATCTCAACTGTCTGATGAATCCTAGGTATGTACTTAGTGAGGGACCCACCGGTTTAAGAAGCTGTCATCCATAGTACTATGAGATTCTCGCCAGAGTAGGACACTTTCATCTCAATTAATTTGTGATAATCCCCAGCGTAGGGAACTTTCATCCCTAGTACTTTCACCAGTGTAGGGAACTTTGATCCTAAGTGGTATTTTGGGACATGCCATGGAGGGAAAAGTCATCATAGATCTACATTTTATCATTTGAGAAAACGAGGCAACCTGAATTAAGGGGGACTCACAGGCATTATCTCTAAAACGGTGCTCATAACTGGACATGCGTGCAAGTATGCGGTGTCTGTGTGCAAAACGCAGGTGATACAAAGAAAGACGTACGTGGCATTCAGTATGGCTTTTGTTAGTTTTTCTGAGCACGCAGAAACGATGCAGTATTTTTCGTGTATCTGGAACATTCTGGTCTGTTTACGTATTTGTAGTACCTACACATGCGACGCTCTTGCAAAATGTGTGCCTTTTACGGTCAGCTATAACGCACATGATCAGTACGTGCAAGTACTGTCTCCTTACACAATAACTTGACAATCATCAGGCGAGTGTACAATGTGCGCACGTTGTAGTCATGTGCAACGTACTTGTCAAGTGAGCAACGCACGATTCACACAGTTTTTTTATTACAGTCAGGAAAAACTTTGCATGCAATGAGCATCGACGTACTTACTTCGTACTTCCTTCCTTTTCGAAAAAAAAACAAAGTGGCCACAGCCTTGCAAAAACACGCACGTCGGGTTGTGGCCAGGCCATTAGAATGACTCTGGCATTATGCACAGAATAAGCGGGGTGACCAAAAAAGTTACTGTTGTAGCAACTACTTTTGCCTTAATGCTAATTTGACTGAACTATAAATTTTATTTTATATACATGAGTGAAGATGATGACAGCAATATTGGAAACCATATTTGCCATGGTTACAATAAGTATTTTTTTTTTATCAAAGAATCAAGGTACATTTGTTTTGTTTTTGTTAAAGTAATCAAATCAACATAAAGCATACTGTTTATTCCTGTATTATTTTACTTGATTGTGTTCATACTTACAATGCAAATTACGAAATTCCAAATTTGACATTTGACGTGTAATACAGGGTGTTTCATATCTGTCCCCATTACAAACTAATACCATGAGAGCATACTTGATCTCATCTGATATATCTGCCAGCATTGTACCGTTTTATTCAGTATCTAACATGACAATGTTACTATCAATGCAAGATAGGAATTAAGATTCACCCAAAAAGTCATTTTTTCGATAAAAGTCAAAATGACGTCCATATTTAGTCTGTTTCCCAAGTTGAATAATATGTTATTCTAAAGTATTGCATGATATAACCAGTTTAAAAATAAATACGATACCTATGTGAAAGTTTCATCCATTTGTGATAATCTAACCACTTATGAGTGATACAGTTGTTTTGGTTACCAGTTGCTAGGCGACGCAAGAATCTAACGCATAACGCTACGTTCTCGCTTTAATTAATACAAAGTACCGGTAACCAACTTGCTGATCTTTGGTTGTTTCTCTTTCAAAATCATGTTTTTAAAGTCATCAATTGCTTTTAATGGTGGTATTGTAGACTCAATACGACTCTTTGTGAATTTATCACATCCATTTGGAAAAAATATTCGTCGAAAACCAGTCACCTTTTTACTTGGCTACAAGTGAGCATTATCTGTGTGGTTAAGTTCTTTCGTTGCCTAGCAACTAGAAACGAAAACTAACTGTACCACTAACTTATCTGAACTTAACTTGTGGTATATAATCTAAACTTTGTAATCAATATATTACGTGGGTAATAAACAGTGTTATATCGTTCGATACTTTACAAGCTATGCTATCAATTTGGGATAAAAATCATTTTGAACTTTATTTTAACAATTATCAAAAAGTGATTTTGCAAGAATCTTATTTTCTGGGTTGCTATGATAGCAAAATTATCATGTTATATACCGAATAAAATAGTGAAATGTTGGCTTTCCAATGGTATATGAAGATATCAGAAATGATCAAGCATGTTCTCATGGCATTAATTTGTAATGGGGACAGATATTATGAAACGCCATGTATGACATTGACATCAAGGTTGACAGAGGAGCCTATTTTTACAAATATTGTAACAAGTACATATTTGCTAATATTCAACTTCATCATTTCAAATGATAACTAATCTAATTCAAATCATGTCATCTTTGGAACATGTTTCATTATTATCAACTTTTTCCCTACGGTCCTACCCCTGATGAGAAAAGTATAGAGTAGATATGAGCAATGTTGATAAAATACTTATTTATATATGTACTATTAGGATGATTTACATTAGAAAACTTAAAATTTCAAATTACGGATGCAATTACCTCAGAATACCTTCTCAGTCAACGTGTACATGCATAATAGTGTCAGATTTAGTATTTTGAATTGCAAACTGAACTAATAATTAAAGAATATATGTGTACAAATTATTTTATCACATTTAATGCCAACTTAAATACAAAACATTTACTAAAATAAGAAAGTTAGAGAGGAAATATCTATTTTTCAGCTATGTTTCATAATTTAACCTTGGAATGGCATTGACCTTGACCTTTAAGTGGTCAGTACAGCATGCCTAGTTAATGTACATCATCAAATGAATAATATCCAGGCTAATACCTGTCAGTTAATACATAAATAAAAAAAATACATTAGACAATATACTATCAGGTGTATTCGTAAATTATGGCGGCCATCTTGGACGCCATTTTGGATAACACCAAACGCTATATCGTCTCATGAAAGGCTCCTGCCTTTTTTGAATCAGCAGAACTGCCCGGCCATTTTGGTATATAACATCTCTTGTTGCCTTTCATGGCAGACCCCTTTGATTTTTTAGCCAAAGTGTCACCAGACCATGAGGAAATTGTAACTTTTGGGGCGTACGTAATAGGAAAATTCGTGAAAGTATTCCAATATTTAATTGAAAGGTGCATAAATGTCACCACGCTCCAACTTTCCTAATAGTTAAATGGAGCAAACTGTTTTCCGTACGATATAGTGTCTCAATTATGTACGAGGGGTGTTCCAGAAATAATAGGACTTTTCTCATAACTTTTTACTCAACCATTACATTTTAAAGAAAATTGTCTCATATGCTAAGCAATGTATGTTCTATATACTGGTAGCAACAGAAATGCGTTGTTGCTGATGATGCTTATACAAAGCGTTGTCATAGAAACCATGTAACGCCAAGGCGGGTCACACTATTATTCGTCAATACCATCCTTATTAAAAATGTGAATATCTCAATAACCACTTGATAAATATTAACGCCTAATTGTATGTCCTTACGTGGATGACTTTGACATGTGCATGCAAACTTTCGAAGAAATGGGTCTGTGTTTGTTACCATACGTCAGTAATCATGGGTATGTATCTAAGCGCGTCATGGATGAAAATGACGTCGACGCCAATAAACAGAAACCGCACGATTGCCAAATAATGGCATACATATGGAAAACCAACAGTGCTAACCCACAGGTAAAAGTATCGTTGAAAAAGAAATTTTAAAAAAAAAAATTAAAAAAAATAATTTTCTCGAAATTTAGGTATTATATACAAGGTATATTTGCCCTAAAAACACAGATTTTCGAAGTATCAAAAAACAAAAATTTGCTTTCGATACATTCAATAACTAATTATATTCTTACGCAACATTGTTAAAACTACTCGCATGCAAAATTCCATCGAAATTGATCAACTTATTAAAAAGTTAGGCCATAAAGTTTAGATCCCTGTGTCCAGCCGGTTCGAAAGGTGCATTCCAATAAAACCAAAAATACAAATTTCGAGGATAAAAACCTTCATATTTTGTATTTATCGTCATGAATAAGCATAATAATGCGGTAAAATTGAAGGACGCAACATTTTAAACAAATTTACCGTGGTGAAATATGCTAGCTTCCGTATTAGCCGCGAAACAAATCGTCGGCACATTTCATTTAGTCAAAATGTTTTTATTTTCACCATGTTTGTCCGAAAGTTGCGAATGATTTCCATTTCGTGACAACGACTTTCATTGGTTATAAAAATACATTCGGAATATCTCTAGTCGTCGGACACTCTAAAAACCACACCGGCCGTCATTGCAGCGTAATTCGAATTTCGCCATCGAGAGTTAAAATAAAAGTTTAAACGATGCATTTGATCGTTTTGGGGTAAATGTAAAGCATGATTTCAAATGTTTGCAAGGCATTATGCTGTATTTGTCCCCCACACAGCTTTTTTGTACATGATCAACTCACGTAAATGCCGTAGTCTATGAAAACAAATTGCACCCTTTCGATTTTGCTCTCAATTTCCTTGCAAATATACCTTGTATATAATACCTAAATTTCGAGAAAAACATTTTTTTTCAATTTTTTTTTTATTTCTTTTTCAACGATACTGTTACCTGTGTGCTAACCAATGAAATAATGAAATGCATGTAATGTAGTGGCATTAAGCAGTCACTTGTGTTCTGTTGGCTCAAATTGTTTACAGATCGCGGATTTATAAACTTACAAATAAGCACAGGTGGTGTCATTGAAAATTAAGTTGACGTTAATAGCACTGTTTGTACCCTGATGGACGCTCCAAGGTTTGAGCAATTTCTAACATCATTGCCAGACATTTTTTGTGAACAGGGGTACGGAAACACATTAACACAATCATGACAGTGTTATTAGATCTGTTAAGAAAGTCAGGATGACTATTAATAAAATTATTAAATGTTTCTTTATGTTAAAATACTCTGCTTGAAATGCGACGTCATAATAACGTCACGGCGCGACCCGCCTCCTCGATACATAGCATATTTAATGTTTAATATATTTCTTATTGTTCATCCAATTTCTTTGATATTTCGCATGTTTGTCAGTGAAAGATCAAAATTTAATTATATATAATTAGTTTTCTTAATTTCTGATTTGCCTTGCTGCTATGAAAAAAGTCCTATTAATTGTGGAACACCCCACGTATATTTAGTTAGATATTGATGCTTTTCGTAGATTTTAAGAAATTTGTACCCCACCCACTTTTATAGTGTATTGTCAATATTTAAGTACATTTATTTTGTATATTTGTTAGTATTTGCAATTCCCTAACTATATATCATATACTTAACACAAGAATTGTTATAAATGTGGTAAGAATAATCATGGGTGGTTAAAATTCTTACCCCTACTCTTAATCTTTGCCAAAATTTGATGATAAATATGATGAAAAACAACTAAATAACGTTCCATGTTCATAATTATCCACCAATATTACCTAATATGACAAGAACAACATACCATACACTGTTAAAATGACTTATTCCCATAAGAAATGTCATTTCTAATTCCCAGGGGCTATATAAAGGCAAACGCTGATATTTTCGTTTTTTGGTGGCCATCTTGGACGCCATCTTGGATTTCTCTAAGCATACCTATTTGACAGTGCTGCTCCCATCCTTAAGAGGTCGAGTAAGGTGTTGGGTGTGTGTATGTAAAATATTGAGTCATTGTCATTCCGGTAACAAAATCAGCCAAAATTGGACATATTTTCCCCTACTATTAGAGGGAAAACGACATTGTTGTTAAATTGTTATCCAAAACATACATGCTCGTACATATATATATTTGCTATTCAAGACTGAAGTAGTCCATGTGACAGATCGAACTCTTTTACCAAATTGGTGAACAGATCGAACAATGATTTGGCAAAATGACCTGCAAGTCCATCAACTGATTTCCGACTGCTTATATATCAAGCTAACGAACCTCATTATTGGATCTGTTCATCTCATTGGTAATGGATCTTCAATTTTCAAGACCTGTGACATGGACAACCTTCTTTTCTTACTGTCGGGCGCCTGGTCCGGTACCTACATGCAAGTAGATGGCGGTTCACCGACCGACTAAATCAATTCTAATCAAGCTTCCATCTGAGTTCGATCCTTCGATCAGACACTTCCAAGGTGAACTCTCTTAAAGTCACGGTTGTACGACTATATTTTATACAAATACAATATAACAGAAACAAAATACAACTTGATGCTTTTAAAATAACCGTGTATAAACTTCAATATTCAACCCTTTTCATGTTTTATGAATCCAACACTTGCACTCACAGGCAACAGTATCGTTGAAAACGAAAAAAAAACGAAAAATATTTTTATAAATGTTCAAAAACAATTCAACGGTTTTCGTCTTTTTTTTTTCGTTTTCAACGATACAGTTATACCTGTGCTTGCACTCGACCACGCAGACAAACAAATCTATAAATAACCTCTAAGTTGCCTGTAATTTATTTATATGGATGTATATATTATAAGCAACACATTAAATCATATTTTTGGAAGCGACCAAATGTTCCTAAATTTATAGAGCTTATGTCATCTGAAAGCAAAATTACCATTATAAATCTCTCTCAATATATCTATAAAAGTCTGAAACGAAGGGATGCTGAATATTACGTACGCTAGCACTCTTCTCCCTACTGTAAAACAATTATACATTTTAAGATAAAACATATTACATGACTAACCGATACGCACGAAACTGAAAATTTCATATAACATACTTTTGTACCGGAATTGAAATTAATAATATGTAAACATTCATGTTTTGTTTGTGTAATTTGTGATACGTATATTTGTATATCGGTATGTATATATGACATTGCATGTTTGTTTGTATTTGTACATGTGAAATCATGGGCATATTGCCTAATTTTCGAAATAAACTATCTATCTATCTATTATAGGCCATGGCTATTTATAAAAAATATTTCTGGTCGATTACCAGTGGAATCCACATATTTTATGCTTCATATGACTACGAAATATATCCAAAATACAGTTTTTATTTGAAATCTAAAAGATGAAAAAATGGGAAAGTAAAAACTTTCGTTTGTGATATATAATTTCGTAGACCTGTGGCATGACGGGCTGTTTAAGGCAGGCTGAACCATGAGCAATTAAATAATACATGTAGTTATAATTATACAAAAATGTATCTACACAAACATGGAGGCTCTTCGACCATATGAGTTTCCAACAACACCGATTTTATGTGGGGTTGAATAATGGCTTTTACCGAAGCTATTTGAACGCGATCTCAGTCCGGTAATATCCGAGGATTGCCGACGGACGAAGTCTGTATATGACGGCATGAACTTCTGCCATGATAATACAAATAGATTTTGGACATCATCATCTGAGAGTTCTGTATCAAGATTTGGACTGGCCATGGAACTTCTTGGTGACGAACATGGCGTGTATTCATCTGACTCGGTCTCAGATTCAATCCTGATCAGGGTCCGTGTTGCTTCAGATTGTTCGCTAGGTTTGCAAAAACACTGACACGTCAGCGCGTTCACTCTACAGAGACGTTTAACCAGTTCACGATACTGTCCTTTGTGTTGTAAATATTTTGAAATTGTCATGATGAACGATTTGACGTCTCTCGATGTGTTACACTCTGAGGCAAACTTGTTCCATAACACTTGGGTGTCCAATTTACCGATCACAATTTCGTCATAAAGAGAGTCGGTGATTTTACGCGCGCTCCATGTGACGTCACCAACAGTTTTGACGTCAACCGACTGTTTAAGTAAGCAAAATGTACATGATGGCGTTACTTTGTTGTCTTTTAAACATTTGTCATAAGTCTTTCGAATAATTTCCACTACATCCGGAACGACATTTTCTAAACACTTAAGAAAACGATCCATAACTTCGTACGAGCGTCCTCGGATCATGCGCATCATGTTGCGCACCTTGTCCTTCCCACTTCCGGTTCCGTTTTCAGTGAATTCGGTACATTCGTTATCAGTAAGACAATTCTCTTCTATCAACCTGTCTAGTAAATCTCCTCGGACAAATGGTAAGATATCAAGCAGTAATAACGTGTTTTGTTGGAAGGCTAATCTCAGGCACTGGCGTTGACGTTCACGTACTGATCTACGGACTGCAGAACGTCTTTCATCTGAAAAAAGAGATAAAACACTCAATATATAAAGAACTACATGCATATCAACGGACACAATAATAAAACAAACGTATAATCACCCGTAGGAAACCAAGCAGACATCACTGTACCCACGTTTTACGAACTTTTGGGGTAATATCTAGCGTTTCGCTTGAAGCCTCGTCCTGGTTTGTGGTTTTTGAAATGGCTTAGGTTCACGTTCTTGGTTAGAATATGGGTGGATGCACTAATATACCTGCCAAATTTCAGCAGAATGCTGACTTACATATAAAGACTGTGAGTATGCTCTTAATCATATGACTAAATCTAGTTTCTAGAATCCAGGTTTTAAATTGAATGTTTTAAGTGAATGTACATAATTGTGAAGCGCAATAGAATATGATTTCATATTTTTTGCGCTATACAAATGACATGTATTTGTATTTGTATTTGATCGGTATGCTCGGCTTGGTCATTTTTTACTTAAAGTTTGGAACCATACAGTCTTTTATTTGGAGATAATTCGAAATTACCCGAATAGGTCGTTGATGCACGAAAGTGATGGCGTGTGCGGTGTTCTACGAAATATATTTTAAAAATACCTATTTCTAGGATATAACTTACACATTTTGGGATGGTATAAATTGTATAAAGTTTCCGTTGATTCAAAGGCATGTAATTTAATCACGCGTGAATATGTGCAATTTAAATAATCGCTTTGGATAAGTACAGCGAAATGGAAGGTCTTTTAAAGATATCTGTAGGCAAGATCCGT
Organism: Spisula subtruncata; assembly: GCA_963678985.1. Classification (NCBI taxonomy): domain Eukaryota; kingdom Metazoa; phylum Mollusca; class Bivalvia; order Venerida; family Mactridae; genus Spisula; species Spisula subtruncata. The sequence continues at coordinate 41,952,426 of OY787673.1, read as the reverse complement.
AAGTTTTGTAATTTGTAATCTACAAAATGAGGAAGTGTTTACCTCATATGAAATATTTGAAAAAAAAATTATGTGAAAAGATATTCGTCAAGGTAATGTGAACATCAATATCATGTTTACAAACTATGTTAGTAAGTCACGTTGACAGTCCCATGATTTTAAGATACGGTAAACTTCAACATTTACCTTAAATATGAGTGATAAACTACTTTAGTCCAGGACCTGTGTATTGCTTTTAAAAACAGGGAACCTGGTTCGAATATTGGGTGGAGAAGTTCATATCTTTTTATGACGCTGATATTTTGTTCTTCCGGGACATTGGTCCTAATTATCAAAATTTAATGATGCGTTGAAAGTCCCTAGGTTTTAAGATATAGTCGATTCAATAAGTAATACTAATGAGGAAATATCCCATTCGAAAGAAAAGCGGGGATTCCCAGTAACTCATATATACCCAGTTACATAGATAAACATAGTTTACTAGGCGGATGAGCTCATGTTTACAAACGTTTCTTATTGGGCTTTGACTTTGGTAAACATTGACTTACATTGATAATTACTGGTCCACGGGAGTCTAAGTTGGATATGCTCAGTCTGATCATTTTGTCCTGTTTCATCGATGTCTTTTCTCTTCGTCTGCTCCTCGTCGCCATCGTTATTCTGTCGTTCCTGTAGAAATCCATCTTGATCGCCGTTGTGTCGTGTAGTTGTATGACATTGACCTTCGGTGTGGCGTTGGATAGGTATAAATTCACGGACGGCATCAACTTCATCATACGCATGACCGTTGGAATGACCTTGAACACCGTTATGACCTTGATCGCATTCAAGGTTTCCAAGACAGTCTACGGCAACCTGATTAGCAACGCCCTGATCTTGACCTTGATGGAGTGTACCGTTATTATTATGACCTTGACCAGACTGACCTTGACCTTGCGAGTGTGACGTTGGTACTTCTCCACTGTCAGGGATCTGGTTTTTAGTGCCAGGTGTATGGGTGCATGTGGTCAGATGGGCGTCCAATCTGTCTGATAGTTGTTTTATATCCACTTTTATTGATTGAACCGACTCGGACAACTTTCGGATTTCTTCAAGCACCGTGTCCATGATTCTGTAAATAAAATTCGTTTAGATTTACCTGCTGTAAATACAACGATATATCAATATGGTTTTTTTTTGTACTCAAGTCGTGTTGTTCAACGGTTATCGCTGCACTATAGTATATACTAGATTCAGAAATCCAAAAAACATGATTTAAATAAAAGATTGAAATAATTGCGATAATATTTTTTATTATAATAATTTATGTAACTTAAAGTGTATAGAGCTATATTCTAACAGTCATTCAATGTCAAAATAATTACTTGCATCGTTTTTAGTATAAAACTAGACAACCTTAATTGCAAATTAAAACTTTGGATGGGTTCCGTGTACTTTGATTCAAGCGTTGAAAAATAAACGATTCTTATAGTTTCATAGGGTGATCTAGAACACTTTTGTATGAAAACGGACAATTTACATGTCTAATAAACCACATAGAGAGTTTCTGTTAAAACTGAAGCGAAAAATGATCTACATGTAATTGAAAGCTTATATGTTTTTTCAGTTTTTGAAACTTTTAAAAAAAATATCGTCAGATATAGCTCTATACACTTGAAGTGTCCTACTAATATGCCCCTTCAGAATTGAAAGCGGGTTTTTCTGTAATGAAGCTTTTCAAAAACACCCGTCCCGGACACTGATGACTGTATCATTGAAAGAGTAAAAAATATTTTTAAAAAGTACAATTTATAAAATTCAAGTAAAACATTGAATATTTTAAAAAGTATAAATGTGTAATTATAGCTGTGAATATAAATTTCAAGAAAAACATAATTTTTTCCAGTTTTTTACTCTTTCAATGATACAGTTACCTGTGGTCCCGGTAATCATTTACCAACGGAATTCTTTGATTGGAAGCGTTGAAACAAAACTATCTAGAAACAAATTGATGTGGCCTTACCACACCCTGTTATATAGACTGTAAAACCATTACACCAATTGAAAGAAATTAAGACAAGTTCTGAGCTAGCACACAGGTAACTGTATCATTGATAAAGACAATTTGAAACGAAATTCTTTTTTGTAAATTTTCCACTTTTTAAAAAAAAATTTTTTTTTCGTTTTCTACGTAACCTGTGATCTTTCCAAGACATTAAATATAATTACAAAATGACAGTCGGTATAGCACCAACAAATTACACAACCGTTGACAACTTAGAGCTAAACTTAGAGATCATGTAGTTGGACCTTCTCTTAGAAGGGGATTTGTGAGTAAACTCTTCTACCGTTGATTTAGGAGAGAATTCTGCATCTGTCAAAAATGTATACTTATTAATGGTTGGCACTGTATATTCCACATACTAAAGCATACCCCTAACCACAAAATTATGTTTAACTTAAGACTTTACGTGATTGAAAGTTGCCTTAATATTGTTAACAAATTAGTATTTAAAACAAGCAATTTATACAAATTTAACCGCCTCCTCGATAGCCTAGTGGTTGAGCGTCCGCTTCTATGCGGGAGGTCCCTGGTTCCACAGAAGGCCATACTCACAAAAGGCGAAATAAAAATAGTACCAGAAATTCCTTTGCTTGCCGCTCAGCATGTTTCTAACGGAGCATGATTCTCTTCTCTCGTGGCCTGGTGGCGTTGGATAACATCAGAAATGAGGTGTCGATAATCGATAATCGATATTGATTAAAATTAGATGGATAAAGGTATTTAACAGTCGACCTTAAATAAATGAATACTAAATTATAAACAATACAATAGTAGGAAATACTTACCAATAGCGTTGTTTAATTTTGTATCCTCATATATTAGTCACACGCACATTTGATACATTTATTGTCACTTTTAAAAGTACAAGAAACGAAAAGAGAACATATACTAACGTTAGTATATAACTATATGCGTGAAATGATAAATTATGAATATATTACTATATAGAAACAGGTGAATGTGACATTGCATCATGGGAATACCCATCTGACGCATATAATACTATCTCTTTCATCGCTTGGTTGGATGTATCGATGGCTTAGAATTAGAAGGTTCTAAAAGCCACTTGCGACCTTTTAAGATTCATACATATTTAGAATAAGCATCACAAGGCGCTTCTTATGAGCTCATTTTCATAAAAATCTGAACTTGTCATTTTGACCAAAATGAAGTTGTAAAAGTTTGTTTTACCATAAGTAAAGAGTAAATGTCAGACAGTTTTTCCGTGTTTTCTCAAAATATCGATTTGGTAGTTACGACCTTCTTGTTCTAAGCCATCGAAATGTAACTTTATCAGTACCTATAAATGGGGTTTTACTTTACTAATACTTTAATAAATGAATACACATAGTATAAACCAAATCACTTTATGACTTATCAGATTTCTATAAAATTCAACTTGTATCATTTATTGCTATTGAAAGCACAGCTATGTAAAATCGTATCACTGTACTCATTATTGTCGTACTCTATAATTCAACGTGTACACCTTATTGCAATTACCGATAATCCGCTCGTTTATACACAGTGAGTACATGTGAATGGGGTTTTACTTTAATAATACTTTATAATGAATACAGTTGTTACGAACTTTATCCAGGATATGTTAGGTCGTGTATAGCGCAGTACATATTGCTTGACAGTCATTTTCTTCCGGGGATGAACTATGACGTAAACACAATACAATAGTATCAATTGTACAAGATTACAAAATTTTATCTCTACTTGCACAATATATAATAATATATGATGATTATATATATACAAGTTTACCATATAGTTTATGTATTAGGCGAGTCACCAAACGAGCAAATACATAAGCATAATTATACACTATATATACAGTCAACTCTGGTTATGCATAAGTCTTATATAAGACTTGTTTACAAATCCAATTTCAACCCAAAAGTAACATAAAACTACCTGTTACTAATTATTGTATATGTACCTCTTATCTTGAAAAATCTGTCTATGTAACACATAAAAAATGCATAATTATGGAAATAAATATTGTTTAAACTAACTCTGGTTATCTGGAACCAGTTTATATCGAATGTTCCGTTTAGTTAGGTCGAAGTATTATCAAGTCCAGAGGCGTACCCTTCTTTGTCTCTAGTATTCTAAAAGTTAAGTTACCAATTTTCTAAGGCTCTTTTCAGCTGTTAGGCCACTCAAGCCCCTTTGACATTTCAACTTCCCCTAGTCATTGGGCTACATATGGAAACCTACACTCGTGTCTCCCTGGGGAGACTATTTCTCTCCTGTGGTGTGGCAGCCAACATCGATCTGCGGCGCCCAGGAATAGACACTACCCGCACAGGTACCATTTTACACCATGGTGGAGTGGAGCTGTGGGTCTTGCTCAGAGAATTTAACCATTGGTCCAGAGGGGGATCGAACCCGGGACCTCTCGATCCCGAAGCGCGCACCCTACCTCTAGGCCACCGCTACCCACACTATTCTCCATACAAACTTGCTACATACAACATTTCATGAACATTGGTCGTTACAAACTCAAAGAATTAATCGGAAAACCGATTTTCTATTTTAGTAACGTTGATCTTGACCATTATCCCGCTGACCCCAAATAAATCTTATGCTGTGTCTCCATGCAAGCTTGCTGTTTACAAAGTGTCATGAAGACGGGTCAATTCAAACTCAAGTTATTGACCGGAACCCCCACCCAATCCTGTTTGACGTCGCCATCCACCCGGCAACCTATATCCCATTCTAAATACAACGATTTTTTTTCTTTGAAAAAACCTGGCTAAAGATGATAGAAACTCGGAGGTCGTAGGAAGCACTCAACTTAAACAGCCGATCAAAGAACAGACTAACATTATGTATCATAAATATACGATATCAGCGGCGTAGCTAGGACCTTAGCAATGTGTAACCCCGTAGGTAAAGGTGAAGGGCCAGGTGGTCCGGGGCATGCTGTCCCGGATTTTTTTATTCCTTGAAAGGTACTGGTGCGTTTTGACGTATATTTAGGAGATCAAATTTCAAGTTAAACTTAAACATTATTTTTTTTTCTCGAAATGATGTGTAGGCCCGGGCCTAATGGCCTAGCGGCAGCTACGCTACTGGATATCCAAATAATAACTTATAACAAGTTCAAGTGTAAAATCAACTTTAATCATGCATTATCAAGAATGAAATGTTAAATACTCGACTTGAACTAAACAATAGAATGTTAAAGTTGATATTCAAGGATCTGCCCATTATTGCTTCATACTAATAAAACCTCAATATTTAATGCCAGCTTAACTACGAATACACAGAGGGGACGCAGGAAATATTTTGTAATACTACCCTGTAATTAATAAAATAGTTACAGATGATTTGATCTTTAAAAATTAAACGAGGTCAACATCAAGTCGTCCGTCAGGTAAATTATGTTTATCTAGTTAACTGTGTATACCCGACTTAACGGTATTTTACATTGTATACCATCAATACTTTCAACCTTATCCCCGCTTGTCTTTCGAATGTGATAGTTCCCATTAGTATTACTTATTGAATCGACTATACTGTGTCCCCTCTGTGTCACCATACAAACTCCAGTATCTAGACGAGTTTTTAACCTATCAAGAGAATGATCGGATTGTATTACTGCATCAATTTCTTGTAAGTGAGCACGTGGTTAGACTAGATTAGATTTATGTTTTGTCCTCAATCTCATGAACTGTTTCACACATATAAACATATATCAAATTAAAGCATGTTCCTTCTTTCGGGGATGGGCGGTGGACGACCTTGGGCATTTTGGGATTTTTTTCTCCGAACCAATACCAGGCACAATATTTAGTTGTAAGGGACCGGGAAATACCGGAGATTTTACCGCCAGCTGTTCCCCGCAGGTCCGTGGAAGGGTTGGGGTTGACAAACCAAAATTAAAAATCCCGGTCCATCCCCGGGGATGGGGGTGTGGATGCAATTGACTGGTGCATAATGCAACTATATAATGCTGATAAGATGCCGGGATCCAGAATAGGGGCTATCAGTGATTAGAAAAAATAATCAATTTACAACGAGTTTAAACAAAAATGCATCAATGTATAAGTGTCTCGTACATTATTAACAGTATGTACAATACTCAGTAAAGCAGAAAAGTACAACAAATCGACATGTATAATATCCGTGTGTACATTATAATCAACGACAGTAATCGCCCCAATCTGTCATAGTATATTTGCGGTTTATGTGCGCTATATAGGCCTACGTCACGTTGACAAATAAAATGTTGTGCGACTTTGACGAACACCAGAAAATCTCCCCGTCATAAATTGTGACTAACCAGCCTGATGTCCGTATAGAAACGTCGGTTGTCAATGTTCTATACAGTATTTGGAGCGAGTTTAACTATGTATAGTACAACAATCTTAGTACAAGGCTCGACCTCTTTGGCCTCTTGTAAGCCGGCCTCTAGGTGACAAACATACAAACTTATAGAAACATATCATTCACAAATCGGACAGACTTGTAAGGCCGTACTCACCAGAAACAGCCGAGCACTAAAGACACAAAAACAACACATACAACAACCACATGTCACAGGTCACCACACCCAACGCAAAACTTAACGGGGTCTTATTATTATTAGTCCCCGACCAGTTTGCACTCCATCCGTCCGTCAGTCGAGAAACTAGATCCTGCTATTTCTCTTAACAATTCTCAAGCTAGGTTTAATAAACTTGGTATGTGGATAGGTACCAGTAAGAAGGAATGCACGTCTATATTTTTATTCAGACAAAAATTGTGGTTGTCATGGTGATAGAAATACTAAAAACCTGAAAACCAGGTAAAGGACTTACTAAAATAAGTATATGTTAGTATACTGGATCATGGTTAACATTCTAGTAGTGGGGGGGTTACATGTATACTTTTATGGGAAATGTGATAAACAGTTTTTTTTACCTTTCAAGCCTTTGTTAATTGTGTTTATAGGGGATTAAATAGCCAGCGAAGCTGGCTATTGTAAATACCCATACCAATAATGTCCACGTGCGTATCTTCGTCGATACTCTGCAGGTACTAATGCTTTCAGAAAAAGTTATTTCCGGTCAAAAATTTCAGGCAGTTTTCCGAGGTGAATGGTCCTTTGAAAATAAAAAAATAGTAATCTGTAAACAGTTGCCCCCTATCATTTTCTTTCGAATTATAACCATCTTTAAAAATATTCAATAAATAAACAAACTATTTAAATAAGCAAAGGGAAGTAAGAAATACGCTATTGTACTGGATACACGGCGCCAATACAAGACGTGATGTCATGACGTCACAAATAACAGGAATCGACGTCATACCAAAAGTACGCCAAATAGACTCATGACGTTACGTTGCAATGTATAACAAATCAGTATAATATAGGTAAAACTCCAGGTTAGGGATGCCTACACTTATTCCAAACATAAACTACAGATACATAGCCGATCTAAAATTTTGAATAGTTATTATTTCTGGTCTTAAATTTAAAAAGGAAAAGTGTTCAGTTGCTGATCAATAACTATCTTTGTATTGGCCTATTGTATAACTTCTAAATTCAACTCATATTTATTCAGTTTCTATCTGAAACATAGCAGATATCCAATGTGTATTTAATCCCTCATTTAGGCGGTGCCTTAGTTCATATTACCAATTAGCATTAAGCTTTAGTTTCTTTAGAACCATTTAATTTCTGTATTTACAGTATATGTTTGTCATTAGTTATAATCTTGATTTACATGTTATCATACATGACCCTTAATTGGAATTTAAACTTATCTTATCTTATGATGTATTGCTTGCAATTCCTAATAACTTGTAATTATATATATTACTCATTCATTATGTTATTCGTTTATTCAAATGCCATCAAGCGTATGTTTATGTACATGTATAATAATACATACTTACTAGGTTAATAGCACAATGTTTAAACTATATTTAACGTAAAGTGATATATCGCATGAAGTCAGCAAGTTTCGACAATGACCACATCTGTAACATTATACTTTAGTGGTCAGTGGGTGTCAGGTGCGGTTTACCTCGATTAAGACGTCATTTCACTTACACGTACTCCGTAACTGCTGTCAAAAGAAATAGAAAGGATGTTTTGAAGACGATGGCAAATGGTCGATTGATGGCCTTACAGGGCGGTGTAATACTTACGTTGAATCAGGTGTGGAAAGTGACGACGCTTGAGAGGTAAGGCATTTTGTGCCTGTTACAATTATTTTGTGTCTATACCTGTAAATCGATGAACATGTATGTATGTATGCAGTGGTTCTTCCTCGACATGCAGATGCATTTTTTCTGGGCAGTAAGTAAGTAATACAAAAACAGCACACATGTAATACATGAAAATAATTTATTCATTTTATCTGATATTTATAATAATAATGATAATAATTAATTGCAACTTAAATAATCACATGTTACATAAAACCCGCCATTTACCAGAACTAATTGGTACACCCTATACAATGTTCGCCTTTTTCCAGGTAAATCCATAAAATATCATTCTCATGAATCAGTGTATAGTCAAGTCCCTATTACGGATGAAAAACACGCTGGTTGAACGAGAATGTAAAATATAAAACAATGTTAATTTCAAACACTTATTAGTACACATAACTGAATAAAAGAACTTCAATGAATGTTGAATAGGCCGAATATGGAACAAAATGTTTTTTATAACAAGAATGCATCCAGTTAACACTTATGCCCCTGTGAAAGCCTTGTCCATAACAAATAGCTAAGACATTCATGGGCCCCAAATTAAAATGTTCGATAGTGTTACATGGCTTTGACAAATAATGTGTTAACGATGGAAAACAAGTATGTCAAGTTTGAAAGCAATGCCTTGGTGGACTTCAAAATATTTGAGTTTCAACATTTTGTAACGGACAAACTAACCGACAGGTGCATCGTTATATGCCTCCCGCATTCATCACATTAACAACATCACACTCTAGTCAGAATAAATGCAGACCATGAAATCTGTACATGATTTGTAATGTGATTTGGTCATTGCACAATGAAGATGTAATGGATACTATACAGTACTGGCACATCTACAACTATGATGATTCCCTTAAAAGGACATATGAATAAAATGACCATCTCAATAATAAAACTATGTCAATGTTAAAAACACAATGTTCAAATAGTCTGATTTCCAGCAATCCCATTGTAACAGACATATGTCCAGCACAAAAAATGAAGTATCCCTACTTTATGCTGGACACCTTATAAACTATAACTTATTCCAATCACATAAATATACAGATTTAGGCATCTGGGTACTGTTTTATTAAAGAATTAAGGGAAACCTTAAACTTACGTTCACATTAACATTCTGTTTAAATAGAACCATCACTGTCGTGATCAGGGCCCTGTCGTTATCATTGTCAATAAGTATTGCAAGTTTCATTTGAATATCTTGAAAAGTTTTTGAACTATGGCCAGTGTTAAAGTTTTGAAGTCGAAAAAGGGACACAAGCCAAAATTTATTAAAGCTAGAGTTGTTGCCCTTTGCTACACATGTACGTATTGTCACTGTCAATATGTATAGCAAGTTTCATTTGAATATCTGTAACGGTTTTGTAGTAATGTAGAAAAAAAGATGAAAAATGAGGAAAATTGTAATTTCACAAAGGGCCATAATTCTTACAATATTGTAGCTGTAGTAACATTACTTGGCATACAATAGTGTATTGTTGCTGTGACCTTATGTTTAAAGTTTGAAGTCGATACCTTTAACAGTTTGCAAGTTATTAAGAAAAAACATGAAAAATGTGGACGGACGGACAGACAGACGGACAGGGTGATTACTATAGGGCACCTACAAAAAATTTGCCGGGCCCTAATTATAAGTCTGTAACAACTACATATTGGTGATGGTTAATGTTTGTCAGTACTCATTTTAAAACTGAATCTTTATTAGCATTGCAAATCCATTTACCACATCTTATAGTTGTAAAAGTATGATACAGAATTTAAATTTGAACGTAAGTTTACGATTTCCGTATATGCTTTGATAAAACAGTACCCTGAAGAATCTAATAAACTACAGTGTATGAGAATGGCCAAAACCTGAAGATCTTGAAGGAAGAATAAATCATGAAGTCGGATCCATTTCCTTTGCACGATAATGAATAACTGGCAATAACTTTAGAGGAAGTCCAGGTCAAATGTAATATTTTAAGAGATTTGAATATGTACACTAAAATACTGTATAAATCAATATTTTGGCGAGTCAAAAATCTGGCAGATTTTGAATTTTAGACATTTGGCATTGAGAAATATTAGCAATTTGTTTAAATTTCTTTGTTCATTGGAGACCACAATTGCTGCTAATGTAAGCAAATTGTAAATTCACCAAATTTGTCGAAATTTTGCCAAAATTCTAACTCGTTCATAAAACATCTCATACAGAACATAAAAACATAAATTACACTATATTGCAACTTTGTACTACAATATCTGTAGTCGACCTTTACAGTATTTACAAGGATGAAACTGTTTTTCCATAAAGCTTAGGTTATCTACAAGGCTTGAATGTCCAATTTCTGTTAATAGATTCAATATTTTATTAGCCGTCACATCCTCGGATCCATCTTGAGTTTTGGAATGTGTATGTACATGATTCACATGTTCAGTGTGTAAATGTGAATTGTCTATAGAATTATGATGAGAATGATGTTGAGGATCATCATGGTTTAAATCTGGAGAACTATCCATAGCAACATGCTCGTGGTTCTCATGTACATCATCTTTACCTCCCACTATTGTCTCTACCTCACTCTCTGTATCCGACTCTGAACTCGTGTAATCGGGCCAATCTGTGAACAAAATCAAACAAATCAATTGGAAGGGATTATGACACAAAAATGTATGTCCAAGACAAAAGGCAATTTTCATCCGGCATTCAATTCCTGACCATATGCACAACTATACTCAATACCATTAGCAGTCATGTAAGTATTGTCGTTTGCATGGGTTTGTGTGGACAGTGCTCAGGGTATTTGTGTTTATGATTTCTGTGCTTAGCTGGTAAGGTTGAGTGCTACCTTCCCTGTCGGATTTTCTCATACCTTTTCTAAGTAGTTTCATTGAAATCTGATAAATGATTAAGGAGAACAAGCACAGGCAACCATCCGGACAGTTATTAAGCACCTACACAATTTGTCGGATATGTTATAAAGAAAGTTCCATACCATCATGTTTATTATGTTTTCCATTCATGTTATGTGTAGGTATAGGTGGATGTATGTTGGTGGATACTGGTCTCTCAGATTCCATCTGATAACTCTGTAACATATTCTTCTCTCCCATTAACTGCATCACCAATGTCTGTAGTTCTCCTAGTTTATCCTGTAAATAATAAATGGCTTTGTCAATGCAATATGTTAATAATGGTTAACATGTACGCCAAGTTTGAAAACAATGACTTGCTGCACTTTGATATAATTTCTGTTTCAACAACTTGAACTTTTTGTTAACATTTTTGGACAGATCAGTAGATGCCGGGGCATAAATTTGAACTAACAAACAGAGGGAACTAACTTGACTTAAAAAAAGAAACTTCTTATAACATTGAGCATCAGTCCTAACTTATTTAGAAGTTGTGGCCAATAGCGTGCAGGCTTTGGGACGAAGAGGTTCAGATTTGATCCCTTCCATTACACACACTACAAGTGTTAGAGAAATAGCCTCCCCAGAAAGACTGGAATGCAGGTTTCCTAAGGTAGCCCAAACAGGATGGAAGTTTTCTATTTTGACTCTTCACTGAAACAAGCCTCTGATGAGGCGTAAAACTTGTTAGAAGTATAATTTGAGAGTACCTGAAGTTCCTCCCTGTCCTTGGCAAGTTGTTTGATATACTCATTCTTCTGTAACTCTCTCTGTTGTAACAGTGCCCTCTGGTGGTGATATAGTGATATATACTCTCCTGAAATATAGACTAGCTCAGTTATCTATACTCTCCTGAAATATACACTAGCTCAGTTATCTATACTCTCCTGAAATATAGACTGGCTCAGTTATATATACTCGCCTGAAATATAGACTAGCTCAGTTATATATACTCTCCTGAAATATAGACTAGCTCAGTTATCTATACTCTCCTGAAATATAGACTAGCTCAGCTATATATACTCTCCTGAAATATAGACTAGCTCAGTTACATATACTCTCCTGAAATAAAGTTTTAATGGTCATAACTTCATTCTCTTCTTTGAATATTTTCATTAAATGACTTTTAGTCTCAGCAGATTCGTTTAGAACCCCTGTGGTTTAGAAATAGAGGATCTATCACAAGTTGTCAATTGATATAAACTTATATTAAACAAGTTTAATGGCTCGCTTAATAATGTTTCCTTCTCAAGTTTGATATATGTTTATATCAATTATAGCATAAAAGCGATGATTTTGCTCATACTTAAACGGGGAAAAAAAGGTACGTTATTGTAAAGATTCTCGCGCACACGCGCTGTTGGTGTTCAGTTTTAAGTATGCTCATTTCAGGACCCAGCCGACGAAAATAAATGATTTACAGCGTTATATGAACTGTAATTCACATTCTAATTGTAACTACTAATCAATTTTCTACAATAGTAAAATAATAAACGTAAACAAACCCCCGATGTCACTTATTTCTTGGTATTTGACGATACCGGAAGTCGACGCTCATAACAAAAACTTGTATGTGACGTAACGTTTGCTAAGCGACGTCGCGTTTGTTTTCCCGACGTCGCCCAAAATGTCGCGCCAAAATGTCATAATTTTGAAAAACATACTAATAAAGTGTTGTTTTTATGCTATAATAGCGTTTACGCATGCTTTTTCGTGCTATTACATCTGCAGAGTCCCTCGGGAGTGTTGGTGCCCTCGCCCTGACGGGCTTGGGCACCAACCGTCCCTCGGGACTCTGCAGATGTAATAGCACAAAAAAGCATACGTTAACCCTACATTGACAACGAGTATTAGATTCTTTATATCACAGGACCCTAATAACAGGACAAAATGTATGTGTGACATAAGACAATATATACTCGTCATACTAGCCCGGATACAAGTAAAGTCATGTGATACTAAGATATATTATATACAACTGTTTACTAACCTATGGTAGCAGTTTCACCTTCGAGTTGTAGCACCAAATGTTCTAACTCATCAGCTTTGTCGGATAAATCAGCTTTATCTCTCATCACTCGGTTATACTTATCCTGAAATAATACATAAACACAGATATTCAAATACAGGCCTGGTAATTAGCTATCAATCTCAAGCCTGAAAATTCTGGTTTCTAATCCACAAATTCCACTTTTCAACATATACGATATTAGACGATATTTTATACATATCGCAGGTTTAGATTGAGAAGGCTGTACATACAAAATTGATACTTTAAGAAAACTAGAATCAAACTGTCAAAAAATTACTCTTTACTTAAGGAAAAACAAGCCTTTACAACTTGAATTTGGTCAACATGACACTTCAATTTTCATGAAAATAGGCTCATAAGAAGCTCCTAGTAATGCAGAATAAATGTGTCTCATCAAAATTAAATAATTTTACACTATACCTGTATCATGTCCAGCGTATGTTTCAGTTTATCATACTCATGTCTAGATACAATGTCATTCTCCGAGTTGGAAGTGTCTGAAATGGAAAACATACAGTCTAACATACTGTACAATCATTAATTTTTGTAGGGGGGTTTTATTACGTGATTTCATAGTTCAGCCATAATCAAGAAGTCAAATCCCATCAAACAATAGTTTCAATCCTAGTATTTATTACCTGAAATGCTAAATCCAAGAATTATGGTCCCATCGAAAAAAGGTCTTTTGTTTTACAAAAAGCAGACATTTCGTCCCATCAAAATTAAATGATTTTACAGTAACTAATCTTTTCCAAACTCATTTTTTTAAACTGAGAGATGTATGGCACCATATGGTTCACTGCTTACATTAATTAAGTCTGGCTTTAATGATAATTTGGGGTAATTAAAAACATCCTTCAAGCATTGTATTACATAATAACAAGACAATTAAGTAAATTAATTAATCAGATGAATAATTATCATTTATTATGCCGGTATTGTCTGCCAGAGAGCAGGGGTTATAAAGCCTGTTAGTGTATCCATTTCACAGCTTGCGAATGTCCTCTTAATTTTTGCAGAAAGGGAAGAAAAGGCATTAGTCCAGGTGAGAGTCATCTAAACCTTGCTATATAGTATTAAGTTTTTTTTATTGCTGTTCTGAGTTGTCAAGGTATTGAAGGTCTCAAAACCGTTTGATGCCACTCTGGCATCATTGGGGAACTTTTTTTATTGGAGGTTAAATATGGTCTCCAAAATGGCGATTTTTACAATTAAATACAGCCTATATTTTCATATAACATTTGTACTACCGTCAAAATATCAGTTCATGCATGTTTATTTCGAAATGGAATAAATGTGATTTATAAAGGAACTGTATTCATTAAATAAAATTCAACAAAAATATATAAAAAATCAACATTTTATGTGTAATTTACGTGACAATATGTGATCAAAATAATAAAATAGTAAAAATACAGCAGCACTCAGTATGAATTACTGTTTTATGTCTATCAAACATGAACTTTACAATCAAGTAGATTTTAAGGCATTTAATGTGAGATTCAATATTAAAACACAAGACATCGGTGCACGTAGAGCAATATGTGTAATATACGTTACCATTAAATTGTTTACATACAAAGTATGAAATATTATGTCTCCTAATCGTTCCGGATTATCAAGCTGATATGATCGATGTCTCATCTTGGTAGGAATCTTTTTAAATTGGACATGTAATTTAACTTCTTACTCAAACTGTGATTTACGTTACCATATGTTACCAAATAAAAAACATATTATAATGTAATATAATTATGTAACCATCAAAGTTTTTTTTAGTAATTTAGTCTTGAATACTATACACTAACTCATTCTCAATTCTGATATTATCGATGTTTTATTTTGGTAAATCTATTTTAAACTATCAGAAAGCATTGTTGTAAAATGATTTCTTTTTGAAATGGTGATTTACGTGACATAATACAAAACTCCACTATTCATTGTTTAATCAAGATGCATCAGTCAAGATTGTCAAAATTATAAAAGTTACTACGACATCATGTTAATGACAAACTAGATGTATGGCTGAACTTCTTATAACTATAGGAAGTAATATTTGTAAACAATCAACACATGTTTCTATTCCACATACATGTTTAGTTTAAACATATTTATTTCCCCACATATATACCAGTATATGCATGGGACTTCTTAAAATTATAATTATAATACTTTTAAGCAATAATCACTAAAACACACGATTCTTACTTATTTGATGTCGATTGTGAAGCACGTTTTCTAACTTATATCAACTACTCTTGACTCATCATTCCTGATGTTGTCTATCGCCACGAGGGTATGAGATAATAGTAGCCAGATTTCCTTTAATGCTCAGCGCCAAACAAGATAATTTTTTACCATTTTTATTTCGTCTATGGTATGATGCGGCAGACCTCCTGCACTCTAAGCAAACGCTCTCACACACTCTCTTCAGGTCGTTCTGATGATGCCATAGTAACAAAATGACTTTTGCATCTCTACATCCGTCGGGACTTGGTTCTAATGTGCTTTTCCACATATCTGTTCGTAGGTGTGTCCGCTTAACAGTTTGTGTAAATGCCTCACATGTAGGTGTAAGTTTGCAATTCTTGGACTAGTAGCTAACGACTTCCTACCTTTGTTCCCCAAACAGGCTGGTGGACGGTTGAACCCCTAGCTTGCAGTTGTATCGAAGTAGAAAGTATGGTTGCCAGGCATGGTAAACAGTGCAGAACTTGAACGTAGTGCCAAAGTAGTGGATATACCTATTTCTAAATGGAAAGTTGTGGTGTCCCTACCTAACTAAGCATGCGCAGCTGTCATGCTGTTTCTATAATTATAATGTCAACTGAAGCACGGTAGTTGACTGGGGAGTGACACCTGGTAATAAGGCGAAATATACACATAGGCCAATTAATCAGTTCATGACCATGCAACTACCAAATAAAAAAGCAACCAAAAGAGTTGGAAGTACACTGTCAAAAAAGCAATACATCATGATTTAGTTGAAATGGACAAAACCATATACCCATTGAATTGAACAAGAACATTCAGGTTCTATGCGAAGATCTCAAAACATCTCACAACAAGGCAGACATACAGATTGCATTGCCTCTAAATTATTCTACCTCTATATACTGCATCACCTCCTTGTAGTTATTATGTACAAAAATGTTACCATTGATACCCTAGTCAAAGATCTTGCTTCAGTTGACATCAGAGAAACAGCATTACAGAATGCAGTCATAAGTCAAAATCTTCCAATTCATAGATAGGTAAAGCTACAGTTATTGGTCTCAATGTATTACGGTCAGTTTCTGCTTTGTTTACCATGCTATGTTATCCTAAAGTCAATTTTGATACAGTTATCAAAGATAGCACAAACATGCTTATGATAAGGTGTCATATGGGGAGGACCATGGTCTTTGGGGATCAAAGGTAGGAGGGATCTTCTATCGCGCCATGTGAGGCATTTCGACAGACTGTAAAGCGGACACACCTGCAGTCAGGTATATGGAAGGTGTATTAGAACCAAGTCCTCCGGAAATAGACCCATATAGGTGCGAAAATGATGGTTCAACAAAGTCATTTTAATATGACAATGCTACTATGGTTCTACCAGGAATTATTGAGCTGATCAAGTGTTCTTGCAACAGTGCATTCCTGTCTGACTGGTCATTGTATATATGGCACCTTATTTTGTGGACGTAAGGGTCTATTGCTTGTAATAATCCTGAACCTAAGGTGCAGGTAAAGGGCTACATGCTTGAAATTACCTAGTCAAACTGTAGTGATGCTCCTGGGATTTTCCCTCGATAGTATTATTACAGTTTTAGAGGTTCACACATATATTGATTCAAATAGCTAGGTCAAACGTGGTGGTTTGTGTCAAATCTAATGTAAATATGTATATCTGTAATAAAAACATGTGTTATTTGTTTACAAATATTACTTACTGTAATTATAAGTCGTTGTAAATTTTAAAATGTTGACAATCTTGACTGATACATCTTGATTATACAGTGAACAGTGGAGTTTTGCATTATGTTACGTAAATCACTATTTCAATAATAGAAATCATTTTACAATAACTCTTTGTAATTGTTTAAATCAGTTTGATCAAAATGAAACAACAATAATTTTACCTAGAATTCAGAATGAGTAAGTGTATAATATTCCAGACTAAAATTACTAAATTACTTTGATGGTAACATATGTTACATTAATTATGTTTGGTAACATATGGTAACGTAAATCACAGTTTGAGTAAAAAGTTAAATTACATATCCAATTTAAAAAGATGTCTGCCAAGACAAAACAATGATTGCGCCAGGTTGATAATCAAGAACGATTAGGAGACATAGTATTTCATACTTTGTATGTAAACAATTTAACGGTAACGTATATTACACACATTGTTCTAGAAACAACAATGTCCCATACAGTGTTTTGATATTCAATATCACTTTAAATTCCTTAAATCTACTTGATTGTAAAGTTCATGCTTGATATGACATAAGACAGTAATTGATACTGACTGTTGTTGTACTTATTATTTTGGTCACATATTGTCATGTAGATTACACATAAAATGTTGATTTTTTATATTTTTATTGAATTTAATTTAATGAATACAGCTCCTTTATTAATCACGTTTATTCAATTTCGATATAAACATGCATGTACTGATATTTGATGGTTATACAAATGTTATATGAAATTATAGCCTGTATTTAATTGTTAAAATCGCCATTTTGGAGGCCATCTTTAACTCCCAATAAAAAAAAGTTCCCCAATGATGCCAGAGTGGCATCAAACGGTTTTGAGACCTTCAATACCTTGATAACTCAGAACAACAATAAAAAAAACTTAATACTATATAGCAAGGTTAAGAGAGAAATCCCAAATCCTCACCCGGACTACATGATGTTATTTGAATTTTGGAGTAAGCAGCATTGGGCAGAGAGGTCCAGGTAAAAGGCGGTTTGGATATAAGAGGTACTAATACAAGGGATTTCAAGATTAGAGTGGTCTGACCCTAACCCTTCTGTACTAGGGATGTGTGGATAAAGAAGGGTTTAGGGATAAGGGAGATCTAGCTAAGAGGGATTTCAACTGTTCCTGTGTGATCACCCCTTCATATAATTTATCAGATGAGTGGTTATTTTTGATCACCCCTTATATTCTGTAAAATCCATAATTTTTCGTGGTTCACCTTCAACCATGAAATCAAATCTGTCAAACCATAATTTTGTCCCTTATATTTATTACCTGAAATGTCTTTTTTACCAAAACCACGAAATTTTGTCCCATCGAAATTAAATAATTTAACAGTAATTTACCCGACTACTACTCTCTCTCTACGTTTTTATTTAATTTTTTTTTTACCTTTCGGGCCCACAATGGTAACCCCATTATTGTCCCGGTATGTTTTTTTACGTTTCGGGCCCACAAGGGTAACCCCATTTATTGTCCCCGTCTGTTTTTTTACGTTTCGGGCCCACAAGGGTAACCCCATTTATTGTCCCCGTCTGTTGGTTTACTCTCCCTACTTACTGGTTTGTACGATCTCTTCCTGTAGATCTGAGACTTTCACACTGAGTGTATCGGACATATCTCGTTGTTTATTGAGATTATTGATCAGTTCATTCCTCTCAGATTCTAACTGTTTTATCGTCGCTTGTAACGAATCAATCTGAAATATCATGGTAGAACATGTGATTAACATCCGCAATCATATGTCTGGCTTAGAATGAGAAGGTCGTAACTACTACTTACAACATTATAAGACTGATACATATTTGCAATCAGCATCAAAAGGCGCCTCTTATGAGCCTATTTTTATGAAAATCGGAACAACCTAGTTTTTTATGCAACACACCGCTTATATAGCGCTTTGCTGCGCAACACGTCTACTAGCTGTGAGCGCTCGCTGATAGGGTATAATTTTTTCACTTAGTCGGGTAAGTATCGCTTATCTTGCCCTTAAGTCCTGTCATGGTTTGTGAGTAGCGATTCAAATAGGACAAGTATGACTCAGCAATAAAAGAATAACTGCAAATCAGGGATTAGTTCAGACTCTCAAGATCAAAATACTTACAAAGGCATAGCATCAAACTGACCCCTTTTTTAAGACATATAATAAAATTGTCCCCTTGGTGCATCAAGGTTAAATCTCACTATATAAAGAGATAGAACTTTGTTGCACCAAAGGGATGATTTATGATCATGTTACATACCACGTCCTCTCTCTGAGCGTTCTCTACATCTATATCTGGGTTCAATGCCTTCGTCTCTGTAGCTCGTATCAACATGGTTCGTAGTTCACTGTTCTGTGTGGTCAATGCATCAACCATATCCTTAAACATAGCAAAAATAAATTTCTTAACTCAAGATTGGATATCCTTTTTTCACCTTTCACTGTCACATTCAAAGTATATAGAGACCCTATTTTTTATCTTTCCTAAATGACCAATGACCTCTGGCTTTGAGGGTCAACCATGTTATTAATAAACAGTTGAAACTATACTACTGTACATGTATAGGGTAATATTTACTGTGTTTTTATTTTGGCTATGTTGGGTTAGTCCATATTTACAAGTCTGCCAAAATATACACTCAAAATGCAGCATAATTTTATATTGAAACCATTTGATTGTGGATTCGTAAATTTACAAAATAAGTCTTGTTACTGAAATTAACCATATTTAAAGCCCCATGCTACCTGTGCAGATTGTAGTTCTTTCTGTAAGGTTTCAACAAGTTGTGCCTGTGCCTCGTAATGTCTTAGTCTGTCCTGTATCTGCTCATGTAGTAACTTAGCTTTATTCGCTTCCACAGAGTTCGCATGTGCTGTCTGTAATTCTCCCTCTTTCTTAGACAACTGAAATCATCACAACCAACAATCAATTAAGTCCCTATCACAACTACTAACAAGTCATTAGGAATCGCAAAGCAATACAGAAGTCCTCTACCTGGTTTTCAGGTTGTCAATGTTTCGGTTTCCATGGCAACCTCATTTTTTGTCTGAATAAAAAAAATGTGCATAACCTCCTTATTGGTCCCTATACAAATACCAAGTCAAGTCTCATAAACCTAGCTTGAAAACTGTTATGGCAGGATATGGACAGACTGGCAGACGGATGGAGGGCAAAGCTAGGGTCCCCTCAAGTTGGAAACTGGTTGGAAATAACAAGAAATGTATTAATTCAAAGCTCCAGATAAGTTGCTTAATTGCGTGATTACGCATTGAATAAACAGATAAGCATAAAAAGTTATTTCTGTGCGTCAGAACATGTATAGAAAAAGACAATCACACATTGAATCTGATGCGTCTTTGTTTGTCTTATTGGTTTCGGACACTACCATCAGTGCACTGGTATGAAACTTCATCAGCGCATGTTGGTCAAAAACCGAAAGTTATTACTAAATTTATTTGATTTCAGATTTCACATAGGATGAGGTAAACTGTTAGAGTTTGTATGTCCTTGCATAGAATTTATCGTTAGATTGCTTTATTATTAAAATTTTCGTTGAAACTTTCAAACACAAAATAGTTGAAAATACATGACAACGAACAAACCAATATGTGTCCCACGAAATTGCATTCTTACAAAATCCACAAAATTGAATGTCCTTGAAAATCAGTGATTTTACATAGTACATTAGTACTTACAATTTCTCTGAATTCCTTGAGTTCATCTTCTTGTTGTGCTAACTTGACTTGTATATCTCTACTAGCATGTTGCTCTGTCTGTAACTGGGTCAACACCTCCATATTATCATTACTCTGTAAACAACATAAATACAGTCTGTTCAAAGTTAAATGATAATGGATGTAAATATAATCTTGTCTGTCAGGTAAACTTTGTTGATCTATGTTTAAGTAACTGAGGTAAACACTGCTATTCCTTCACTTTGTGGTTCATACGGACGTTAACCGACTGGGCAGTCTGAGGTAGTGGTACATGGCCCAAGCGAAAAATCTGGGTTAAATATATAAAAAATCACCAATTTCACAAAACCATTCAATAATTCTGCCAGCTGTTATCAGAGAAATAATTGCCCCTTTAGGTCTGAATAAAACCAATTGGCTACACACTGACTATATCAAGTTTGCTAAAAGTGATAAAATACGAAGCTTTGCATAGTTATTATATTATTGAGCAGTGAAATATCTTTTTATTAAATGGCTTTATTAAACTGCCGGGCCGTGGTTTATGCGATAAATAAAAATTCACCATTTTTACAAAACCATTCTGTTACTCCGCCAGCTGTTACCAGAGAAATAATTGCCCTATTAGGTCTGAATAAAACCAATTGGCTACGCACTATGACTATTTCAGTTGAGCACAAAAAATATGTAATACCAGAGTTTTTTTCAACGGTAGGGGAAGGGGCCTTTCTAACAATTTGGGAAAAAATAACATATTTTATGCAAAAGGGAAGAAAAAACTATGTTAATTGAATTTTAGGGGAAAACTACATGATTAAAAAAAAATCCTGAGGGGAGGGGGCCTTTTAGGAAAGCCCTGAATACTAAATAAAAATTCACCATTTTCACAAAACCATTCTGTAACTCCGCAAGCTGTTGTTTAAGGTCCTTGTTTTGTGTTAATGCTCGACTTAGAGCAGTTTTATCACTCTGTATTCCCTCCAGTAGTTCAGCTTTATCACCAGCTAGATCACCTAACTCTTCAAGTCGTGTCTCTAGTTCTATCAACTTACTCTCCTTCTCTTCTAGTAATCTAAAACATATACAGAAAATATCGTGAAAATTTATTTTGTAATTTCTTTGTAAAATTGGGTCATCCTGCATGTTTGCGACGGGGGCTTGGACTATTAATAATTTCTTTGGGTTGTGTGTGTGGGCATTGCTCTGTGTAGTCGTATTGTGGTGTTACTGCTTTCTGTGCTCGGCAGGTTAAGTTGAGTGCTGCCTTCCCTGTCCGATTCAAGTCATGTCTCCAGTTCTATCGACTTACTCTCTTCTACAACATATTTTAATGTGAGGATTTAGTTTTATAACCAGAGTTGAAAAAAGAGATACATGTGCCCCCATTACAGCCAAAATGTTGGTAATGGTAAAGGTCACAGTTGCCTTGACCTTTGATCTACTGACCTCCAAAACAATAGGGGTCATCTACAGTTGCTGACCAACCACCATGTAAAGGTTTGAAGATCCTAGGGCAAAGAGTTCAAGTTTTCAACAGAAACCATTTTGTCTACCAACTGACCGAAACCCATAAATGTGACGGCCATAAAAAGTCTCCCTGTACTATCATAAGCATTATGTGCCATTATCCACACCTCAACTTGCAAATATTCATTGTTTTACAGGAATTCTACTGTGGCATTATGCATGAGTTAGTTGCATCTGAAGCCCCCCACACCAGGGTGATTGGAGGTGGATAGCCAGCAGCAAATCCTAAATTCCGGATTGATATTGTAGGACCACTGTATTATAGAACTATACCTGCTGAGTTGTGAGTTATCACGTATCTGTGCCTCATGTCTGGATGATAAATCTGTATACTCAGTCTGCATCTTGAGAACTTCCTGTCTTAGATCATCGTGTACTGTCTCATCTATCACCGGTACCTGGCTAGATACATCCTCTGTAAGGTAAATATACAATATAAACGGTTGATACTGAAATGACCGTCTCATCTATCACCGGTACCTGGCTAGATACATCCTCTGTAAGGTAAATATACAATATAAACGGTTGATACTGAAATGACCGTCTCATCTATCACCGGTACCTGGCTTGATACATCCTCTGTAAGATAAATATACAATATAAACGGTTGATACTGAAATGACCGTCTCATCTATCACATGTACCTGGCTAGATACATCCTCTGTAAGGTAAATATACAATATAAACGGTTGATACTGAAATGACCGTCTCATCTATCACATGTACCTGGCTAGATACATCTTCTGTAAGGTAAATATACAATATAAACGGTTGATACTGAAATGACCGTCTCATCTATCACCGGTACCTGGCTAGATACATACTCTGTAAGGTAAATATACAATATAAACGGTTGATACTGAAATGATCGTCTCATCTATTACTGGTACCTGGCTAGATACATCCTCTGTAAGGTAAATATACAATATAAACGGTTGATACTGAAATGACCGTCTCATCTATCACATGTACCTGGCTAGATACATCCTCTGTAAGGTAAATATACAATATAAACGGTTGATACTGAAATGACCGTCTCATCTACAACCGGTACCTGGCTAGATACATCTTCTGTAAGGTAAATATACAATATAAACGGTTGATACGGAAATGACCGTCTCATCTATCACATGTACCTGGCTAGATACATCTTCTGTAAGGTAAATATACAATATAAACAGTTAATACTGAAATGACCGTCTCATCTATCACATGTACCTGGCTAGATACATCTTCTGTAAGGTAAATATACAATATAAACGGTTGATACTGAAATGACCGTCTCATCTATCACATGTACCTGGCTAGATACATCTTCTGTAAGGTAAATATACAATATAAACGGTTGATACTGAAATGACCGTCTCATCTATCACAGGAACCTGGCTAGAAAAATCTTCTGTAAGGTAAATATACAATATAAACGGTTGATACTGAAATGATCGTCTCATCTATTACATGTACCTGGCTAGATACATCTTCTGTAAGGTAAATATACAATATAAACGGTTGATACTGAAATGACCGTCTCATCTATCACATGTACCTGGCTAGATACATCTTCTGTAAGGTAAATATACAATATAAACGGTTGATACTGAAATGACCGTCTCATCTATCACCGGTACCTGGCTAGATACATCTTCTGTAAGGTAAATATGCAATATAAACGGTTGATACTGAAATGACCGTCACCGTATCATCTATCACCGGTACCTGGCTAGATACATCCTCTGTAAGGTAAATATACAATATAAACGGTTGATACTGAAATGACCGTCTCATCTATCACATGTACCTGGCTAGATACATCCTCTGTAAGGTAAATATACAATATAAACGGTTGATACTGAAATGACCGTCTCATCTATCACCGGTACCTGGCTTGATACATCCTCTGTAAGATAAATATACAATATAAACGGTTGATACTGAAATGACCGTCTCATCTATCACATGTACCTGGCTAGATACATCCTCTGTAAGGTAAATATACAATATAAACGGTTGATACTGAAATGACCATCTCATCTATCACATGTACCTGGCTAGATACATCCTCTGTAAGGTAAATATACAATACAAATGGTTGATACTGAAATGACCGTCTCATCTATCACATGTACCTGGCTAGATACATCTTCTGTAAGGTAAATATACAATATAAACAGTTAATACTGAAATGACCGTCTCATCTATCACATGTACCTGGCTAGATACATCTTCTGTAAGGTAAATATACAATATAAACGGTTGATACTGAAATGACCGTCTCATCTATCACATGTACCTGGCTAGATACATCTTCTGTAAGGTAAATATACAATATAAACGGTTGATACTGAAATGACCGTCTCATCTATCACAGGAACCTGGCTAGAAAAATCTTCTGTAAGGTAAATATACAATATAAACGGTTGATACTGAAATGATCGTCTCATCTATTACATGTACCTGGCTAGATACATCTTCTGTAAGGTAAATATACAATATAAACGGTTGATACTGAAATGACCGTCTCATCTATCACATGTACCTGGCTAGATACATCTTCTGTAAGGTAAATATACAATATAAACGGTTGATACTGAAATGACCGTCTCATCTATCACAGGAACCTGGCTAGATACATCTTCTGTAAGGTAAATATACAATATAAACGGTTGATACTGAAATGACCGTCTCATCTATCACATGTACCTGGCTAGATACATCTTCTGTAAGGTAAATATGCAATATAAACGGTTGATACGGAAATGACCGTCACCGTATCATCTATCACCGGTACCTGGCTAGATACATCTTCTGTAAGATGAATATACAATATAAACGGTTGATACTGAAATGACGGTCTCATCTTATCACATGTACCTGGCTAGATACATCCTCTGTAAGGTAAATATACAATATAAACGGTTGATACTGAAATGATCGTCTCATCTATTACTGGTACCTGGCTAGATACATTCTCTGTAAGGTAAATATACAATATAAACGGTTGATACTGAAATGATCGTCTCATCTATTACTGGTACCTGGCTAGATACATCCTCTGTAAGGTAAATATACAATATAAACGGTTGATACTGAAATGACCGTCTCATCTATCACATGTACCTGGCTAGATACATCCTCTGTAAGGTAAATATACAATATAAACGGTTGATACTGAAATGACCGTCTCATCTACAACCGGTACCTGGCTAGATACATCTTCTGTAAGGTAAATATACAATATAAACGGTTGATACGGAAATGACCGTCTCATCTATCACATGTACCTGGCTAGATACATCTTCTGTAAGGTAAATATACAATATAAACGGTTGATACTGAAATGACCGTCTCATCTATCACATGTACCTGGCTAGATACATCTTCTGTAAGGTAAATATACAATATAAACGGTTGATACTGAAATGACCGTCTCATCTATCACATGTACCTGGCTAGATACATCTTCTGTAAGGTAAATATACATTATAAACGGTTGATACTGAAATGACCGTCTCATCTATCACCGGTACCTGGCTAGATACATCCTCTGTAAGGTAAATATACAATATAAACGGTTGATACTGAAATGACCGTCTCATCTATCACATGTACCTGGCTAGATACATACTCTGTAAGATAAATAAACAATATAAACGGTTGATACTGAAATGACCGTCTCATCTACAACCGGTACCTGGCTAGATACATCTTCTGTAAGGTAAATATACAATATAAACGGTTGATACTGAAATGACCATCTCATCTATCACATGTACCTGGCTAGATACATCCTCTGTAAGGTAAATAAACAATATAAACGGTTGATACTGAAATATATAGAGTACAGTTAAGCCGCTGGCACAATGTTGAACTTTGGGCCACAAGGTAACGTGTGTCATCTAGATCCTGTACAATGGAATCTTGCACATTCTCAAATTTCCGGAATTGCACCTGAACACGTCACTGCCACATCTATATAAAACTTGGTGAGTGTTCAGCAACTTTTAAGTCATTGGATATGTAATTTATTGCAAGTTGATTGCTTTGAGAAGCCATATGTATTAAATTTAATCCAGCTCTAGACTGCATTGCAAAGATAAAAGTACATGTTAACATAGTTACCGAGTTTTCTTTGCAGTTCATGAACGGCTGATTCTAAATCGTGGTTCTGTGTAACCATCGTCTCCCTGTCCTCTGTGAGTGATGATACCTGCAATATCAACATGAATAAGTAATTATGAATTGTAAGCAAAACAGAAGTCCCCTACCTGGTTTTCAGTTTTTCCATGTTTCAGTTTCTTATACTAAGCTCCCTCCGGTCCTAGACGGAGTCCCGGGGAATAGACTTTGGTCCCATTCCAAGACCCGGGAATTTCTACATTATTAAATTTCCCTACCCCGGGGATTTAGACAGTAAGCATTGTCTCCAGGGAGGGGATTTAGACATCAAAATATTGAAAATGTCTAATTCCCTCCTGGGTTGCCTGTCGCCACCAAGATGACAACCTTATTGCCTCTGAGTCCCGGAGACTTCTGTGCGGTTCCAAGACCTGGAAATTACTACTTGATTATGTGTCCCGACCCAGAGGATTTAGACAGTAAGCATTGTCTCCAGCCACCACCAAGATGGGCAAAATATTGACTGGTGCATCAATAGATAAAGCACACCTACCTGTTAGGTGAGCTGTAGATTTTGATGTTGAAGTTGTTCCATATATTGTTTGTATTGTTCACGTACCTGTGATGTGAGCTGTAGATTTTGATGTTGAAGTTGTTCCATATATTGTTTATATTGTTCACGTACCTGTGATGTGAGCTGTAGATTTTGATGTTGAAGTTGTTCCATATATTGTTTATATTGTTCACGTACCTTTGATGTAAGCTGAAGATTTTGATGTTGAAGTTGTTCCATATATTGTTTATATCGTTCACGTACCTGTGATGTAAGCTGTAGATTTTGATGTTGAAGTTGTTCCATATATTGTTTATATTGTTCACGTACCTGTGATGTGAGCTGTAGATTTTGATGTTGAAGTTGTTCCATATATTGTTTGTATTGTTCACGTACCTGTGATGTGAGCTGTAGATTTTGATGTTGAAGTTGTTCCATATATTGTTTATATTGTTCACGTACCTTTGATGTAAGCTGAAGATTTTGATGTTGAAGTTGTTCCATATATTGTTTATATTGTTCAGGTACCTGTGATGTAAGCTGAAGATTTTGATGTTGAAGTTGTTCCATATATTGTTCACGTACCTGTGATGTTAGCTGTAGATTTTGATGTTGAAGTTGTTCCATATATTGTTTATATTGTTCACGTACCTGTGATGTTAGCTGTAGATTTTGATGTTGAAGTTGTTCCATATATTGTTTATATTGTTCACGTACCTGTGATGTAAGCTGTAGATTTTGATGCTGAAGTTGTTCCATATATTGTTTGTATTGTTCGGTCAGCTGATCTTTCTCTGTCGACACTTTCTGGAATGCTTCAGTATACTGTAATGTATATAAAATAGTATTACACAAGCAACATAACATAACAGCAATACTGTAAATTTATTAATATTCTCAACTACGAAATTAAATCCCCACCAATATGAATGTTTCATATAGTATATTACTTAGTGGATAAGTTATCCTTACGTCCCCATGAAATGGCCCTTTTTACAAAAACCACGAAAAAAATTCCCATTGAAAGTAAGTGATTTTACAGTAGTTATACAATAATCGACCACATATCTTTACCAGGGGTTTCTTTTGACACTGGAGTAGGGGTTTTGACCCTAGATATAATGAGATTGAGTTTTTTGGATATCAATGCCAATTGACATTACGTCAAAGCAGAGTGTTTGTCGAAGGCTGCTTGGCGAAAATTTTCAACTTAATCCATTTGCTCATGTGATTAAAATTTACCATCAAAATTGGTTAAAGGGTAATGATTGACACCTGGCGTGATGTCAATTATTCTGAATTTTGGACATTTTTCTGAGACCCGACTTAGTTTCTTACCCGACACCAGACTTTTCATCTTACCTGCTGTAGTTGTGAGTTTAAGGAATCTCGCTCAGTTTGTAGTTGATCTACAATCTTTAACTGTTCCGTACCGTTCTCATTCTGACTGGATAATTGTTGGTTATATAACTGTGACATCTCTAACTTTCCTGTCAGATCTTCCACATTGTGCTGTAACGCACTGCACTCAGACATCTACAGATAAATAATAACAAATATTTCGCTGGCTTAGAATGAAAAGGTCGTAAGTAAAAAATCTGTCCGAAAATTACTCTTTACTTATAGTAAAATAATCTCAACGTCTCAATTTCCACTTCAGTTTGGTCAACATGACCAGTTCAGATTTTCAAGAAAATAGGCTCATAGGAAGCACCTTTTGGTACTGATTTTAAACAGTCATGCGTCTTATTAGGTCGTAAATACTAAGCTAGGGAGATCTTTACACAAAAAATACAGCAAGTTCTTGACACAAAAACTACTTGTCTGGCCTTACTCACATAAAGGGTCATTATTATCTTAAATAATTCAAGTAAAATAAAATTTAGATTTTGTTCAAATCAAAGAAAGAATTGTAAATAGACCTGATTCTCAAACTATTGAAATTTTAATGTAATAGACTCAGATGTGTCCGTGTTTAATGCTAGTTTGCGCAGTTCCTCTCATGGTAATTACTGTATAATAATAAATAATTATGGAAAATTAAAGGACCTTGAAATCTTTTCAAATCATCAGTAGTTCCAAGTTCTGGGGGAAAAACTAATTAATATATTATTACCTTAGATTTTAACTTTTCTTGAACTTCAGAAATATTTTGTTTCAACTCTTCCTGAGATTTGCTGAAAAACAAGAACAAATATTCAAACATTGTAAAAATAATTTAAGGCAGTCACATTTTATTAGTTTTTTAGTAATTTTTCGAAAATGGCAATTTCATGGTTTTTTTTAAAAGGTTGATTGAGAAGCATGGTAGTCTAGTGGATGTCTAACAACATGCTGAGAAACAGTATGCTATCAGGGGTGTGGAATTCCTGTGTCCGACTCGCCCCACTTGGGCTTTTTGATCTTCAGGCAAGGGGATTTTTCCATCCAGCTTGCCCATGGGAAAGTGCAAAATGATCATGAGAAAATAATATTAAGTGTCCTATTTTACCTATCAACAAAAATTAATCCCTTAATCTTGACTGAAAAATATTTAAATATTAGGTACATTGTACTATCAAGCTAGGCAGGATGAATAATTTATTGTAGACTGAGTCTTCGGGCAAGTGGATTTT
This sequence comes from Spisula subtruncata, assembly GCA_963678985.1. NCBI lineage: Eukaryota > Metazoa > Mollusca > Bivalvia > Venerida > Mactridae > Spisula > Spisula subtruncata. The sequence continues at coordinate 41,922,765 of OY787673.1, read as the reverse complement.
TCAGTCCAACTTGCCCATGGGCAAGTGAAAAATTTGAGGATTTCCACAACCCTGGCTATCTGTGATCATTGCTTGCATGTCGTTACATAGACATCGTAGAGCACTTCAACTTCAACTTCAACTTCAACTCTTTAATTCCCTCTATATATGAGGATATTGAATACATATATATACAATTACTAGAAAACAATCAAGCAATCAATAAATAATTACAATACTGGTAAGTGTAATACATGAATAGAATGCATATATATGTACAGTGATTATCTGGTCATGATGAGATCAAGATATGTTAATCATATCAGCAGAATGATGACTATATCAGGTTGGAGTAAATGTTCAGACATTGCACTATGTATGCATATGTAAGTGTCAGAAATTGTCTTTCAGTTTCGATATCAAGGATGGGTTCGAGTGGAGCACCCAAAAGTTTTAGTGTGAGAGAGAAACTATCCATTTCGTTAATCAAACGTATGTCATTCTGGTTGAGAATTTGAGATATCGATGTTAGCAATTGATATCGGAGTGTTTCGGTTTGTAAACATTCACAAAGCACATGCACTAGTTCTTCCTGGAATATTGATTCGCATATAACACACACGTTGTTTTCGAGGTTTACAGATCGCGTCCATAGTCGTGAAATAATGTTCATGATATTTCTTTGTGCGCTCTGCTGAAACACTGTGTACACAATTGATGGCTTAATATCGGGTTGTAAAATCCGGAAGAAGATAAAGTCTGAGTCTTGCGACATTCTAGTATCCCACAACTGTGTTTCAAACTTGGCAATAGCTTTTTTAACAGTAGCTTTCCATTCACGTTTTGGTGGTACATAATGTGTGGCAGATGTGAACATATTTACGATACTCTGCAAATTATACTTCAACAAAATTTTACAAATATCTGGTATAAAGCCTAGTGTTACTTGGGAGGTGTCAGTTATAAACAAAATTAGTTTTCTAATAAATATGCCTTTTGTCACAGATTCATTCGGTAGAGTTATAAGTTTGTAAAGAAACATTAATTTGCGATATTCAACTAAAGAAGGCAATCGGTTAAGGCCAAGCATGGATTCCGCCATATCGGAACGAGTAAGCAATGGGAGTCCTTGAATACGTTTGACGGCCGAGTGCTGAAAGCGTGAGACAGCTGAAAGGTCTGAGAGGGTAGTGTTGTTCCAAAGCTCAGATCCGTACGTTGCAATGGGTATGATTATTTTCGAATATAAATTTGCAGAGACTATTGGGTTAATACCTTGAGCGTGGATGCCTTGTGCTGACATGGCAAATAACGCGTTATTTGCTTTTTGTAGGCGCTGTTTGATCCTATCGGTATCTTTTAAGTTATATGTGTACAGAATGCCAAGATGAACAAAGTTATCGGTCTGTTCGATAAATTTGTCGCCATATAGTATTCCTACATTAGGCTGTTTGCGCTTTCTCGTAAATACGGTGACATTGCATTTTTGGACGTTCATAGCAACGTGCCAATGGAAGCAATACAGGAATACGATGTCAACCATTTTCTGTAGTCGGAATGGCGTGAGCGCGACTAACGATATATCGTCGGCAAATGCGGGATTTCCAGAATTAACAGACATGACTTTTGACCCTAGACGACTGTTTTCAAGTTGTTTAAGTAGGTCGTCGACATATACAAGGTATAGGAATGTGGACAATACACCGCCTTGTCGCACTCCCCTTTTTACACTGATCGTGTCTGAAGTATGACCTGAAAGTCGGACGACAGATATGAGGTTACTATGGGTGGACATTAGCAGGCGTAGAAATTTGCCAGTGAAACCTAGTCTGCCTAGTTTTAGGAATAGGGCATCGAACATGACCGTGTCAAAAGCTGCTTTCTGATCGAGACATGCTAAGTAGACGTCTGAACGACGTTCAATATTGTATAAGATCGTCTCTTGAACCGCAAAGGCTGTCGATAAACAACTTAGGTCCGATTGGAAACCCTGTTGTTGTGCACTCGGAAATGCAATATTATTTCGCTTTAGGTGATCGTTAATTCTGTTTAAGATAATTTTCTCGAATATCTTGCAGAAAGCCGGGATTAGAGAAATTGGGCGATAGCTCGTAGGTTCTGTTTTCACTTTCCCTTTGCCCTTATATATCGGTATGATGACGCTTGTTTGCCAGTCATCTGGGACCTTGAGGTTATGTAGTATAGCATTGAAAAGCGAAGTAAGCATGAGTTGTATTGAGTTTCCACCGTGGATCACATGCTCGTTAAGAATTTGATCGTGGCCCGGGGCCTTTTTTCGCGCTAGTTTGGTAACTATTGTATTTAGTTCGTCCGATTCGATTGGTCTGAGTAGTCGTTGGGTATGAACGCTTAGTGGCCTGGAGATATAATCATTTAGCTCCGTTTGATATTCAGGGGATAAATCGTCGCCATTGTTGTCAGTACCAAATACATCGTTAAAATGTTGAAAAAATCCACGTATAACGTCTGCATCGTGACAGTTTTGACCATTTACGCGAAGAGTATTGCATACTTCGAAGTTAGATCCGCCCTTGTGTTTCAGTAGCTTCCAAAACAGTTTGTAGTCCGAGTCCGCTGCTTTGTTTAGCCTATCGAAAATCGTATTTTCGTGCGCATTTATGCAGTGTAGCTGTAGGCGTCTAAATGCTCTCTTCGCTACCTTATAGTTTGTATACGTTTCGTTCGTGCGTGACCGGGGACGTCCATGGTGTAGCCAAAGAGAACGGAATCGCCTTGCGCGCGCATGCGCGTCTTTAAGTTCCGGACACCAGTATGGTTTTGCGGCCTTATTAAACTGTGTTTTCGGAAGATGCTTTTCAGCTTCCCGGATAAAGTTTGTGATCGCGGAGTTGATGATGTCCGGCCCGAGGCTGTCAATATCGTGTGTGTTTAGCATTCTACGTACTTGCTGATCAATTTCTTCATTAAACTTTCTGAGGTGAGCGGGAGTACATTTTGACCAATTTATGCTCGGGCTTATGTGCAATTTTGAACGAATTCGGTCGCCATTGATGTTAACCTGAAACATCATAGGCAAATGGTCGGAGGTTAGGATTTCATGGGGTTCTGATACACTGTAGCTAGAACATATGTGGCTGGAGGTACCCTCAACAAATACGTGGTCAATAGTGGTTCTGGTGGGAAGAAAAGTAAACTTGTTACTATGAAATAGGTTGTGGAGGGATACCAGGCTGTTATTACGGACAAACTCGGATAGGAGTTCAGATTTACGATTCGGGAATTGATGCGAATCTGTGACAAGTTGTGCATTAAAATCACCAGCGAATATAACAGTTCCAATTTTACAATAATGCGACATAATTGATTGAACATCACATAGAGTTTCATTATATGAATTAACATCATTGTCGGAGGGTAGGTATACACAAAATACATATAATGGTACATCACATTCATTCTTAATCTCTAGTCCTAATATTCTATCATTGTCATTAGGTACTATGGAAATATAATTCCGTAATGATTTACGTATGAGTATGGCTGTTCCAGCTTTACCACATTTCAAGTGGCCATAATTATCGGTACTTTTATCACAAGTGTTTACAGAATAGTAATCAATGTTAATAGATTGCAAAAAGTTTTGAGATCTATATAAAAGCTTATGTTCTGTTAACAATGCTAGATCAATGCTCTTTTTGTCAAGTAGTTCAGAGAGGCTGTAGGCTGATGACATTATGCCTCTAACGTTCCAACATAGTAGGTTTAACAGCATAGTTGACAAAAACAGATGTAATAACAAATGAATATGGTAAGACAGTGTACAAGTAAGCTATATATAAGATAATTCACACTTTAATTGTCTATCGAGTGACGATCCCAATCACGTTTGTCGTAACCGTCATCGTATCTAGGAATATCGCTGTCGTCCTGTTGTCGGTAGTTGTGGTTTCTTCGATATCGGTTGTTGTGGTAATTGTCATAGTTTGAGTATGTAGAATGGGAATCCGTGCCTTCGTTGTAACGATGGTCACGTGAGTAATCCACATTGTCTTTAAAGCGTTGGTGTCGTGGAGCTTTCTGGTGGTAGCGGTGCTCGGTCTTCTGTCTTTCCCAATCTTGCCTATTTATCCACTTCCGGCACGTGATATCGGGTGGCCAGAAGTCGCTTTGGTTAATGAAATGCTCGTCATCAATAAATACGTTCACTTTCGCGGCCGAACCGTTTCTACCGTGATAAATATTAATGAAGCTTGGTGTCACGTTTTTAAACTTCATAAAGTCATAAATGTCTTGCTTCACTACATCTCCATCGATATTACTAAGGAAGTAGGATGCGGTTTTCTTCCGCCTCACAGCCTTAAAGCCTGAGTTAGTATTGTCAGCATTTGATGTGTCGGTCGTGTGTTCTGGTATTGGCTTCGCAGAGACGCTGGATGCATCCGAAACGTTTACATGTACAGTTGTAGCAGGTTCATCCTTGTCAGTTACTCTATAATTAGCGGGTTCGATCGTTTTCGGTTGTTTTATGGACTGTACTATAGCACTGTAGCTAACACGATTGTCTGGTGTTTTCGGTTCGTTTGGCGCGGCAGATACGCTTGCTGTGTGTTGTTTCAGAGGTGGTTGTTCCTCGAGATAGCGTCTATTCATAGTAGAAAGTGCCGTTTCCATTCTAGCACAGTCATCTTTAAGCTTGTTCGTTTGTGCTAAAGAATTTGCAATAGTGCCCACACGCGAAAGAACACTATTGATAGATCCGTGGATAGTTCTGAACAGTGTGATAACTTGGCATACATCGGTTTGAATAAATTCAAGCACTACGGAGTCGGTAGCCTGTCTCTTCTTAATGTCGCAAATATCGCTTTGCATATTAGTTAGCATGCCGTATATATCAGGTGCAGAGAATGATTTTTCTGTATCGTCTTCAACCATTATGGTGGAGTCAGTTTCCGTTAGACCGTTGTTTGTGAAAACAGCTTGTATATCACGGTTATGTATACCTTGTGTGAACGAGTATAGTGTATAACAGTCAACGGCACATTTCTCCTCTCTAGTGCCGGTGGCTGAATTCCGCCTGTTCACAAGAGTCGTCTGTGGGCAGTTAGGGAAGCTCTGTGCCCTTTCTGCTAGTCTGTCTCTGTAGTCTGAGATTTTAGAATGGTCCGAGCGGCATATTTGTAGGATTTCCTTAACATAATCGTCTTTGTTTAGGCCATCAAGGGCGTCGTCCAGTTCCGAATAAAACCGCTGTGGCCGTATCGGCTGCGAATAATCGAAGCTGTTGTCTGAATCGGAAAGGGGAGTAACTACTCCTTTATCAGTACGTAGTTTAGCCATAGTTGTTTCCCTTGAGGGGTCAAGACTTTTCTGTCAATGGTCAGGTAAGTAACGTATATACGACCAGTGGAGCGTGACGAATTTTCTATCGTAACCCTGGGGCGGAAAAATTACCAATTAAATGACTTTATGTCAAAAGAACTACTTACTTAAACTTGAATAATTCTAACTTCAGCCTGTCAATTTCTTTGGCACTATCTTTACTGGTCTAAAACAGACAAACAAAGTCACAACATTAAAATATCAGAGTGAAGATTATGATATATGGTAAAACTGTCAGTAAGGCCATAAATTGAATACAGCATGTTTCCCGTTCTTGACCATGCATGATCAACTAGAATCAGTCGGTGGTTGCAGGTTGGACGCATCGTTGGATCTGTGTGTAGGTAAGTAGGTATTTTATTTTTGGTCAAATGTACACATCGATGTTAAACAACACTGGTAGGCAAGAGGGAGTGTTTTAATGGGGGTATAATTGGTAAAATTAATTGGTATTAATTCATACTGTAAAATCATTTGATTTGGACAGGACAAAATTTTGTGGTTTTTGGTAAAAACACCCTTTCGATGGGACGTTATTTAGTGGATTTTGCATTTCAGGTAATAAATACAAGGGTCATAAGCATTGGTCAATGGGTTTAGATTTTGTGGTTGAAGTTGGACCATGAAATTCACGAAATTTAATCCTCCACATAAATTAATTATTTTACAGTATATCACGGGGAGTATGCAAACAGGAGATGTATATCTCTGATTTAATTCCATAGGGAATAGTTTTATAACACTAGTATGGTTCATACTCTTTATCTATTTAACGTTTCGGCATAAGCCTTTCTCCAAAAACACAATTATAAAACTTATTCTACATTTGTGCTGGCATTGTTGTCGGCCATTTTTAAATAATCCTTTGTTAAATGTGTTTTTCGAGAAAGGCTTATGCTGAAACGTTAAATAAATAAGAGTATGAACCATACTAAGGAAATGTATAATTTGTCTTCACATTTCACAGTTACTGTAATCATTGAAACACAATACAAACATATTATAATCATAGTGTGCATGCAGTTACCATAGCAACAGAAACCACAAAGCTACAGGTAATAATCTATTATGATTAAATACTCATACATCAGAGTCGTGATCATCACTTTGTCAGTATATTATCAAACAAGGGAACCAAGACAAACCTATATCACTCACCTAACACTAGGGCTGTAACGGTACACCACGGTACACGAAACACTGCAGACTTCAGTCACACACGGTTCACGGTACAAGACTTCAAGAATTTCGGTATGGTTCGATATCAGCTTTTTTATGGGCATAATAATATTCAGAAAATATCTAACAGCCTACTGATTATGTACATTTACCACGTATCGCTCGTTTTATTTGTATTAACATATGCTTCATCTTATCGATATTATCGAAAATTGTCGAAAATAGTTGATAGGCACATCATATTTGCTGTTATAAATGCAACAAATTCATTGTCACTTAAAAATTGAAGTATTTCAGCTAGTGTTAGAGAATATTGTATCATACCGAAATATACCGAACCCTTAGAAAAATTGACGGTACGTATCATATCTTGAGGTGATCATACCCTTACACCCCTACCTAACACCATATTGATTTTGAAAAATGTTCGACTAAGACACCACATTTTGAACAACAAGTAATAATAAGGAATTCTAAGCAATATAGAAGTCCTCTACCTGGTTACCAGGTTGTCAATGTTTCTGTTACCATGGTAACCACAGTTTTTGTCATTATCCACTAAGTCTGATTCTATTTTAAATAATAGTATTATTATTAATAATTTATGTGGGGGTTTTAATTTTGTGGTTGAGGTCATCTACGAAATCCCTGAAATTAATCCCCCATGAATATTACTGACTTTACAGCATTAAACTCCTCAACAAAAACAATATGAGACGTTTTGTTATATTACCTGCTCCAATTTCTGACTAGAGGTATTGGTCGTTGATAGACTTCGTTCCAAGTCAGCTACTCGTTGCCGTGATGTCTTTAATCGACCGCTCAAGTCTTCAACCTCAGCTGCAATGATAATATAATTAATTGTTAAAGTCACATTAAGCCTTAAATGGTTAGTTTCAACTTGGTATATCATGAACCCCTAAACTATACTGCTCTACTCACAGTGTTCTCAATAACCTAGTAGGCGAAAAAGCTTAACCAGCAGGCCTGATAAGGTCCTTTAGTGCAACTATATTCTTAAAATTCTGTATAAATTTCCCATTTTCAGCCTGCCCAAATTTATTTTTAAGCAGTCAATTTTGCATGTAGCCTGCTGTTATTGAAAACCCTGAACTGTATACATAATGCTCAACTAGCCATCAACTGTATACGCTAAACTAATTTGCATAAAGTTGAGCAAAGTACTCCTACAGGTGCTTGCAAATTTTCCATGTAGCCCTCAACATTCCCTCAACTGCCTGTTACAGTATAGCATTGTATCATTGTTTCTATTAGAGTATACTTACTACCGTAAATACGCAGCCATAAGTCGCATGCAGCCATAAGTCGCAGGGGGACTTTTGAATAAAAAATCAAGGTTTTTGTCTAAACCCATTCATAGGTCGCATGTATAGGTTTCCATTTTTGTGAAAGCAGAAATCATGTGCTCAGTGTCAAGTGTCGAAGGAAATGTGGTCATTTTCAGCTAAAGTTGGGAGGAATGTGGTGATTTTCAGACAGAATATAGAGGAGTGCAGTAATTTTCAAACAAAGTTGATGGGAATGTGGTCATTTTCAGATAAAGTCAGGGAGATGCGGTCAGTTTCAGATAAAGTCAGGGAGATGCGGTCAGTTTCAGATAAAGTCAGGAGTAATGTAATGATTTTCTGACAAAATCGTTAGTAGTGTAGTTAACTCTTCCATAAGTCGCGGGGTGACTTTTTAACTTTTTTTGGGACTGTTTTTGCCCGACTTATGGCTGAGTATTACCGCAGTACTATCTATTCAATAAGTAATATTAATGAGGGTCCACTATCCCATTAAAGTGTATAGAGCTATATTTTAACAGTCATTCAATGTCAAAATAATTACATGCATCATTTTTAGAATGATACTAGACTACCATAATTGCAAATAAAAACTTTGGATGGGTTCCGTATACTTTGATTCAATTGTCGAAAAATAGACAATTCTAATAGTTTCATAGGGTGTTCTAGAACACTTTTGTATAAAAATGGACAGTTTACATGTCCAATAAATCACAGAGAGAGTTTCTGTTAAAACTAAAGCGAAAAATGATCTAATGGATAAGAAAGCATAATTGTTTTTCAGGTTTTGAAACTTTTTAAAAATATATCTTCCGATATAGCCGTATACACTTTAAAAGAATAACGAGGATTACATTTAAATCAATTACACCTAGTTAATCCAAGATAAACATAGTTTATCTGAAGGATGAACCAATGTTTATAACCATTATCATTTAACTTTGAACAGACTGTATCCTGCCAATAAATAAACTAACACCATATTCTATGAGCTATCTACAAACATACAGAAAGGCTACAAATGGTGTTTAATGTAACATCAAAAGAAACATGATGCATAAACCCAGGGAAAATAATTATTAACTTAATAAACATGTCTGTCTGAATTATGAGGAAATAAATGGTGATAATAAGAGTGAGAGATGAAATCAATATCATAATAATTTTGTTCTTGTTTAACTTTACCATGCAATATTAAAGCAGGGGTTCCAATCACAGGTAACAGTATCATTGATAAAGAAAAGCAAGAGCACCACCTACGAGTGCTAGACGTTCGACTTTCTCGTTTTGATAGTAACAAGGGCATATAACTCAATAAATATAGGTCACAAGGTTATCAGCTTTGTCAGTATGTACTCCTCTTGTGATGGTGAATAACAATGCCAAGTTTCAAGTGGGTACTATTGAAAGTCGCTGAGAAAATTACTAAAAAAATATATCTCTGATGTAATTCCATAGGGAAAAGTTATATAACACTAGTATGGTTCATACTCATATTTAATTAACGTTTCCCATTAAGCCTTTATCGAAAAACACATTTAAAAACACATTTAAAAACTTATTCTACATATGTGCTGGCATTGTTGTTGGCCATTTTAAAATAAATGTGTTTTTCGATAAAGGCTTAATGCCGAAACGTTAATTAAATATGAGAAAAAAAATATAGACAAAATATCAATTTTACAAATTTTATTTCATTTTCCTCCTTATCAATGATATAAGGTTACCTGTGGTTCCACTGGCTTCTAAATAGGCAGGGTGATGGCATAAAACCCACTTTTTTTCATTTAAAACCCTACCCAAATGGGTTTTGGGGTTTTAAGGTGTTTTAAAGGGCAATAATAAAGGGTTTTATCAAAATAATTTTGGGTTTTAATTTTTTTTATAAATAATTTCATAAAATTACTTATAGTTTACCCTACTTCTTAATGTCCAATCAAAAGCCAGGTATTTTCAAATTTTCGGACCACATATTCATTTATTTTTGTAATGGTCATAATAACTATTTAGTAAATCTGTTTATAATAACAATTTTGCTGATTCCAAACATGAAAACCACGGTTTTAAGGTTTTAAAGGGCTTGTTTTTTATGCCAACCCTGAAAATAGGAGATGCTAGCTTAAGGAACATTTTGATGAAAATTTACTATTTCTAGACATTATAGCATAAAAACGGTGATTTTGCTCATACTTAAACGGGGAAAAAGGTATGTTATTGGAAAGATTCTCGCGCGCACGCGCTGTTGGCTGTCAGTTTTAAGTATGCTCATTTCAGGACCCAGCCGACGAAAATAAATGATTTACAGCGTTATATGAACTGGGCACCAACCGTCCCTCAGGACTCTGCAGATGTAATAGCACGAAAAAGCATGCGTTAACCCTACAAAAATGGTATTATAAGTAAGAAAATGTTTAGGAAACTGACTGTCAAATGTTTAATATGTACATTTTTCTTTTTTAAAATTAAAATTGAAGTATATTTTGAATAAACATGTGATATAGATTTTTTAAAGAACTTTGTTGAAGTTGTCATTTATAAATATAATCCTCTTAAGAAGAAATTTTTCATCCAAATAGGATAAGTTATTGTATTATTATAACAGTTTGTATCACCTGGATTCTGATCATACTGTAAATCATTTAATTTCAATGGGACAAAATTTCGTAGTTTTGGCAAAAATGACAATTTTGTTTGGACGTTAATTTGTGGAATTTGCATTTCAGGTAATAAATACAAAGGTCAAAATCATTGTTCGATGGGATTTTATTTCGTGGTTGAAGGTGAACCATGAAATCCACAAAATCCAATGACCCACGAAAATTAATGATTTTACAGTATTAGATATTTTGGGGCAAGCAAATAGTTTTGCTGTTACCCATTCAGTAGATAACAATGACATTAACTTATAATACATGTTGTTACCCAGAAACAATTTTGGGTAAATACATGACTGGGAAATTCATTCTTTTTTGCTGAGGAAAATAAATATGAAAAATTGAACACAGGTATATTCCAGTTAGGATATTTTGACAGTGATGTCATCATTTATGTGTACCCAAAATATTACAACCATTGCTTAAACAGGTAGAGTTTAGTTTGGTATTGAACTGTTAAATTATACCCATTTATACTTGTTTTTTACACCGTTATAGTGGATTGTTCTAATGCATCACTGTATTCTTACCCTAACTGGACTGTAAGATTTTATGTTTAACTTATTAATTAACTATAATATTGTATTAATGTTAATGTATCATTTTCTTGTAATATATTCTTGTTAAGTAAATATATTCCTGTTTAGCAATTTAATTGTTTTTATTGAAACTTTGTATTATTTAGTAAATTTAAAGCTTTTTAATACTCATAGTGTCCATTTAAGCCAGTATCCAGTAAATAGTATTACTTTTGTATTCCCCATGTAATTTGATTTAAAAAAAACAACATGTTGTTGTGGAATTTGCATCATCACCATGTAATTTGCATAATTCAATTTACTGTATTACAATTATATATAAATAATTGAGTTATTATATATTATATGCATTGATAATGAATACAAATTCTGTAAATGTATATAAATTTTGATGAAGAAAATAAAAATTATTTAAATTTTTCCACCAAATTATTAAATTTTCATTTAGTTCTTCATTTTGTGCAGGAAAAAATCATTCTAATAATTAAATGCAGCAAAGTCATTACTCAGAAATTGTAGGACCCTAAGACGTAATAATAATTACAATATTTTTAGGAAAATTTTGAAAATTTGTAAAAATGTTGTTTTATCCTCTTTAAATATCAGCAGACGGCTTGATAACCAGTTCTTGGAAATAAAACTAACATAGAGACGGAGACTATCAGATCACGCCACGCTGTCACTAATCCAATGATCAGAAACATTAAAAGGAAACTAACAAAGAGATTGTGCCAACCTAACAGGTATATATAAAATACTTTTAATACTCAACAAAATTTTATATAATATTCAATTAAATTATTTTCTTAAAATACAGGATTTTTATACATCATTTATTTATCTACTTCTTGAAGGCCGTGAGAAAATAAGATAATTTATTTTACTCATTGTTTAATAACTCAGACTATTTTCTATGTAACCTTCGTTAAATAAACATGTTATTATGATTATTATTACTAAACTACTTTTAATGAATATCAATTTATAAGATATTTAACCATTATTTTTCATTATAAAAATATTTCACAATTTTATTACATTATAATATTATTAAAGCCAAAACTAATTGTTTGTTTCCATTACCAGCTTATATGGCCGGTAGGGAGGGAATAATTTTTTTTTTTAGAAAAAATACTCAATTGATATAAAATCATTCACTTTTATGTTGAGAATACTCACATACACCTTCCTTGACATGGAAATACAGAAAGAACCAATAAGCTCTGGAAGAATAGGTCAGATTCAAAGATTTTGATTTTTTCTTAATTTTGTCCAAAAAACGACACACTAGGGTAGGGGGCAAAAATAGGGTTGGTAGGGGTAGCATTCTTTAAGCCTAACGAACATAAAAAAATATGTAGCGTAAAATGATATGGCAATATAATATATTTTCAATTGAGTTAATTTTAACATAAGTTTTTAAAACATACATAATGCTTTCTATTATCTATTTTTATCATCATAATTATATTTTACCATTTTTATTATTGCTATTATGATATATATTGTCAGTGACGATAATTTTTGGTACCAGAGTCAAAATTTTCAGGAGAGACAAAAAACAATTCAGCAGATTATAAAGTAATATCTCATACACTGAAAAAATGTCTTAAAGAAAAATTTAATCTTTTAGATGGTTAATAGGAGGAAATTATAACATTTCGCAATTGTGTTAAGTTAATATATAAATCTGTCAAATCCCAACATCATAATATTTCCAATAAAGGTTAAATTTAAATTATAAATGATCTGTGATGAAATTATTTTGCTACGAGATTTTGACAATTCATTTTGCAACAAGATTTACTAACATCACTTTATTTAGAGTTATGATTGGAGTAGAGCAACGAAACTTTGACAGAATACACAGGCTAACAACAGTAAAATAAATTATAGTTTAGAAAATATATGGCAAAAATTGTAGCAAATTATTCTAATGAAGAGGCCTACAGAAACATTGTTTCAATAATCTAGCTCAGTATGTATTAAAGGAAATCCTTAAGAGCAGACTTAATTAATGCTTACTTTTCCGTTTCTTGAGATATTTACATCAAATAACTTTTAATTGACTGGTCAGACATCATTGCTCTTGCGGGAGTGATAAATCCAGAGTTCCAGATAAATCAGGAAAAATGACACTCCTGCACTATCCAATATTTCAAGAAAATTATGAGTGACTAAGGTGACTCATGTATAATTTTAATTTCTTTTCTCTTCAGATACTATAAACAATAACTTTGACAAGTCAACAACAACAACAACAACATGACCATCGAGAGTCACGAAGCACTGGTGTTTCAACCATCACCAGTAACTGATAACTTTGTGAACTACACCGATGTTATAATCATCGGGGCCAATATAATACTTCTACCATTTATCATCGTATTGAAAATTGCTCTGACACGAACAAAGAAGATTCCGTATATCGCCAAGTTCTTGCTGAACGCGTTATTGACATTTGACTTCATTGCGAATCTATGTTTCTTCATCGAGTCGATAATCACTGATGACATCACATCGAAAGTTTTCATTCTCATTGGAGCAGGAATTGCATCGTTATCGTACATAACAGGAGCTATGTTATCCATCGATCGGCTCGCCGCGTTTCAATTCCCGTACCGGTATCTCAATTTCTTTGTCAGATCGCCTCATAAAACACAGATAGTGGCAGTTATATGTTGGTCATGGGTGTTTTTATCCCATACTATACATCGTATCATTCTATGTACCTCGGAATATACAAGTATCCAAACCAATGCTACCATATCAACTGACAGCATTGGAAACTGCTCCTTTATCATAAAGTGGTACAACACACCAATAACCATTCCAGTTTTTGTCATAATGATATCCATGGCGTGTTATATACAAATATTTCGAATCGTTAAACGACAAGCGTATTTATTGTCACGACAAGCCAAGCAGATTCTTAAACATTATAAAACGACGACGGTCATTGTTATATACATGATCAACATACTCTCCACGGCGCTCGTGTACACATGCATGGCCATAGTATCGGTGGACCCGGAATATTCGAAACCGACCATTAAATGTGTTGTGTTACTGAATGGTATATTCAACAGCTGTGCTTACGTTCTCTGGTTCAAGGAATGCCAGATGGAATTCTTAAAGTTATTTGTGTCTTGTGTACCTCAACTTCGAACCAAAACAGACAAAATGAAGGTTGATATATACCTCATACCAACTGTGGATAAAATCTTACAGCAATAGTATTACAGACAGACTCTGTCTGACACCGGGCATATTTATTTCAGGTCAAATAAATTGACTTTTAAAACCAGTATCGAGACTCTTAGGGAGGACTGGTCAACCCAACTGTGTTGCCTCTTTAAATAAAGTATAGATTATTATTAATATGTTCTATTTACTTTGTTAAAAAAATTAGCTTGTTTCCATTACCGTCATAGAAAAAATAGGGTAGAGAAATAGAGAATAATAGGTTAGTGCTGTGGATGAGTAAGTTTATCTGGAAAGAGCAATTTATCAGGTGAGCCATAAGCGAATCTGATAATTTCCGCAGCGAGCCGGAACAACTTTTACTCACTCCACGGCACTAACCAATTATTCTATTAATCCAGTCACTACATCTGCTTTAAAAAGGGAATAAAAGTCGGGACTATTTAGTTGCCTTTTTATTATTTGTGCATAACGTCACGTTCATTCACTGACGTCACGTAAAAAGAAAGTCAGACATCTTGATAACGTCATGTACACGCAGGTAAGTAGTAGAAAAGTTATTGATCAACCCAGGCTCATTTTAAATAGGAAAACCTCATCACTTGACGGGATATAACAAATGTTATCTGGCACTCTGCAATCGGGCCGATTTTGCCAAAAGTGACTGGATAATTTTTTTTTTTTTAGATACTCAGTTGATCTTTAAATCATCAACTTTTACGTTTAGAACACTCACAATCACATTCCCTGATAAACAAATACAGAAAAAAATGCCCTAATAGATCAGGTCATTCAAAGATTTTGATATTTCTTTCAATTTTGTCCAACGAAAACCCACTAGGGTAAGGGGCAAAAAATATGGCCGGTAGTAGTAGCAGATGCACATTTGGTAGTCTACCTTTAAAATTACATTTGGTGTATTCAACAAAAGTTTTTTTTACTATAGACACTTACCAAATCTTTGATCAGCAATTTTCTGTGACTGTCCAAGTTGTGATTGTAGTTCTGTTTTCTCTGCTACTAGTATACCTATAGTCTGTATATGAACCTGAATAGAGGAAGCAAATATTTCATACTCTATAGATCAACAACAATCTTCGAGGCATAACCTCTATAGAGATAGAATACTGAGTGTTTACTAGTCACGTCTCGACGCCAGTTGTAGATCTATACAGTAAAATCACTGTTATATTGATTAGGGAATAAATTTCGTGGCACTTGTCTACATACACATTAAAACAAGAGATGTTTGTAAAATATGTATGCCCCTCTACTGTAGCTGACCAACCTCCATATAAAGTCTGAAGATCCTAGGTCAAAGCCATCTTGAGGCATCTAAATAAATAGAGGTGTAGAAATATTTTCGTTAATCTTCAAAAGTAGGCAGTTGGTAAGTAATCTCACTTAAAGGAACAGAGAAGAAAATGACATAAAGTAGCCAGCAAGATGTTAAAATAGCTGGTAGAATTTCCCTCCAACCAGCTCATTTCAACATCCCTGAAGAGCAGTACCAGTGCCCCAGCTAAACATTAATAGCAGGGTGCAACGCCCTGTTGCCTTTTTATCGCGCCCTGCTGTGCCCTTTTGTTATTCATTAGCGCCATGCCCTTTTAATATTACTTATGCCTCGAATCTGACACGCTGATTGCAATAAACTGGCCAGTAGTGAGTACTGTACATCACATTTTTAGCTCAATTCTTGGACTTACCTGTAGTTTTTCTTTAAGTGGTCCTAATTCTTTATTTAGATGTGTTTGTACATCTAGGGTGGTATTCAAATGGCATCTTAAGGGAAAACTTAGAATTTTCTCAAAATCTTAGAATTTCCTTGAAAGTGTATCAGCTAAACAGGAAAGTCAAGATTGTTTACGTTTTCCATTGTTTTGAAGCATTATGTAAAGCGCTACAATAATCATCAAGAAAGTACTGGTTAAATATATATATTCTTAGTTACTTGCAAAATATGTGCAGTTCAATTGTTTAACTAAAGTCTAAATATTTAAGTTTTCCCTTTAGATGCTTCGTGAATACCGACCCAGATTTTTCATGCTCTAGTTGTGATTGTACAATATTGGGACAGAAATATCTACCTGTAGCTGTTCTTTAAGTGGTCCTAATTCTTTATTTAGACGTATTTGTACATCAGATCTTTCATGTTCCAATTGTGACTGTAACCCTATAGCATGTTGTCTCTGGGAAAAATAAAAAGCGAGAATTAAACCATTAAAAAAATATAAACGGTGCAAAAAGCTGTGCAATTTGCTCTATACTAGCACTTACAGTCAGGGCTTTTCTCCTCGTGACCTTGACCTTTGAGCTAGGAACCAGGGGATTGGGCATGACATTCCGCCTCATGGAGGTGAAAATCCATGCCAAATCAGG